>CM060376.1:85250360-85850360 GCA_030545235.1 Helianthus tuberosus
ATCCAAGTTCCGTTTGAAAGATAGTGATTTCGGGTTTGGACACGAACAACCGTCTCGAACCGTGCACTGACTGACTAGGGTGATTCCTGTTCGGTCAGGTCATTAGGGACGAGATGGGGTTCCCATTGTTTAAACCAGTCATCACAACGTCTCGCTCAAGTTACAACACTTCAAACAAAATCTAGTAACTGCACGACCAAGTCGTTGGGATGAGTTGTCATCCAACGGGACTGCTGTCCGACCGGGTTGCCATCCGCTCGACCCACCGTCCGATCGGGTTGCATCTTGATTCATTTAAAACTTAAAAAATTTCAACAAGTTCAGTAACAGGTTTGCCACCCGGTCGGATGGACATCCGACCGAGTGACCGCCCTACTGTGGATTTGTTCTCATTAAGAAACCTCGCCATTCGAGTCGCCGTCCGATCGAACTACCGTTTGACCGACCGACCTGAAGGGTAGAGATACTTCTCTGCTTTCTAAAAACTACAACGAAAACTTCAAAAGTGAAGCCATCATACATAAACACATCATTCTCAAAGGAGGAAACAATCCACTCGAAAGGTCAACCGATCGGATGACCATCCTAGCGGACTGTCACTCGAACGAATGGCTGTCCGATCGGACTACCATCCGATCTAACTGCTGTCCTACCCACTTGCACTCGGTATCGTTTTACGCGTCGTTTATCATTATACTATAAATCTGTTCAGGCTAACCCTACTCTCTAGTTCTCCCTTCAATCCATCAACCGCTGTGAGTATACTCGAACCCTTTTTGCTTTATGCACTTTTGGGTGTTACATACGTTACGAATATTCAAATCACATCGAACACACTACTCTAAACGAATTCGAACTTTATTATATCATATGAAACTTGTATGCTCACCTTTACACTATGTGTATTGACTTTTACTTTAACGTATGTGGCAGGTGCTTAAGTTGTTTATATGCTTAGCCGGCTGTGAAATTGAGGCTAGGAAAGGTCTAGGATGCTCTTTGTGCTGTGATGAAATCGAAGCTAGGAAAAGGGGTCCTAGAAACCAATAAAACAATCATACTATTTTGTAAACCTGAGTTGTCGGAACAGAACTACTTGACTGGATTTTTTTCTGTAATAATTATGTTACTTCTTATGTCATGGTATGGGGCGTGACGCTTTAAATATTTGGTAATTATAACTGTTATGGAAACGTCTGGACAATCTGTTTCGCTCAATGCCACACCCTGATGTTTCCGCCATCGGTTGGGGTGTGACAGATTGGTATAAGAGCCATAACTATAGGGAATTAGGCAAGACTCGACCTAGTCCGGGTCGATGTCTTAGAAACGACCTAGACTATAGTTAGGTACCAACAAACCAGCTTGTGCACACCCGGCAGGGGTTTTGTACGAAGCTACCTACTGTTTCACGTCATTCTCGCTTACACTACACTATCACTGCATTCAAATTTCGAGAATAAACGAGTAATTGGGTCGAGATTAGGTGTGAAAGCCGCAACTCTCGACTAAATCGCTTGTTCGACCCGCATTTTGTCTATAAAAAGGTGAAATTGCGTCAAATCAGGAGTGAAATCCATACTTTGACGCCAAATTCTCTTTATTTTATCAAAATAAGGACAACAGTTATTCAGACAGGGGTGAAACCCGAATCTTGATAACTAGGTCTGTGTTTTACTTAGTTTTACAAAACTCTCACCAAAGTCTCGACGGACTCCAACGACTTGACGTCACATAGAAACTGGAAGGATACGTTCCGAACGCCCAAGAATCGAGGCAAAAGCACAATCCTGAAGGCCAAAGTGTGAACAAAAGTCCTTGTGAATAGTCGGATCACTTTGGTTAGTCAATGTCTATCTAGCTGCAGACCATCCATTTCTTGATTTTTTTGTGTTTCGATTCTGAACCCGCAACTGCTGACTCTGATGATTCGTCGATTTTATGTGTTTATATGTGTGTTTATCTGTTTATGTGTTTAATTTTGGAGACTTATTCGATTCTTGCTTACACTTCAATCGACACGCATGACTCGCACTGCATTTCTATCTCAAAGCGCTGACAAATAGCTAAATTATGGATGACCTTATGCTATATTATACGCTTATACTATACTACTCAACAAGTTATTCGCGATCGCTATTCTTGAGCGCACACGGCCTTTGAATGATAGGTTTCTGTTTTTCTGACTGCATCTGGTGATTACATGCTTACGTGTTTCTGTGCTCTACGTGCTTACATGATTATGTGCTTCTGTGTTTATGTGAATCTGGGACTAAGTGCCTATGTGTTTATGTGATACATGTTTCACTATGTTCCTGAGCTTTAGTAGTATTAGGTGTGAGGTTAGATTCGATTATGCTATGTCTAAGACCCAGGACGATGTCTGTTGCAGACAATGTCAACTGGACCCTCATCTGGACCCCGTCACCCACGACTCTCTCGCCAAGAGCAAAGAGACAAACATCTTGCTGCTATCATCGCTAAGCAAGTAGCAAAAGCCGTGGGTGAAGTATACGAGAATGTGAGCAAATCGTCTGAAGAGTCCAGAACCGAAGCTCCTAAAGCTACACCCTAAGCTGCCTTCAGTTTCAAACAGTTTAAGGCATGCGGACCGAAAGAGTTCTCTGGCGAAAATGGCCCCACGGCATTGTTTCAATGGTTTGACTCCATCGAGGTCACACTACGACAGAGCGGTTTCCCCGATGATCTACGCACTCTCAACGCGACTGGCATCTTCCAGTCTCGCGCTTTAGACTGGTGGACGGCTGAGAGAAATAAACGTGGGAATGATGCAGCCTACAGTCTATCGTGGGACGAACTCAAAGAAGTCATGCTGGAAGAATTTTGCCCTCCTCATGAGTGCCAAAAGTTAGAAGATGAATTCTGGCACATAAAACAGAAGGATGGTGAAAACGCTGCTCTCACTGCTCGCTTCAAGCAGCTCTGTATTATCTGTCCTGATCAAGTCAAGACTCCGGAGATCGCAATCAAGAAGTATATCCGAGCCCTGCCTGACTGTGTTGCAGATTTCGTGCAAGCGGCCAAGACAACAACGATCGAGGAAACCTACCTACTGGCCGCTGAAATCAACGACAAGCGGGTCAAGGCTGGTGTCTGGGATAAGACTTCAAAGAACCTGCATCAAGCTACAACCGTCGCACCAACTGCTGAAACCGCCACCGCATCGAGCAACAAGAGGAAGAACAAGAGAAAGAGCAACTCCAGAAATAAGAACTGTGCGATCACTGCTTCACCAATTCAAGCAGTACCAGCTCAACACAATAGCGTCAAGTAGCGGCGCCTGTGGCAAATGCCCCGCTTGCTAAGCGTGCATATACTGGGCCGCACCCGCTTTGCCCTACTTGCACCTACCACCACCCGACTAGCATCGCTTGCCGATTCTGTGCCCATTGCAATATGTACGGCCATTTCACCACCAACTGCCGTGCTCGACAAGCTCCTGCTCATCAAGCTCTTCTCACCGCCCTCAGGGTCAACAAGCTCCTCCGGCACCCGCGGTCAACGCCAGAGCCCGCTTCGCATGTGGCGATCCTAACCATTTCGCTAACATGTGCCCGAACAGGGTTGTGAAACAAGAGCCCCGGCAGCAGCAGCCTCAGCAACAACAACAACAGCAACAAGCAGTACATGCTCAAACTTTCAACATCAACGTGTGCCAGGCCAAAGCTGACAACAATTTGGTCAATGGTACGTTCCTCGTGAATGGTATTTATGCTTCATGTCTGTTTGATACTGGTGCCGATAACTGTTTTGTATCGTCTGAGTTCGAAAAGCTCCTTAACCGTAAGCGCGCCCATCTCCCCTCGACGTTCAATGTCAAAGTTGCCACTGGGAGAACCGTCTCTGTAAATTCTGTTCTTTGTGATTGTACCCTCGAGCTCAACAATCACATCTTTCCCATCGACCTTATTCTGATGCAACTCGGAAGTTTCGATGTCATAGTAGGCATGGACTTTCTTTGCGAAAACCATGCTGAAGTTGTGTGCTTTGACAAGATGATCCGATTCTCGCTCGCTAATGGAGGCCAGTTATGTGTTTATGGTGAAGTCGCTTTGAAGAAATTGCAGCTCATGTCATGCATCCAAGCTAGAAAGTATCTCCGCAAGGAATACAGAGCTTTCTTGGCCAATATTGTAGTAATGGAGGAGGAAAAGAAAGAGAAGAAGGAAGTGAAAGACGTTCCTGTCATTTGCGAATTTCCCAACGTTTTTCCTGAAGATCTTCCAAGCTTACCTCTGAGTCGTGATATCGACTTTCGCATCGACCTCATTCCTGGAGCCAATCCTGTTGCTAGAGCTCCTTACCGACTCGCACCGTCAGAAATGCGTGAACTCTCGAGTCAACTCCAGAAATTGCTTGATAAAGGCTTTATTCGCCCTAGCACCTCTCCTTGGGGCGCACTAGTACTCTTCGACAAAAAGAAGGATGGGTCGTTCCGGATGTGTATCGACTATAGGGAGCTGAACAAGCTGACAATCAAGAATCGCTATCCTTTACCCCGCATTGACGATTTATTCGACCCGCTACAAGGTGCCACATGTTTTTCCAAGATCGATCTACGTTCAGGCTACCACCAACTACGCATTCAAGAGGAAGATATACCCAAAACTGCTTTTCGTACTCACTACGGCCACTATGAGTTCGTTGTTATGCCTTTCGGTTTAACTAACGCACCTGCGGTTTTTATGGATCTTATGAATCGCGTGTGTAAACCTTTTCTCGATCGTTTCATCATCGTGTTCATCGACGATATCCTGATCTATTCCAAGTCGAAAACCGAACACGCGCAACATCTACGTTTGGTTCTCGAGCTACTCCAAGGGAATCGACTCTACGCCAAGTTCTCCAAGTGCGAATTTTGGATAGAGGAGGTTCAATTCCTCGGACACATTGTCAATAATCAAGGTATTCACGTCGACCCCGCGAAGATCGAAGCTGTCAAGAGTTGGGTTACACCCAAGAACCCGACTAAAGTCCGTTCTTTTCTCGGACTAGCGGGTTATTCTCGTCGATTTATCGAAGGATTCTCTAAAATCTCCGTGCCGCTTACTGCTCTTACGCATAAAGACAAGCCTTTTGTTTGGGGAACTGAACAAGAGACTTCCTTTCGAACCCTCAAGAACATGCTTTGCAATGCTCCTGTCCTCACGCTACCTGAAGGGAACGATGACTTCATAGTCTATTGTGATGCCTCGAACCTTGGTCTCAGCTGTGTTCTCATGCAACGGGACAAGGTTATTACGTACGCATCTCGTCAGCTCAAGATCCACGAGAAGAACTATACAACTCACGATCTCGAGCTAGGCACAGTTGTTTTTGCGTTAAAGATTTGGTGACACTACCTCTATGGTACCAAGTGTACGATCTTATCCGATCATAGGAGCCTACAACATATCTTTGACCAGAAGGAACTTAATATGCGTCAACGCCGATGGGTAGAACTTCTCAACGATTACGATTGTGAGATTCGTTATCATCCTGGCAAAGCAAATATCGTTGCCGACGCTCTCAGCAGACGGAGCTATTTGCACAGTACTCGTAATGTTCAAGCCTAATTTGATCTTGAATCCCTTATCCGCGAATCCCAACATGCTTGTTTTAATGAACGCACTCTGAAGAAGGAACGAATCTATCAGGATGGAGCTCAGCTTATGAATAAGCCGAATGGGATATTCCATTATCTGGACCGAATTTGGATCCCTAAACGGACCGATTTGCGAAAGATTTTGAGGGACGAAGCCCACAAATCCCGGTATTCTATTCATCCCGGTGCCGACAAAATGTACCAAGACCTTCGCTAAAAGTACTGGTGGCCGGGCATGAAAAGGGATATTGCCCTCTACGTTGGGAAGTGCCTGACTTGTGCAAGGGCCAAGGCTGAACACCAAAGACCCTCTGGCTTACTCGAACAACCCCCAATCCCTATATGGAAGTGGGAGAGTATAGCTATGGACTTCGTAACGAAACTCCCACGCACGTCATCAGGTGACGACAACATTTGGGTTGTTGTTGATCGTTTGACTAAATCCGCTCACTTTTTGCCAATACGGGAAGACTATAAGGTGAAACGATTAGCCCGAATCTACACCGATGAAATTATCTGCCGACATTGGACGCCTCACGACATCATCTCTAACCGTGATGCTCGGTTTACCTCGCGACTGTGGGAAACGTTTCAAGCGACTCTTGGTACTACGCTCAACCTAAGTACCGCTTTTCATCCCCAAACCGACGGTCAGATTAAAAGAACGATTCGTACCCTTGAAGACATGCTTCGCTCATGTGTCATAGATTTCGGTGGTAATTAGGATGCATACCTGCTGTTAGTCGAATTCTCGTATAACAACAGTTATCATTCCAGCATCCAAATGGCACCATTAGAGGCTTTATATGGAAGAAGATGTCGATCGCCTATTGTGTGGCACGAGATCGGTCACTCGCAATTAACCGGTCCCGAGCTATTGCAAGAAAAAACAGACAAAATCTTCCAAATTCGAGACAATCGAACGAAAGCTCGGAATCGTTAGAAAAGTTACGCCGATAGACGACGCGAGCCCCTTGAATTTGACGTTGGCGACCATGTACTCCTAAAGGTATCACCTTGGAAGGGTGTGGTCAGATTCGGCAAAAGAAGAAAGCTCGTGCCTCGATATGTAGGACCCTTTAAGATTCTGGAAAGGATCGACAAAGTGGCTTACAGACTCGAACTACCGGAGGAACTTAGCAACGTTCACCCGACTTTCCACGTTTCGAACCTCCGAAAGTGTTCGCCTGATGATGATCTATACGTGCCTGTTGAGGACCTGCAAGTGAACGAAACATTACGCTTCTTGGAAAAGCCTGTCGAAATCATGGACCGACAAACCAAGCAGCTCAGGCACTCACGCATTCCCATTGTGAAGGTTCGCTGGGAAGGCAAACGAGGCGCAGAGTTCACTTGGGAACTCGAGAGTGACATGAAGGCGAAGTACCTGCAGCTGTTTGTTACGGCTTCAACCTAATTTCGGGACGAAATTCCCTTAACAAGGGGAGGCTGTAACACCTCGTGTTCTCTGGAAAGTCAAGGTCAAAGTCAACGACCGATCGCACGACTTGACTTTAAGTGAATTCGTTTTATGTGTTTATTTTAGTTGTATTATGTGGAGTAATTATCAAAATCGTAGTAATCGACGTGTATTATTCGCTATTTAATCGACTTACGACAGTGAATTATAGGAAGTAACAATGCGATAAAGTTAACTAAACGATACTCAAGCTATACTAATCAAATCCACATCGAATGTTAATACGAATCGCAACTCAAAATATGCGTTCTGGTTATTGTTTATGTGTGTGTGCCCTCTATGTGTTACTTGTGCATGTTTATTTATGTTTATGTGGTGATCAATCGAAACGCAATCAAAACTCAATCGCAAATCGAATCGCAAACGCTAAACGAAGGAAAAGTAGGATGATTGTATGTTAGATAGAGTAGTTGGGATTAAAAGTAATTTGATAAGCAACTCTATCGCATCGCTCGCTAGAATCGCATCGCAACGCGCTACACGCGAATCGAAACAGTAAAACTCGTCGCACCGAGCGCTCGAACCAGGTGCCGTCCGACCGAACTGCCACCCGACTGGGAAGCCACCCGACCGAGGTGCCACTCGGCCAAACTGCCACCCGGGCGAGTTGCCACCCGAGCAACCAACTTATTCTTCCCTTTCCACTTTGGAAAACCCTATAAATACCCATCACTTTCCACTTTCGGAAAGTGTCAGCTCACACACCCTCTCCACTCGAACCAGCCTCTATTTCTTCAGATTTCTCACGATTCTTGTAAGTTTTCTCTTAGATTCTTGTACTTTCTTGATCTACACTCCTACACCTTTCTATCTTTTGAATCTTAACTTTTAATCGTGAAATCATCAAGATTCAAGCTATTCTAGGATGACGTCATCATGTGTTCTTGAAGAACTTTATGTTTTGGCCTCAATCCACCAAGAATAACTTGGATCTAATCAATTTCCACATAAACAAACAAAGATCTTTCATAGATCTAAACATATTCACAATGAAAAGGATTGAAAGATGGTTTTCCAACTTTCTTTCAACTCTTTTACACTCAATGCACTCGAAGCCAATGGAACCGGACCTAATGCTGATCGTCTACTCATTCTTAGCGATGTATCAGTGCTAGATCCAAGTTCCGTTTGAAAGATAGTGATTTCGGGTTTGGACACGAACAACCGTCTCGAACCGTGCACTGACTGACTAGGGTGATTCCTGTTCGGTCAGGTCATTAGGGACGAGATGGGGTTCCCATTGTTTACACCAGTCATCACAACGTCTCGCACAAGTTACAACACTTCAAGCAAGATCAAGTAACAGCACGATCAAGTCGTTGGGACGAGTTGTCATCCGACCGGACTACTGTCCGATCGGGTTGCCATCCGCTCGACCCACCGTCCGATCGGGTTGCATCTTGATTCATTTAAAACTTAAACAATTTTCAACATGTTCAGCAACAGGGTTGCCACCCGGTCGGATGGACATCCGACCGAGTGACCGCCCTACTGTGGATTTGTTCTCACTGAGAAACCTCGCCATTCGAGTCGCCGTCCGATCGAATGACCGTTCGACCGACCGACCTGAAGGGTAGAGATACTTATTTGCTTTCTAAATACTACAACGAAAACTTCAAAAGTCAAGCCATCATACACAAACACATCCTTCTCAAAGGAGGAAACAATCCACTCGAAAGGTCAACCGATCGGATGACCATCCGAGCGGACTGTCACTCGAACGAACGGCTGTCTGATCAGAGTACCATCCGATCGAACTGCTGTCCTACCCACTTGCACTCGGTATCGTTTTACGCGTCGCTTATCGTTATACTATAAATCTGTTCAGGCTAACCCTACTCTCTAGCGCTCCCTTCAATCCATCAACCGCTGTGAGTATACTCGAACCCTTTTTGCTTTATGCACTTTTGGCTGTTACATACGTTACGAATATTCAAATCACATTGAACACACTACTCTATACTAATTTAACGCTAACCGTTACTGCATGTTATACGTGGCTTAATGAATGCTTGTTTGTTATGTTTACACATGGAATGCTGTCTACCTGCCTTAGCAACGATAGTACTATAGTTTGGACTCAGCACCTGTTCGCAGGGGTTGTTAAGGACAATTACTTGCATGGATTACAGTGGTAATCATGTATCGCGAACTGCCTCGGGCAGTCAACCCGCAGTCATTGGTATCGATAGATCTATGTCGATAACTAACGTGCTTCATTTCACTATGCGTACGTGCTGGTTATGCGTAAACGAATTCGAACTTTATTATATCATATGAAACTTGTATGCTCACCTTTACACTATGTGTATTGACTTTTACTTTAACGTATGTGGCAGGTGCTTAAGTTGTTTATATGCTTAGCTGGCTATGAAATTGAGGCTAGGAAAGGTCTAGGACGCTCTTTGTGCTGTGATGAAATCGAAGCTAGGAAAAGGGATCCTAGAAACCAATAAAACAATCATACTATTTTGTAAGCCTGAGTTGTCGGAACAGAACTACTTGACTGGATTTTGTCTGTAATAATTATGTTACTTCTTATGTCATGGTATCGGACGTGACGCTTTAAATATTTGGTAATTATAACTGTTATGGAAACGTCTGGACAATCTGTTTCGCTCAGTGCCGCACCCCAATGTTTCCGCCATCGGTTGGGGTGTGACACCATCACTTTGAATTTTTTTTTATTTTTCTGGATAACTTATTTTGAACGAAAGAAATAAAAATTAACAATATTGTATAGAAATCATATTTATGTTTAAGTGGATAAAACCATGTGAAACAAGAATGGTCATCAATAAATATAGCGTAGTAGCGATAACCATTAGTAGAGGTGACATGTGAAGGACCCCAAAGATCAAAATGAACCATATCTAAAGCATGCAAAGAACATTTATCATTTAAATCAAAGGGCAACCGATGTGCTTTAGATAACTGACAAGGTGAACAATACCAGGTTTAGGTAGCAAAGAAGTTACAAATAATGAACCAAGTTTCTGTAATCTAGAAATAATATCAAAAGACACATGACCCAGACGACCATGCCAGTGTTCAAAGGAGGCTTTGAGATGATTACTCGAGTAGGAAGCAAGAAATGCTTGATTTCCTTCACGGAGGATATAGAGCCCGTTTTCACATGTTCCCCTTGCCAGGATTTCCTTGGTCTTTCGATCCTGAATGTGAAAAAATTTATTAGAGAACAAAACATCAACGGATGAGTCATTTAATAATTTGCTAAAAGAAAGGAGTCGTTTTGTGAGATGGGGCACAACTAAAACATTTTTCAAGGAGATATTAGGGGTGACAAGTAACGTGTGGCCATTCCCGAAACGAACAAAGTCATTTCAGAGACGGCCCGAGGTACGAGTAAGGTCTTTTTCAGAGGGTGTCATATGGGCAGACGCACCTGTATCACCTGTCCAGTCAGGATATTCCTCAGTGAGGTTACACTGAGCATGGAACGCATGAGCCAAATTGGCATCAGTAGGAGTAGCCTGTTGTGCATAAGAGGCAAGGTTTGGGCACATATTTGCATAGTGGCCATCTTTCCTACACAATTGGCAATGAGGCTGCCGTTAACCTCTGCCACGACCTGCACTACGACCACGGTTAGTATAAGAGGAACTAGAAGAATTTCGAGAATAGTTACGAGGATGCGAGTGTTGAGCAACAAAGGTGACTGATGGTGTTTGTTGGCTGTGAAGGGAGGCTAGCCAAGTCTCCTGATTTTTGGCTTTACCAAGAAGCTCCCGAAAGGAGGCCGTGCCTAAGGCACGATGGGTGCTGGAGAACTGTTCAAAGGCGGTGCCAAGACCGGATAAGAACCAATGGCATTTGTCGGTTTCAGGAACAAGGTGTTCGATGGCCGCGAGTTGGTCGCAAATGTTTTTGAACTTGCGACCAAACTCGGTGACAGAGGAGGATCCCTTCTGTAATAGTCGTAGGGTATCACGAAGCATGTGCATGCGATCAGTAGAGCGTTGACTGTAGGCAGTCTCTAACGCAAGCCATATTTGACGAGCATTGGAAATACCAATGATTTCAGACATGGCCTCTTCAGAAAGCAATGATTGGAGAAAGAGGCACACGGAACGATCACTGGTTAACCAGGTCGCATAGGCAGGATTGGGGACAGGTTTGTCAGGTTTTTCCGATTCAGTGATGGTTTCGGCTGGGATGGTGGCAGTGCCGTCAATATGGCCAAGAAGGTTTTGCATGGAAAGAGCAAGTGTAACCTGCTTTGTCCATGCAAGATAGTTTGTGGAGGTGAGTTTTAGAGGGATGATGTGTAGGAGGGAATGGAGGGGAAGGGGATCGGAGTTGGAGGAGGCTGCCATGATAGTCACGGCGGCAGTGAAAGGCAGACACGGAAGAATTTGGGTTTAGGGGGTAGGCCGAAGAAGAAGAGAGAGGAGGGAGGGTGGGGATCGCCTAATTGGCTGATACCATGTAAAGACTCTCAATCAATGATCTATTATTTACAAATGAGTACAATATATAATACAATTGAGTCCTATACTAGGAAACAAATAATACATAATAAATACAGAGGAAAACGTTCCTTAATTTATGTAATGTTGTTAACAGGTGTATGTGGACAATAATAACTATGATTATTTCTTTGTTTCTATGAAAATACGAACTTTAGCTACCTATTTCACAATATAACCAAAAATATTAAGATAACTAACTATTGAAGTAACTTCTTGTCAAGAGTGAGTTCAATAGACTATTTAGCATCCAATTATTTCTTGAATCTCGACGGGCTCACTGTTTTGAGCCTCGGGTGAGCTTCGGGTCCGCTTGATAATAAACAACATCCCCTTCATCACTTACATAATGATCCTTTTTCATACTATTCGCAAGAAGCCCGAGTAAATGGAATGGAAGTGGCCATGATTCCTTTGGCTCCCTGTAATATTTACCAAGCACAGGTTTTGCGGCTTCAGTCTGCATTATCAAAATTTTGGATTGTTGTTATTATTTGATTAAAATTGATGTATAAATCGAAAAAATAAATGTATGTTTAGTGAATGTTTTATATGATTAAAATTGATGTATAAATCGAAAAAATAAATGTATGTTTAGTGAATGTTTTATATCAAAGAATACTTACTGCCTCTACTAAGTTATAGTGTGGGATTTGAGGGAAAAGGTGATGTATGACATGGGTTCCTATATCATGATGAATGTTGTTAATCCATCCATAGTCGCGATCGAGTGTTGTTAGCCCTCCTCTTAGGTAACTCCATTCCTATGTAAACCGTTGAAAATCATATCAAATAATAGATTTTTAAAATTACTACAGCAACATATACCCAGAATGATACCAAAACAGCCTGGTTTAATAATAACTTCAAGTCAGACATAAAATCTAAAACTGGTCGGGTTGGGTTGGGTTAGGTTGTGTTAGTTACAAACCTTGCCGCGGTACCATGGGAGTTTGTCTTCATGGCCATGATGATGCAAATAGGTTACTAAATCCAGCCACATAACAAAACCCTGAATTTAAAAGAAGAATTTAGCAAAAGAGATAAGAACAAGAAAAATATTTTTTTGATAAAAATGCTATACAAGGACACATTCAATACATAACCAATTTTAAGTACATAGTTGAATACAAGGATCACATTAAGCACTTGTAAATAATGTTGATCATATGTTGCAGGAGAGAAAAAACATGGGCGGTTAGATCGTCTTATTTATCCCATTAAAATAAATACGTACATGTGTTGATCATATGTTGATCACAGTTATCAACTTAAAACTGGTTCTATATTGAGCGTCCCTCAAACTATAATCAAAAGTTGTGTAGGTAGATAACTAACCCAATAGGGAATGCCATAGAGTTTGAATACTTGAAGAGGACCCATAACAAAGGATAAGCCCACAAGCAAGGCAGCCATGGCTGACCAACAAATAGTTGATGTGATCACATCTTTTCTTTCATTCGGAAGAAATAAATCGCTGTCTGGGTGAAAATGAGAGCCTTTCTTTCCTGGACTTCTACCCCACTGTTATTTGAAACCCAAAACAATAAGTATGAGAGCAAACAACAAAAAAAAGCTAAAATCACTAGTTTTTTTTTTTTTTTTTTTTTTTATTGTTTTGTTTTTTTGTTTTTGACTTATGACATGAAGAATTCTTTATTCTTGTTAATTAGATGTCAAAAATACTTGATTTGCAGGGACTCACCAAATAGAAAGGGTATGCAAGCATAGGGAAAGGTAGAGTGAACCTCAATATCCTAGTAGCCATGTCTAAACTTTTATAAATCTTCTCAGATAGCTATAAACAGATGTTTACAAGAATTAGTATCTTGTTATGTAAAACTAAATTTGATATTTTGAACCAAAATATATTATGAGGCTAAAGTGTATATTGACTCACTGGATGCCAAGATTCATCTTTCTCAACATGCCCATGGTTCTGATGATGAGTTCTATGACTAATTCTCCTGTAATAACAACCATAATAATAAAAGAGTTTACTTAATAATAATAATAATAATAATAATAATAATAATAATAATAATAATAATAATAATAATAACAATAATAATAACAATAATCACAAAAATAATAATAATAATTAATTATAAGAAAATGAAACACACCATCCATGGTAGGGTACAAGTATTGAAGAATGAAGAAGATGACCAACTACACTATTGAGTTTTGCATTATTAGAAAAGCTTCCATGACCACTGTCCAATCAAAAAACAAATCATAGAATGAATAACTAGAAGGGGATGGTTAAACAAACACACTATTCAAAAACCAATTATGTGTCATACGGGTTGTATATAATAGAGTAAATGGCATTATGGCCCGTATGACACGGTGAAAAATGGTAATATAGGTTGTATAAATCATAGGGCCATGTTTTGACACATAAAGAAATGACTATGATATGAGAAATGGGCTAGTGTAACCTCAACTTTCACAAAAGAAAAGGTTAAACTTTTATAGACAGAATCAAATATATTTTAAGGTTTAGTTACCAATCATGACCAAGAACAAAGAGAGCCCAAAACATTGTTCCTTGAGCAAACCAGTATAGCGGCCAAACCACCATATTATTAAAATAAGCCGCCACCGCGGCCAACCCAAACACCACCACCACATCCCTCAAAACATAACTCATGGACCGCCACGGGTCCTTAACCCAGCAATGATTTGGGATCGCGGCTCGAATATCAGCCAATGTGAAAGGTGGTGCAGCACCTGGGTCGAACTCACTTTCTTCAAATTTCAACTCCTCAACTTGTTCATCTTGGTCAACAATCTGGACACCCACCGGTGTGCTAACTTTAAGTACGGAAAAATTTGGTCGAAATTTTTTTGATGGTAATAAACTGACTGAGTTGGGAAAACTGGAAACCGGTATTATGGTTCTTGGATAAGGATATTGTTTCGGAAGTGGTCTTAAACCGCATTCTGTTAGGATCCTAGTGGCCATCTGAGATACCCAGATGATGAAGTTGAAAAATATGAGATTTTGATGTAAAGGGTGTTCTGTTCTTAGAAAGAGAAAGTGTGTGTATGGCTGTGAATTGTTTGTAGCGATGACCATATGATCCACATATATACATACATTGGTCTATGGGTGTGTCTTTCTTCCCACTTTCCCAACTCTAGTCTCTCCTTTGATTAACTTTTAGGGGGCGAACATAGAAACGTGATTTTTAAGTGGTCGGAAAGATAATAAATATGAAAAAAATGAATTAAAAGTTATTATTATTATTATTATAACCGAAGAGACTCACACACCCGGTAATCTAATCCTAAATTTTATACCGACCTACTACTAGACTAGAACATGCACCACTTTGGGAGCTACATCTTACTACAGTCACTAGGCTAGTAAGCCCAGCTTTGATACCCGTTGGGGGTGACAAAGAGAAACATGATCTTTATATGGGCGGAAAAATAATAATTGTTAAAATAATGAATTAAATGTAATTTTTTAAATTATAAACTCACACACTTAATAAATATACTTAAATTTTACACTAATGCCCATCACGAGACTAGAATATGCATCACTTGGGAATTGTGATCAACACCTTACTATCTTTCTTGGTACTGTTAGGCTCTAAGCCCTTTTGCAGTCTAGCGGTATTAAGGTGTGTGAACCTAATATATGATTCATTACTAGTTATTATAGAAATTTATTCCGAGTTCCCTCTAAACCTACGAATCCGAGAAAGCTAATTTGAAAGTATTCGCAATTAGTTATCTACAAAGGTACGCTCAAATACAGGATAATTTAATGTTCAAATTTCATTATACCTATAGTCGATGTTAAGTTTAATGCAAATTTAGCACATGTTTAGGTTCTCTAATAGTTAACCTGGCTCTATTAGGCTATTACCAATTATAGTCTCAAGCCGTAATATTTGAAGAATAACTCGTTGTGAATAAATAATTGACAAAGGAGTCAACCATGACATGTATAAACTAGTCACTCTAGCGATTAATCAATATCAAAATCATATCATATCGGTTTATGAATAAACATAACACGGTTTACTCAAGTTGAAACAGCATGTCACACTCTGAATTTTTTAATAAATCAATTTCTTCTTTTACTTTTACGTAAATAAATTACTTTGAATAAAACTGGTCCCACTTAAACAATAATTATATATAATTGAACTGCCGAACACAAGGTTTTACAAAATAATATTGTTTATAATTACCTTATGATTTACATTAAACCATTCAAAGTAAATCATCGAGATTCAACAAGTACATAAGGTGTGGTTCAAGAAGCTCTTAAACACAAATTAACCGGAAACAAACTGTTATTACCCAAACCAAGCCTTACTTTTCTTTCTTGACCACATTTGGAACTAGGGGTGTGCAAAAAACCGAATTAACCGAACCATAACCGAATTAACTGACAAAACCGAACCGAAAAAACCGAACCAAATAAAAGCCCGGTGGGTCGGTTAATGATTTTTTTGAAACCCGAAAGTAGCGGGTCGGTTATGGTTATCATTTTTTCCATACCCACCATAACCGAACCGAACCGACATGTAATAAATCTTTGTAGGATTTAAGACTTTTCACCATATTTTTAATATTTGATATTTCTGACTGAAGATTTTTAATACTTATGGGGTTTTCATATCATTTTGTGGTTTGTTTGAATGTTTATTTGAATTTACGGAATGTATCATATCACTTTATTTGAATATTCAATAATAGTTGGTATTAATATTATAGATTATATGTATTCTTTAATACTATGTAATATACTAATATATACAATTTGCAATAGCAATTTATTTCAAATTGGAACCATGCATGATATTATATACCTACATGAGAATTAATAAAGAACTAGAATTTTGTTATGAATATATTATTTATTAGTGACTATCCACATTACCAACTCCCATATCACATTTATGTTTGTATTAATGTCATAGTGCCTATATATATTGGCATTTGTAAGTGATGTATATCTCAATGAATAATAGTTCTTTATTCTATCTTTTTCTATGTGTTCCTTTGATTATGTTCATATACTAGTCGCTAGTAGGCCGTTGTTTTACAACACGTTATCAGCACGACCGTCTCGATCGTAATTGATATCTCTTATATTAGTTGGAGTCACCGCTGACGATATTGCACTGCTACGAGCCACCACCGTATCACCGGATAATGGAGTTTGTCGATGTCGAGATCGAGATTCGGTGATAAGCTGCTCCAACCATCCAACTTCTTTATCGCTGGTATGTTTCTTTTTACTCAACGATGATGAACGTAATAATTTATGGCTTTTTCCAAACTGAATATGTTCCGTACAAGTATGCTAAACATGAAATTTATATAATTAGAAGCAAATCAGTTATTTTACGTATTTATAATTTCTAGATAGTATAAAGGTTATAATTCTTTTTGCTACTTTTAATTTTTCTGAATTCTGTGACTTCACCGGAGATTTCGTATAACCTACCCTTAATCGGTAAAAGAAAAGAAAGAAAAAAGAACCGGACAACAGCAAAATATTGTAAAGTTTTCATTTAATTTTAATTTACAATTTGAAAATTGTGAATCTTTGATTTACCTGGTTTTCCTAAAGGACTAATTGGACTCATATATATGTATATAATAATTGAGAACTAATAGTAAGTATTTGTGATAAGTTTTAAAATCAATTTTCAGTATACGATTAAGAGTAGTAGGATTTTGAATTAACAGTAGTAGGATTTTGAGCCCAACCCACCACAACATATATTTTGTTAAAATATAGTTTTAAAACCAAATTATTAATGGCTTGGCTGTTTCGCGATGCCAACGAAAACGAGAGAAATTTATGAATATCTATTTTGATGTAATGTATTGATTGGAGCTATTAATATATTCTGAATTAGTATTATTGTAACGATTTTCGGTTTCAATTCTTCCAATAATGGCATTGAAGATATATAGTCGATTTATTTGGTTGTTCTTTTTGTCGGTTACAACAGATTGAAACTTTCTGATAGTTACAGCAATGAATAAAGTGATTAATTCAAATTTTCATATTACACCTTTAGGGGCATTTTAGGGATTTCGATACCATTGTAACCTATATAATTAAGATGACATATGAAAAGTCTAATTTAATTGTTATTCTAAATATTTGAAAACTTTAAAAATAATATAAACGATTGGTATGGTACGCCTGGGATCTTGATATGGTGTGGAATCATATATGAATCCTATATAAAAGAATAGTATAGTTATAAAACAAAAAAATATGAAATAGATGGTTTATTTTAATCCCCTGGTTGTAAATTTCATATTTAATGTTATATTTCACAATTATGATACTGACTTATCATCTTTTAAAAGTTTGGATTACTATAATTATATTTATAAAAGAAAATACATATATTATAATGCGTTACTTTTATAATATATAAAAGATATTTTTATTGGACTAGAGAAGTATATTGAGTTTCAAATAGATGAGTTTTTTTTTCTCTTCAAAGTTATGCATCTCGATTCCCATGTGGTTCAAATTTGATTATTTTTTGGGCACACTTATTTTTGTTGTTAAAGTTTTCCCTAGATAAATATATTTAATTTAGTTACTACCATATGAAAATTAATTATTATATACTACTTTATGCAATTTGACTACTGCATGAAAGTTGTTTTAATCTGTTTGTTGAATGATTAAACTAACATAACATATTCTATGTTAATATGCACTTTATTAAAACAAGGTGCATTATTTAAAATTGTTTATTCATGAACCCAACACTATTTTGTAATATGTGTGTTATTATAAATACACTACATAATATAGCAATCTCATATAATATACATGTGATTGGGTATACCATGATAGATTGATACATAAGTTATATAGTTGCTTGTAAGTAAATAAAATGGACATTTTATAATGTTTTAATACAACCTAATTTTTGTGACGACATATTATAATGTCATATACTATATAAATCTGGCTTTATGGTATATTATGTATGTTATATTAGTATAACCTATTTATTTGGTGACATGTTATATAGTAATGCATTGTATAATCTAATGTATATATTATGTTCCATATGTTATAAATTTGGAAGGGAACATCAAAGTAACCATGGTTGTTGTATATGATCACAAGCTTTAAAAACGATTGAATTGTGGTCAAGGTTTATATAAAAAGACACCTGGAGTGTCCAGCTTCTCAAAGCTTATTTCGAGTTTATCGAATCTTGTAAGATTTTAAACCGATAAGTATATACAAAGATTGAAACAACAAGCATGAAAGTTATGTGGTTGTAATCCATTCCCTGATGTGAATGTGATGATATAATGATCAATTCAAAGGTTATGATCATATACATAACTAAGAAAATTGTAATGATGCCACCATGAATGTTGTATGTGTATAATCTATTCTTTGAATAGAATGTGATGATATAATAATTGGTGTAAAGTTCGTGATGATGGTAATTGAGGAAATTGGTATGATTATCATGTGATAAGATCAACCATGTTAATACTGCAATGACTATACAATGATCATTATAAAGGTCATGATCATGGTAACTGAGGAATTTGTAATTATTTTCATTTTGATAACCATTTTAATATTGAGATCGACCACCAAAAGTGGCAAACTAAGGAATGACCATATAACATGATGGTTTAAACTATTAAGTTATAATACATTCTCTCGTATCTTATATTTTGTATTACATACATACAAGTAATACATATGTGATCATAATCCAAAAGTTTATGGATGATAATTATTTAGTTAGTTGGCATGACCGGTTAGACCACACCGAGTCATTAATGATGATGTGAAAAGTATTGAAGAAACATAAGATTCGTCTTGATAATTATACATGTCATGTTTGCTCTTAAGTGAAGTTATATATTGATCAACAAAAGTAGGGTGTGAATCCCTAAATATTCTAGAAATGATAATGGAAATAAATATACAAACATGATACCATTTAGTGTTTTAAAATCGATGCATCGTCTAAATGGTTATCAAATCCACAACCAGAAGCTTGTGTGATTGTGGCTTAACTAATGTGATAGCAAACATATTAATCCAGATTAGTATATTTATTTTGATTCCCAAGTTATTAACGATCATTGGAATAAGTGTTATTATTGAGATGATCACTAAACGTCTACTATTGGTTACAAAGCCAATGATCATGTGAGGAGCAAAAGTTCATTTAGGTACATGTAATTTTATATATAGTACCATCAATTCACATCAAGCCAATAAGTTATAGTTCTCCCCACACAGTTGGTTTTTGGTCAGGAACCAAAGATGTCTCATCAAAGATTTTGGTTGTGCAACATATATTGAAACTCATCCACCACACCGCATAAAGATGAGACTTCTAAAAAGTTTGAGAATATGTTGGGTATAAATAATCGTCTATGATTGAATACTTAAAGCCATTAGTGAGAAATTTGTTTATGCCTCATTGGTTTTCACTTTAATGAATGTTCCCAACATTAGGGGGAGATAACAAGCAGTTGGAAAGTGAAAAGTGAAATGAATTATCATGTCATCTTGATCCTCAGACTATAAACTATGAACTAGAAGTTCAAAGGATAATTCATTTACCAATATTAAAGAACAAATTACCAGACAAGTTCAATGACCTAAATCGAGTGACTAAGTAAGTTACATAATCAACTGCTTATGCTCCAGTTATCGTTGTGTCCCAAGAGGACAACCACATATTTTTGTAATGAGTCTATTGCACGCCTATAGCGTGGTAGACTAGTTGATTCCAACAATAAAATTCCTCGAAAATTGGAGCAAGTAATTAAGATGGTCAAATCGAGGTTACAGTAATAAGATCCCCTGAAGGGACAATAGACATGATGGTTCAAGAAGAACATCAGGTACCTGAAAATAAAGAGATCTCGATAAGCTGTATCATGTCTAAGATATGTATGGAATCGAAACAAAAATCGACGTCGTTATACTTTTGTATATAATATAGCGCTTGAAATGATGTAATGACGAGGATCAAGATTTAAGATATGCCTATGAATGAAAATACATAAATGATTGGCCAAAATGGAAAGACGCAAAGTATGGCAGATTTAAATTCTCTAATGAAATGGAAAGTTTTCGGACCAACAGTCCATCCAACTGAATTTGTAAAGTATGTTGGATATTAATGGGGCTTTTATGCGAATCATGTGAAAATCAAATTAAACGAGATAAGGCAAATATGGTGCACAAGGATTTTCGCAAATACCCATGATTGATTATAATGAGACACATTCTCTAGTGGTGGATGTAATGACTTTCCAATATTTTATTAGTCTGGTAATATAAAGAGAGAATTGATATGCGTCTTATGAATGTTATGTATCACTTGATACTAAAAGTTTACTTGAAAGTCCCTCTAGGATTTGAATTATCAAAAATCATGTAAAATGAGTTCTCGAGAACGATATGATCGTTGTATACAATTTCATGTTTGAATACGTTGAATATAATTGGAACTCCTTATGAGTATCGTAAAGCATTTAAGTGCTTATAAGGTTAGTTGAAACATCTTAATGATGTAATTCTTGTGCACCAATAACTATACATAGGAATCTTGTGCCTGGTTATTATGGCATCTTAATGTAGAATGTATAAGCATGGTACAATATGGATTAAATATTCAAGACATCTTTGCATATGATATAGAAATCAACGAGGAGGAATATATTATAGAACTCCTAAAGAGTGAATGCACATACATTGTGTTTTCAAAGTTGAAAGAAGTATGTATATGATTGCCAATGCCTGTAACATTGATTTTAAGTCCTCAAGAATGTATCTTTATAAAGTTAAAGATAGTATGAACTAAAATAGTCAAGTTGAGTGTTGTACAGCTCATGATATATTCTGATAAAGAGCAATATAAGTTTGATAATATTATTCATCTTTATCAAATGTTCTTTCTTAAAAGTTCACTATAATGGCAATTTACAGTGACGATGCCTGAGCATCATCAAGAGAAACTGGTGAGCTTTTAGAATGGGAATTTTTTTTAATGACCCTAGCACAGTCTAATTATTACTCGACTTGCAGTTCGAATATATTTGTAATCATACTTTTATTCATCTATCAAACTACATCTAGAGGATGTTGGTGGGACATTTTAGTATGTAGAGAGCTCAACCTTATAGTATGTTAAAGGTTGTTCAGACACTTTTTATAAGAAATAATTATTATCATCTCCTACCAAAGTAGAGATTCTCATTTCAAAAGTACCATGGCTAAAGTGCAATTGTGCATTAACTTAACTTTCTAGCTATGCATGATAATATATATTTTTTATTTATCAACATGATATAGCACATGTCCAATGAGGAGACATTTGAATGGTAAAGCAGATATGTCGATACCCTAAAGGTAAGAATGATATGTGTCTAAATTTTTACTAACCCATGAAAGCTAGTTTTGTTAGTCTTGTAGATATAAAGAATGTAAAACAAATAGTCTTGGATCTTATGGTATTTGTTCGCAAGAGGAAGCACAAGAAGTCTCACGAGAAGATTTTACAACATTACTCAATATAAAGGATTGCACTTCAAGGCATCAAACGACAAATAATTCTACAAAAGTTTTGAGCAACTTTCGAGGATGATGGACACACTTTACTTAAAGGATACATATTATAATGAGGGGGATATTTATTCAAGTTGCACTCTTTTTCCCTTAACTAAGTTTTATCCCAATGGGTTTTCTTAGTAAGGTTTTTATTTAATGAGGCAACATACCTGATCGAGAAGTATCAGGGGGAGACAATACGCGCTGCACTCTTTTTCCCTTAGCTGAGGTTTTGTCCCACTGGGTTTTCCTGGCAAGGTTTTTAACGAGGCAGCATATCCAAGCATATTAAAAGAATAATGTACCCCTTGCTTTTATCATATGTGGATAGTCAAGGGAGAGTGTTATGAATATATTATTTATTAGTGACTATCCACATTACCAACTCCCATATCACATTTATGTTTGTATTAATGTCATAGTGCCTATGTAAATGATGTATATCTCAATGAATAATAGTTCTTTATTATATCTTTCTCTATGTGTTCCTTTGATTATGTTCATATACTAGTCGCTAGTAGGCCGTTGTTTTACAACAAATTTGTAGTTATATGAAGTAAACAGAGATTAAAGGTTATTAAGACTATGTACAAACCATGGGAGCATCGACTTATCTAGAATTTGTAGACCGCATTGAATATGAAATATAATAATAATAACAAATATGAATATATCTATAAAAATTGTAATTCTTTAATGCGAACTAAACAGTATGTAAACTTAAAATTTTATATGAACAAGATTATTTCGAAACATCTTCTTCTATGATAAATTCAACTCTGTTCTTTAAAATTTATGAACACGGTGATTCGACACGTCATCTTCTACTGTAAGGGCATGTACTTATAGGTTTACGTTTGTCTTGGGTTTACTAGTTTTGTGTTAGTTATTAGTTTGGTTTGGGCTTGGTCGATGTCTATTATATGCGCATAAGGGTTTGGGCTTGGCCTAGTTATATTAGGTCATCCTATGTGTTATAAATAGGATGTACCTAGGTCATGTTTTAGTTGTTGATTGTTTGCTAAACATTGTATACGTGTACCAGACGATCCTCTAGTAATCGTATGCACTTGATCTTTAATACAATCGATTTTGATCTTCATTCTTCTACATCTTTCTCGTTTTTCCGCAACTTGTTTAGGTGTTTGTGATATCCAATTGTGATTCTTGGACTTACAATTGGTATCAGAGCATAAGAAGTCTTTCGAAGGCTCGGTTGCAATCGGATATTGCTTGAAGTTTGAAGAAAAGGGACGGTTGCTGTTTTGCTGATTCGAAGAACACATAAAAAGGTTGAATCTCGTTCTAATAATCTGTTTTATATTTGTTTTTGTTCGACTGATTTGTGTTTTCCAGTGTGTTAGCAGGTTGTTTACGCTTTGAAAAATTAACCAAAGTTCACTCGAACCCCAGAATTCTGCACTAAAACAGTTTATAAAATTAAAAAAAAAATTATTTTTGTTAAGAACAGTTTGTAAGTTTCTTGTAGAGTTTATTAAAAACTCAGCTTTTGATCTGTTTTGGAACATATTCAAAAGTGTTTGTGGGTTGTTCGGGATTTTTTCTGGAAAGAAATTAATTAAGATTTTGATTTTAATCACCTAAGATCTCGGCAGTTTGTTGCATCGAACAGAACTTGGTTTCCAAAATTATATCAAGTGTACGGGATAAGTAACTTGGATTGTGCAACATAAAGTGTACGGCATTCAGTGTGCGACACTCCAGTGTGCGGCTCAATTAATTGTTGGACTTTTTGCTTATGTATGGGCCCATTAGCTTAGTGTGCGGCCCAAATTACTGTAGTGTGCGGTCTAACAAGAGGTGTGCGGTTAAAGCTTCAGTGTGCGGCCACTCTTTAAACAAGACAAAGCTTGATTGAAGCCCAATAGAGTGTGCGGCCCAATAACGTAGTATGCAGCCCAATAACGTAGTGTGCAGCCCAAACTTAAGCAGTGTATGGTCAAAGATATAATGTGCAACTGAAATATTAGTGTGCAGACTGCTACTATTGTGGACTGAACCTTTTGGACTGTGCGGTTTTAAAAGTGAACCTTTTGGAGTGTGCGGCCTCATATTTTGAACTTGTGCGGCCTCATATTTCGAACTCTTGGACTGTACGGCTTCATATTTTGAACCCTTGGACTGTGCGATTTCATACTTTGAACTGTGAAATCACTTTGGACTGTACGACTTTAATTCGTTAAATTGAACTGCTTGGACTTGAAATAAAATTGAAAAATTATTAAGTGTTGAAACTAAATTTTTTTATTACTTACAATTTGATTTTTCAGAAATGGAACTTTCTAATCAGATGTCGTTAAGTGATAAAGCTGCAATTAACCAGGATTTTAAAAACATCATAGGAACCAACAACATGATCCCCAGGCTGCTGTTAGGGGGTTCATTTTCAGAGTGGAAGTTAAGGTTCATTTAGTATATGAGAATCAAGGATCCAAAGGCTTGGAGGTCTATCTGCAATGGACCAACTGTGATAACTTACTTGGTAGATACTGATGCAAAGGCTCTAGCACTGCTACACTCTGCTTTGGCGCCTGAAAATTAAGTTGGGGTCAGGGAATCTGCTTTTGCTCAAGAGCTGTGGAATGCTCTTCTGGCAATGTAAAAAGGGAACGAGAAGATGAAAGAAAGTAAAAGAGAAATGTTGATGCAAAGGTTCAATTACTTTCCAGGAGAAACCCTTGAAAATCAGATTCAAAGGTTCATTTATCTAATCAGTGAGATGAGAACACATGATATGCCACTGCAAAACTCTGTCGTCAACAAAAACTTACTAAATGCTATTCCTAGAAGCTGGGACACAAACGATACGCTCATCAAGAGAACAAAGGATCTGACCCGTATGAGCATTGCTGAACTGATTTCCTTGCTCAAGTCGTATGATATGGACGATAATCAGAGAGTGTAAAATCATACCTCAAGCTACAACAATTCTGGAGTATCACCTAACACAGCCTTGGTTTCACAGCAAGGAGCTGGGGCTTTTCAAATGTTTCCCACTAGTGTTCCAAACTACAACAACACTGTCAGCTACTCAAACAATTCTGCTGTTGTTCTGTTTCTTGCTGGAGTCTCACCTGCAAATACTTCTACCTATCCTGGTTACTCGGGTTACATGCCTTCCACCCTAGTTCAACATATGAACCCAATTCAGTCTGCACCTACTCATGCTGCATCTGGTGCTGCGTCAAACTTCTCACTTCCCTTCATGGCCTCTAACGAATTTGAGGAACACATAATATTCATGGCAAGAGTTATGAATTTTTATCATGATTTTGTTGCTGGGAATCTGACACCAATCAAATCGAGGCAGATGAGTGACATGATATCCATCCTGATGATATCAAAGAAATGGACATCACTTGGAAAATGGCCATGGTCGTGTTTCGTGATAAGAACTTTGTCAAGAGAACCGGGAGAAACAACTGGGAAGTGGCTAACAACGAACTCGGTTGGAATAAATCCAAGCTCAGATGTTTCAACTGCCACGAGCTGGGGCACTTTACTCGTGAATGCCGACAACGAAGAAGAGAGAGATCAGACTCAAACATCACCGTCACTGTCAACTCAACATCAAGACTGACACTTAATGTTGTTTCTACTTCAAATGTGATCGTCACTCGCCCTGCTCACAGTTCTACTTCAAATATATCTGCCAGAAATCAAAACATTGTCTCTGGATCTACTGCAAACCCAGAAAATGCTTTGGTGGTTAAGGAAGGGGGAGGATTTGATTGGTCGGATCAGATGGCTGACCTGCGAGTCACTGAGGATACTGTGTTTCACGCTCTTATGGCTCAGATGAACGACTTTACTCCCTCTGTTGTTTAGGTATGTGTAGATAATATTTGTTGTACTAGTGCTTGTAGGGATAAAGTTAGTGGTTACAAAGAGTAGGCTGACTCACTCATTATGCAACTACAATTATCCAAATCTGATTTATATCAGATTAAAAAGAAAATTAATGGATATAAGGATATGGTGGAGGCGCAAAAGTGTGATATCCGAAAGTTGCAAAATGATTTGAGTCAAGAAAGATGTAGGCATCTTCACTTTAAAGAACTGTCAGAAAAGTTAACTGTTGAACTTGATAATCTAAAATCAACTTTTAAAAATACAGAGTTTAATTTTAAAAAGTTTGATGTGTCAAGTGAAAAGTTTGAAAAATGATAAACTAAAAGTTAGAATATAGTAAAAAGGAAGTTAGGAATAAAGGTTTGGGATTTGTATGCATTCCTCCACCATACAATCACAATTACACCTCTATTCCTATGACTGAGGAGGAGATAGGCAACATGCCTGACATGGAATATGGGCGACCGAGTGATGTAAAAGTAGAACCTATTAAGCCCAAGAAAGTCAAAATCACAAAGCCAGATAAAACAAAATTAAGCTAGAAAAACATGCCAATAAAAACTTTATAAAACCTGTTGATGCTTCAAACATATTGAGACTCTAAGTATTGAGAAAAATTCAAATATTGACAAACATTTTCAAGTATTAGATAATACAGAGTCAACAATTTCTCAAAAATCACCTGAATTGCAAAATCAAAGGAAGAGTCTCAAAACAAGTCAACCTGCTATGAATTTGCTATGATGAACGGTTTGGCTGAATTCATCAAAGAGTTTGAATCTAGCAAACAAATTGAATCAACTACTTCATTTGATTCTTCTTGTGACTCCTCAGAAACAACTAATTGTGAAAATTCAGAGTTAGTTGAATCTGCCGAGTCTAGTAAGGAATCATTTGAAGAAGTTGAATCAGAACAGACGAAAGTAGAATCAGAATCCACAACAGAAGCCTCTGTTCAGCCACATAATATTATTGATTTTGAAACTACTGAACAAAAGGTGTCACTCGAAGCTGAGAGCGTTGCTACGGATTCAACGTTACTAACCCAGTTACTTCGCATGCAGAAGAAGTGATTGTTGAAGATTGGGTAGATGAGGATGTGGACGATGGTTGTAGGATTGTGTACGAACCCAAATGAGTCTATCAGAGGAGTTTTACTTCGTTTCAGAGGCAGAAACTAAGAAACAAAGGTAGAAACAGCTAAATCTTCACTTTAAACACTGATTGTAGTGATAAAACTCTGATTACAATCAATCTTCACACCGGCAGCACTTCGGTATGGAATACAAGAATCAGATACTTGATTTCGCTCAAAGTGACCTATTTATAGGATCCTGATTCCCCACGAAATGACATGGTGTCATTTCGAGCGGAATCACCCCTAAAAACCACTATCTCGTTTTTAGTGCCCTGATCTAACTATTACAGTACAAGACTCGATACAAGACGAAGTTGACAGATGCATGCACTAACAGACTCCCCCTCAGATGTTGACGAGTCTCACGTGTCGAGTCTTTGCAACTTCAGTCTCTATCAGTCTTTGGGCTTCACTCTTTCACTCAGCATTACCAGACTTCCCCTAAAAATGTGCTGGCATTCCTTCAGTTCATAAGCAACATCTGCTTCAGGATCGTAGACTGGCTTACACTCTCTTCTCTTAGTCTTCAGGTATAGGAAACCTGGCTCTTTAAAACACAAGCTTGTCAGGATCGAATGGCCTGGCTCTTCCGGAAGTTGTTCCAAAATCGTAACCTGGCTTTTATCCAACTCAGGTATTCTCAGAAATGATAAATCCAGCTCTTTCATAATCCTGCACAATCTCTACCTCAAAGTAAATTTTCTAAATTTAACAATTCAATGTATGCACTAACACTGACTCTCCCTCAAAAAAAAAAAAAAACCTCAATAATCTTGATGAACCATTTTAAAATTTGATCAAAACACATTTGATTTTCAAACACATACTTCTTTTCACAAGAATGTCATCGTGTTTAGCACTTGGAATTTTGAAAATTAGCTCTCCAACATCAGTTGTCGAAAATCTTTTTGGATTTTTCAAAAATTTATGCTAAAACACACCGAAAATCTTTTTGGATTTTTGAATTAAAGAAATGCAGTAAAGAAATATTTACAGACAATATTTTTGTGAGTTTTGTGTAAGAGGATCATATCAATTCTTGACAAGTCACAAGTACCGTTGAGCTTAGTTACACATTAAGAATTAAACAATTCACTTAGATTGCCGATATACTGATCCACTTAAATTCTCACACAAATTTCAACTGATTCAGGATATGAGTTAGATGTTTTAAGGACTTAAACTCATTCATGTGTCCCACCTCTTGAATATACTCCCGTATCCAGATCCCAATATTCAGTCTTACAGGTGAGTATACCACATATGATATCTGTAAGGGAATAAATTGTAGTACGAAACCGTGAGAGCTCAGGTCAGAACTTCCGTTCAGCAGAGAGATGACGGCTCGACTTTTGGTGTGTCCCCTTTAGAGGATCTTTTGTTTACAACAGCAATGACTATCAATTTTATTGTTTCATCAATTTGCTGAGGGCGGCGCTATGTTTCAAGCAAGCGGAAAGTATTCTCCGGGGACTAGGCCATTGCTTCCGCAAAATCAGAAGTCCCGAGATAATACCCCAGATATCACTGAGCATAAAGACCTAGTATCTCAGAAAAAGAGACCTTTCAAACGAGATTTCAGGGGTTACCTATATATCCAAGTAGCGTTCCCCACAAAATAAGCAAGTTTGAATTTAAGTTTATATCCCGAAAAAGTTTACTAAATGTGTAAAAACCTATCGGCATATCATCAGTGAGACTGTTTAACGCTATTTAATCATTACATTTCTTTAGCATACTGTGACTGTCTACTGATGTACTATCATTTCCTCTTCTTTGACACTAAAACTCATTTTTGAATTTTATCATGTTTTTTCCTTTTTCAAATTTTCTAATGTTTTTGGATTTTCTAAAATTTTCTACTCCCCCTAAAATGCAAACACATTTCAGGAAATTTGAAAATAAATTGTACAAAAACTTGACAACCGATATCAAATTGCTTCAATTCGCCATCCACTTGGCATAAACAATCAGAACTCCCCCTACACAAAACTATTTTCTCATTATGATTTCAAAACACTTAAGTTTGTTTTAACCAAAATGATTTTTCCGGAAAATAAGTTTTGTTGGTTTTACCACTTGTAAGTTAGGGGTTTGATTCATCACTTTGTCTTTCAAATACCACTTGTAGGTATGGTCCAATCAAGTTCAACCTAATGACCTTGATTAACCATTTGTCAAAACAAACCTCTGTACCAATTGTAAGAAAATCAAGTACAACTTAATGTCCCTGATTTATCCCTTGTAGGAATATCATATCTACACAAAATGATTTTACCAATACGGATGCCGATTCCTGCTTTACACTTACCAACCTGGAAGCTCCGGCAATTCACATTTAACCTGTAAAAATTTAACCATTAAAATTCTTTCACAAAAACAATAATCAAGAAGAATGCCGATTCCTGATCTACGATTACAAACTTGGGATCTCCGGCAAAGTCAGATATTCAAGGGAAAAGAATTTCCACCCAAGTTTGACCAACTTTGGCTGGTTTTTAGCTCTTGTTCAGTAGGGGTGTAAGTTGCCTTTTTAGTTGCATAAAAATCTTTAACCCCTTTTACTTTCCCATCAAGCATTTTCCCAAAAATTTTCTTAACATTTCCATTGAAAACTTTCTCGACATCAAACTCTTTCTTCTCGGAATAAAATTGATCTGAGATTTCAACCTTACCAACTTTCTGTTTAACTTTTTCAAACTTCAGTGATGAAACTCATCATTATTCACTGAAGGTACTTCTTTCACCTCAACCTGTGGCTCTTCTGGCTTTGTGGAACCAGAATCATTGCCGACTTTCTCTTCAGACTTCTTAACAACCCACACTTGGTTGTTCTTGGCTTTCTTTTTGTAAAAAATATTTTTAGAACACTCACCAACCTCATAAGTTGAGTTTTCAAAAATTCTGAATTTTTCGGTTGGTGGTTCAACATCAACAACTATTTCTTTCAATTTTTCAGAAACTCCCTTTTTAGTCTTAGCATTTTTCGGACATTTCCATGCAATGTGACCAGCTTCATTGCATTTGAAACAGGTTCGAGTCTCTTTTGGATGAAACACACCAGTTCCATTCCTTTTCTTCTCAGCAAGAAACTCCTGGTTTGACTGTCTCCAGAATGGTTTCTTCTGTTCCTCCTCAGCACTTCCACCTGAAACAAATTTTGTTTTTGTTTTAAAATTTTTCTCATTTTTATAATTTTCTGGTGGAATAAAACCTAATCCTTTCTTTTTGTAGCTACCATTATGGTTTGGTTTCTTTTGAAAACCAGAACCAGAATTGTAACCCTTTTTCTTGTTTAATCGTTGTTGAACTCTTGAAGTGTATTTTTTAGGTTTTCCAGTAAGATTTAAATCTTTTATTTCAGAAATCTTAATTTCTGTCATTTTGAAAACCTTTTTGATCATTTCAAATCTAACACTTCTTATAGGAAAATCTTTGTCAGAATCATTTAAAGTATATGCTACTTCAAATGTTTCATCATCCAAATTCGATTTTGATAACAAAAATTCTTTACTGTAAGCCCTTTTAATCGACGATTTTGAACTGTTGACTGACGAACTTGACTCTCCAGACTTAGACTTTGACTCAGACTCCTCATCAGTATCCAACACCTGATCGACCACCTTTTTTATTAACTCAGACTCATGATCAGTGTCAGACGATGTGAAAGTGACATCAATGTTTACTGGTAATTCATCAGTTGTGTCAGTTTTTAACTTTATATTGACTGCTTTTTCGACTTGCTCCTCATTTGGTTTTCTGGGAGAATAACCTTCCCAGATCGGAGGCGGACACTTGTTATAGCTAACACTCGGTTTCTTACCAGTATCCTTCTTCTTAGGCTTCTCATTCTTGAATGCTTCGAAACCTGCAACAGTTGGATAAATTCAATCAATAAGATAATCAGAACTTGAATAACTTTGTAATAAACGTCTGATTCTCTCATTTTCAATTTTCTCCTTCTCCAACTCTTGCTTCAATGTAGCACATTCTTCGATGTAATGATTTATAGCTTTTTGCTTCGACATCATCGTAGCATTCATCATCGTTAAAGCATCTTCTCTCTCAAAGTTAGTCTTTTGAAGACTAGTTACTGTTCTATTCAAAACATCATATGATTCTTTCACGTAGTTAAGATTGAACAATAATTGTTCCTTAATCTTCTCAAACTCTGCCATCTTCTCATCTTTTGCTGCACATTCTTTGCAAGTCTCCAAACACTTCAAGCATGGCTTAATAACTTCAACAATCTTTTCTTTCTCAATGATTTTTTCAACTTCAACCATCTTTTCTGCTTCATGTATCTTTTCTGTTTCAGCAATTTCCTCAGTAACACTTTTTACTTCTTCATTCTGAACAGCTTCCTTTGTTTGATCACCACTTTCAGACTTCTGTTTCATTTGTTCTTTTGCAGCTTTTTTCTCTTTTAGTTTTTCCAAGCGACCTGCAAAATAAAAAATGAAAACTTTCAGGAGAGAGATGAGTTTTAGCAACATTAATATGTCGTTCTTCTTCATCATCACTGCTGTCGTCAGTTGGTATTTGATCAAACTCTACTGATTTATCAGAATTATCATCCGAAAAACCAGAATCAGCTGGTGTTTGATCAAAAACAACTTCCTTTTCTGAACTTTTATCACTTTGTGAACTTTCATCTGAGCTCTGTGAGCTTTCTTTAGATGCAACAGACTCTTCCTCCACATTCTTCAAAGTCTCACCAATAGATTTCATCCATGTAGTAAACATATCTGGTTCTTTCAAAATTTTAGCAATAAATGCTTTGAAATCTCCTTTATCATTCACAAACATATCCCAGCTAAAACCTTCAGGCAATTTTTCATCATCTTGAAAATTCCAGTTAAAGTTCTCTTGATTCCCCATACATGCTCTTTTTGAATCCTCGATCACTTTTCTACCATGAGCCACCTATGGTTCTTGCTGTTGTTGCTGACCAACTTGCTGATATATGGCTTTCCGGTAATAGTCATCTTTTCCGAACGGATTCTTCACTTCACTAGCTTCCCTGTTCTTGCATTTTCTTTTAAAATGGCATTTCTCCCTGCATCGAAAACAAGTAACTTTAGATTTATCAAAACCTAAAGTAGACACATGTGCATCAAGAAAGTCATTTCTTCCAGTAATCAGCTTGAACTTTTCAGCTCGTCTAAGAACACTAGCTAGACACCATTTGATGTCCATTAGCTCCATCTCTTCAGCGTCTATCCGATCGTAATCCTCTTTTGTGAGCATAGGATTCCCGATCCGCCCTGCAACTAAACCTTCATAAGATAGTAGCACGGAACCAAGCAACGCCATGTGATCTTTAGCAACCTCTTCAGAAAAACTTTGGCCGTCTGGAAGATTCAAAGCAATATTGCATTGTATCACATAACCATTTCCTGTCTTTGTGCTTTGAGAATGGAAGCTTGATGTAGTATCTTTTGGATTGACACTCGGGTATGAAGAGAAACCACTGCTACTTTTAGAACTTTGATCAACTTTTTCAGATGAATCTCCAGCACTAAACGCAGTTTGGATTTTCGGGCTTCTTTCAACTTCTGGAACACTGCCTTTGTAATACATTTTTACATCCTGTTGACCACTTGGACTGTTCATTCTCACGATCTTCTGCTGTTCCAAATCTTGACCCTCAATCTTCTCGATAAACTGAGAAATTGTTAACCTATCATAAACCCCAGTGTTCTTCAGAATCATCAAATATGTGCCCCATTCCTTTTGTGGTAAAGCGTCAGCTAACTTGTCTACCCATTCTTCACGATCTTTTGTTATACTCAGCATCAACATGGATCGCAATAAGTGGCAATAACGTTCAATTAGCTTCTTTGTATCTTCACCCGGTAGACTGCTGAATAAATCAAACTCTTTCTTGAGCAACGCCTTCTTGCTCTTAATCATGTTCTCACTACCTTCAAACTTGACTCGAAGAGCATCCCATATTGATTTTGAAGTCTTGTCATGTTGAAGCAGTATAAAGATGTCTTCTTTGATTGCTTGCTGAAGCAGACTAATCATCATCTTTTCAGCTCTGTACATTTCTCGTTCTTTGTCATTAAATTCCGAGAGTTCTTTGATAACTTGCAGATCAGTACGTGGTAAGACATACTTCTTCAGAATACACTCCCACGATCTAAGATGATTAGCTTGAACCCAGTTTTCGAAGCGATCCTTCCATCGGTAATATTCTTCAATGCTCATTAATTTCGGGGGTTTTTGTGTTGTTCCGGTTTCATTTTCCAAATTCATGTTTTGAGCAATCGAAGCTGGAGTAACCGAAGATGTAGCGAACGCGTTGTAGAAATCGTTGTCCATGGTTCTTATAGTTCAAGAGGAATAGCCTAACAATCAGATTCAAGCGGAAAAGTAATCTGCCAAACTGAACTTTGATATTGATCTACTGATATAAATTGGAATGATGAAAGGAATGGGCTTCAATCAACACATTTGGGCCGCTAGAAATTCACATGGGCTGACTTGATCACTTGGACATATCTCATGCATATTCTATAGAACAAAAATGTTTGGCCGACAATCTATATTATCCAATTAATTCTATTGGACCTCAAAGTCCACTAAACTGACACTTTCAAATATCACGAAAACTTGATTGGACCGAAAAATTTGTATAGTGGGCTTGACACATGCATAGAATTAATATCAATTGTGTGATTGGGCCGATAAGTCTGATAGAATCTCGTGGACTGACACGTTTGATATTAAACCCTTGCTGATTGAACCGAGAATTAGTGGGTTGCAAATGACTTTAATACCAACAAAATGTAATTGGACCGAAACTCTTGTTCACATGTGCTGCCTTTTTAAATCTCGTGGCTGACAACAATATCGTTCAACATATATGATTGGGCCGATTCTTACACTATATTGACAACATGTTCACGTTTTTCAAAAACAAACTTTTGAAGCGGAATCTAAATTGATGACCGTTTGGATTTTTGAGCGGAATCCGGAATTGAAGCTTGGAGCGGAATCAGATTTAATCAGTAACTTGGAGCGAAATCTGACTTTAAAGCTTGGAGCGGAATTTAAAAAAAATCTCTGGAGCGAAATCAGGAACTTTGTAACTTTGGAGCGAAATCTGACTTTGAAGCTTGGAGCGGAATCACTGATATGGTACCCTGGAGCGAAATCAGCAAGTATGTTGAAGCTGAATTAGAAGAATTCTGGAGTGGAATCAGGAACTTATGAGCGGAATCAGACCAATGATACAAATCTGGAGCGGAATTAAAAACTTTCGGTTCGAGTGGAATCACTTCTCGAGTCCATTTCACCCACTTTTAGTCCGAATTATAACTTGTAACTTTCAAGGGTTTGTTAACATGTAATTTTACACAATATGTGAAAAATTGATCCGATTTTGACCGTTAAAACTTGTTGAACTGATGAAAGAAGGTGTAGAAGATAGAAAATGCTATGAAATCCAGCTGTAATCTGCAGAACTCCTCCTCCTGAGCTCTGATACCACTTGTAGGATCGTGTACGAACCCAAATGAGTCTATCAGAGGAGTTTTACTTCGTTTCAGAGGCGGAAACTAAGAAACAAAGGTAGAAACAGCTAAATCTTCACTTTAAACATTGATTGTATTGATAAAACTCTGATTACAATCAATCTTCACACCGGCAGCACTTCGGTATGGAATACAAGAATCAGATACTTGATTTCGCTCAAAGTGACCTATTTATAGGATCCTGATTCCCCACGAAATGACATGGTGTCATTTGGAGCGGAATTAGAACTTAACTTTTGAGCGTAATTAGAACTTAGCTTTCGAGCGGAATTAGAAACTTATGTGATTTAGCTCGAAATGACAAGGTGTCATTTCGAGCGGAATCACCCCTAAAAACCACTATCTCGTTTTTAGTGCCCTGATCTAACTATTACAGTACAAGACTCGATACAAGACGAAGTTGACAGATGCATGCACTAACAATGGTGTTGAGTTGCTTGATTTGAAAATAAAAATTAAGAAAAACAATTGTTTAGTTTCTGAAAAATGAAACAATATTTCAATTTCTCGTGTTGTTTGAATTGTGTGGGCTCTGTTTTTAAGAGCGATGGATGTTTAAATACTTGCTTTGATTCAGTTCCTGATGGTTTAAATTTAGTTGTTTTGCCAAATAAATCTGACGTGTCCAAAAGTCTATTGGTAAAACAAACTAAACAAGGTGGAGAAACAAAGTATATTCTGCCTAAATCAAGATCGAAAAATGTGTGTGATGATAATCTAGAAAGTAAAATTTTGAAACACAGGAGGTAAAGAATTAAGATAGAAATCAAAGTATGTCTGTTTCGCCACGACCTCATGATCCACACAGGTCTTCTAGTTCTGGAAAGGCTGATAGATCTCCAGCGAAGCCTCATGTGAAACGCCAAATATGTTACACATGTAGCATTGCTGGTCACATTGCAAGAAATTGTCAGCATTGTCCTGAAAATTTCAAGGAAGGAGAGCATCATAAGGCTCCAAAAGGGAACAATAAACATTCTATACAGGGGAAGATTGAAAAAACTAAACTTGCAAAGAGTTTGGATTCGAAGATGAAGCCTTCTGATGAAGATTGGAACAAGGCTAAACAATTGAACCATAAAAGTCACTTGAAGTCTTCAAATTCAAAATCGGAAAATACAAAAGTTTTGAAAAATAACAAGCAAATTTGAAAAATACAGGGGAAGATTGAAAAATCTAAAAGCCCTGTCGCGGCCCGCGAGTGAGTGAAAAATCAGGATTTTTTTGGGTTTTTTAATAAAAATAATGTTAGACGGGTTCGTTTGCCCATATACGGGTTAATTTAGGACGGTTTTCGAGGGTTGTTATACTACTTGTGACAACCCGAACTTTTACGATCAAGGTTAGCACCCGTTACTAATCATGTTATAATTTTGTTTGAATTATGCGTTACAACTATAATTAAATTATGTGCTACGGAAATTATTAGTCTTATTTGTATGCGGAAAGTTATATCATAGAAACGCGATACGGGAAAAATTGTAACTTAAACCACTACGCTAATTCTGCAATTAAACCGAACCTGAAACCCAAACCCCTAGCCCAACTCGCCACCCATCCCCAATTTGGCCCAACCCTTGCGGCCCAATAACCAAATCCCCCCCACCCTTGTTTTATAACATTACGTATGTTATAGGTGCGTGAGAAAGAAAAGTACCAAAAACCCTATGTAAGACCCATATTCACATTTTAATGGTTTTCGTATAAATTATGAAAATAAACATGTAATTATATATACGTATTGTTGAATAATACGGGTAAATTAAAAATTTTACAATTTGAAAATAATACAACTTAATATGTATGGGTTCATCGTTTAAAAATGACTACGAAACAACGTGCGAACGCTTTTATCTTGTTCGTGTTCAGTTCTTCGTGTAGCTTGATTGTCATCCGGCTTCCAAAGTTAGACCTGCATTTCAACACCATGAAATAGTTATTCATACGAGCTTATAATCGTGTTTAAATCAAGTTTGGACACGAAGTCGCACAAGAAACAACAAATTTCTAGCTACGTAGTCTGTCGCGGGCCGTGACAGACTTAGTTTAATCTTTTGCGGGCCGCCACAACCCGTGGCGGGGCGCGACAAACTTCATCATCTCCGTCGCGGGGCGCGACGGTCACATTTTGAGGTAACGTATATTACACGATAACCCTATGTGTTGTTCACAACCCTTTAATTATGCTTAACCATTAATATACATGTACTTACCAGATTTGCGATCAAGCCTCGAACCGAACACACTTTACTCTTTAACCATGAGCTCTGATCACCAACTTGTAAGACCCATATTCTCATTTTAATGATTTTCGTATAAATTACAAAAATAAACATGTAATTATATATATACGTATTGTTGAATAATACGGCTAAATTAAAACATTTACAATTTGAAAATAATACAACTTAATATGTATGGATTCGTCGTTTAAAAATGACGACGAAACAACGTGCGGAAGCTTTTATCTTATTCGTGTTCGGTTCTTCGTTCAGCTTGATCGTCATCCGGCTTCCAAAGTTAGACCTGCATTTCAACACCATGAAATTGTTATGCATACGACCTTATAATCGTGTTTAAATCAAGTCCGGACACGAAGTCGAACAAGAAACAAGAAATTTCCAGCACTGTAATTTGTCGTTGGCCGCGACAGACTTAGTTTAATCTTTCGTGGGCCGCCACAACCCGTGGCGGGGCACGACAAACTTCATTCATCTTCGTCACGGGGTGCGACGGTCACATTTTGACAGAAAGTTTCTTGGTTGACCTACATTTTCCCAGCTATACTTATTAACCAAAACTCTAACTTCAAAGTATCATAACTTTCAATCTAGATGTCCGTTTTACACGATTCTTTTTCCTACGCGTTCGTAATTTGATTCTCCATCATATGGAGTTATAACACCGCATCCGAATTTATAAAATATAGGGTTTCAAGCCCTCAGCTTGAAATTGGTCTACTAAGACTTTTGACCCGTTTAAGTTTAAAATCACCAACTTGTTTCTAACTAATCAAAATACATACTCCAATGTATTTAACACAAAATCTTTAGCTCGGGTTCATAATTTTTATGAATTACGCGACTAGTATGCAAGCTATGCGCATAGATCCGTTTTGACCCGTTTAGGGGATTTAAGCCATTTCGTCTAAAACTAACTCTTTTCTTTTCACACTTCGAAATTCCACATCTAAAATATCTACTTATATTCCACTATTATCCCAAATTTGCCCTTTGGTTGGTCATTTTACGCAATGACCCATTTTTAGGTATTTGACCCATGAATGTGTATGTCTATAACTTTTATTCAAATTTAATGATTTCATAATCAAAATGCAAGTTCCTGAACAACCTTTATGGGTCGTTTGCCCAATTTACCCTTCAAGGGTGTTTTGGTCAACTTAGTCCCTCATTTTACGACGAAGGACTTTCGCTAATTATTTGACTAAGAATTGTATGTTTAACTAAAAACTTGTATATGCGTACCTGGCTCGGGTCAACATATAAACCCGTTTTATACCTTGCTTTTATTAGCCACTACTTAATAGCGACGCAATTATCCACTTCCGGTTAAGTCCTGTAAATATACGGCTTAACAACCAACGTTAGTCAATATTGTCAAATGGTGTTATCACCACCATTTGACCCGTTTGGCCTATATGACCAAACATTCGCATTTATAACAAAGCATGGTTTTTAACTACCCATTCACACGTCCGACCCATTTCAGATTTGACCACAAAATCTTCTTTTTCTTACATATTTAACCCATTTCGGCTTACGCCGTGGGTATCCATTTAATCTCAACTTACATGTAGTCATCACGTGACTAAGTTACCTTTTTTTACCCCTTTTTCCCATTACTAGTTACGCTATTAGGTAACTTTAAGAAAACTTATAAATTCTTAGTCAATTCATGACTAAATTACCATTTTGCTTCTTTTTACCATTAACCATGGTTTTGATCGTTTTTATTCGTTCCGACTCATTTCGGTTCATGGCGGAACCCATTTTTCGAATATAATCCATTGTTGTCTTTATCGCCTATACAACAAATACATATACTACAAATGGGTGTAAGCTTTACGTACCTCTCGTCCAATTTATGCTTTTCTCCTCACACTTGATTCGTTTGACCCGTTTTCTCCCCAAGCTTCCACCTAGCTTGTTATACGCCAAACTATTATTCAATATTCACAAGGTGGTTAGATTAATCATAATTAAATACGATTATTCCACCTTACGCATTTCATATCAAATTATCATTCATCGTATTGTAGGTCAGTTTGACTTTTTAAAAGTCAAACGTCCATTAGTATATAAAATGCACATTCAAGTTCATCGACTAGTTTAGGCATTCTCAAACTACCCGATAGGCGTTCTTTTAAGCCACCGTTTTAGCTATTTTTCTATCCATGCTATTGTTAACTTCAATTTAACTTAGCTCTCGTTTATCAAGGATAGTTTCTCCTTTCATTGTGCAAAGTCTACGGATTTTCATTTATAAGTAAAACCAGTTTCGTCACTTTATTAGGCATTCATCCGAATACCTAATATAGTCATGTTCTACTTACAACTAGTAGCTAACATTCTTTTAAGCATCCATTCACTTGAATATAACTTTAATTTCATCAGAACATGCTAAGCCCATTTCATGGAAATTATGAACATATACTCAAACTCATAATTTGTTCAAGTATTTTTCCTAATACTACCATCCATGATGGTTTTAAACATGATTATATCATGATCTTTATCATATTATCAAAACTCACTTGATAATCTACTTGTCCATCACTTAGAAGGAACCTTACATCAAGTTCTTCCTAATTTCTTCACAACTAACGAAATTAAACATACAATAGCATTCAATTTCAACTTTGGATCATAATCCAACAACCTATTTGCAAGTAATCTACTTGTCTAAATTTTCAACTTTAACCAATCTAGGTTTTGTGACATACCTTATGATCCCCATGACTAGGTGATCGTTATTATACATTCGAATCCGAATTTGGTCTTTGATTGCACCTTCAATTGGAAGATTTTCTTGTGTTAGGGTTTCACCCCTTTCTCCCTGCTCCTGGTCGATCGAACACACACACACATGTGTGTGTTTTTTTATGTAAGTGTTTTAATTAAAACATTTGTTGGATCTGAGTTTCTTTTTTATTGTATTTTCGTTTGAAATTAAGATGGAAATGAAAGAGTTGTGCAGCGGAATTAAGATGAAAACAAACTTTGTATACAATCAAACAGGAGTAATACTTTTAATCAAATATCTTTACACAATGAACCGAATGATTGAATTTGTTTCAACAACGATTACAATGATTGATGTAAGAATGCAAACTCCCCCTCAGCCAGAGCTCAGTAGTTTGTTCGTGCAAAGAAGACAATGTGGTGAAAGAGCTAATAGAACAGTACAAAGTACTGAACTATTTATAGGCACTTGCAAACCACTGAGCATCTTAGCTGACGTCACCATGAAAGTGACATCTAACCTCCTAACAAACTCTAACCTCTGATCTATACAAACACTGATGTAGTAACTACTGCTATTACAATCTATTACATGAAAGACACTTAAACAGCTGCTGCATCCTTCCACTGCTGTGAATCCAGCAGTGCTTGTCCGGATCAGCAGTACTTGACTCAAGGCAGAAGATTGAGTCAGCAGAGCTTTGGTCTTCCATCAGTCTTTAACATTTGGCAGTAGATGCAAGGCAGCAGTTGTGGATCAGCACTTGGTAAGATCAGTAGATAGGAGGTCAGCAGATACAAAGCCACTTTCAAGGGGAGAGATTTGCATGAACTAATCTGTAAACGTCTGCTTATTCTGGATCCACTACTCTGATCCAGTTTTGGCTTTAATTAACTGTTCCTCTGATAGGGTTCAATCCCAACAATCTCCCCCTGGAACAGATAATGCCAAAACTCTTCATTATTTGTGGAAATCTTTATTGCCTCATCAACAGTTCCCTTATCTGACCTTTAAATTGTAATTCAAAGTCTAGGGCGTCTGTATCTTCATCATCCCTGCTAAGTGGAAGATCAAGGAGATCCTGCAAATCTTCAAGACTCAGGCCAAGAGCTTGTTCCCTTGATATTTTCTCCACTACTCCACCAGACCTGAGCAAAGTCAATACGCAGGTCTGTTTGTCAGTTTCCCACTTTTGTATTTTTGAGCCTGGTGGGTTTCTTGGGAGATGTTTATTTGCAGAAGTATTTGGTGAGGCTGGCCTGTTCATAGCTGGCTGAGCAGCATTTGCAGATTGTTCCAATTCAAGATCTTCTTTTATCATTACTTCCGTGCCAGCTTTTACAATGACATCTCCGGCTAAAAGATCTTGAATTGTTTCCATGCTAAACTGGTTTTTGCTCCTTCTTTTGTAGATGGCAGCACCAGCTGGAGCAGTGGTTCTTTTGACTTGCAGCTTTGGTGGTCTTTTTGAAACCTCTGCTTTGGAATAGTCAGGCTTTTGTGGAACTCTTGGATCTTTCTTTCTAAGTTCCTCTAATCTTTTATAGGTTGCCCTGACTCTATCTTCTCCCCACTTTATCACAGAGTTCTTTGACCCATAATCAGCTATAATCAGCTCCTCTTTCATTCTCCTCAGCTCTAACATCTTCTCAGCTTCAAATTGTTTGAATTTTTCAGGAGGAGTCTGCTTGACCTTATTTTTGATCATGTCTTGAATCCTGGCTGCTTCTTTTTCAAGCTCAGGAATGGTCCAGTTCTTGTACATGTGTTTCTCCCCCTTGTATTTCTTGTAGGTCATGATGTTTTCAATGTAGTCTTTTCTTAAGGACTCATCTGCCCTTTCTTAAATTTTCTGACATACATTTTTAGCAAAACGCTCCATAGCATTGACCTGTGAAAGTAAAAACTGATAGTTTTGTTGAAATTCTCTATCAGATTTCCCTTTCCTGTTTTTGATTGCAATATCCTCTGCTTGTTTGGCTTTGAGCTTCAAGTATTCTTCAATGTTGTTAGGCCTGGGATAATTTGCAATTGATGGCAAACTCCTTTTGGCTGGGTCATCTTCATAATAAAAAGATTTGATTTCTTCTCTGACTGCAATGAGTTCCAGAGGAAATGAGACACCAGCAGGAGGTAGTGGTTTTACAATTTGAGCTGAAGAGAAAGGTATGGGTTTAGGAATAGTGACAAGTGATAGGGATTTTGAAGATGTTGGTGATGGAGGTGTGTCATCATCTTTTAAAATTAGTCTTCTCCTTTTTGTAGGAGGGACTGATGATGTTTTGAATGGAACAGTGGTGGTAGATGTAGTGGCAGTGGATTGTGATTGACTAACAGCTGTTGAAACAACTGGTGTTTCAACCATTGTTGTCATTACAACAGATGTTATAACATCTGCTGTCTTCTGCTGTATGTCAGCAGGTGTTGTTTTTGGTGGTGATGATGGTAAAGCAGTGGATGTTGTGTGTGTTGAAGTGGTGTGTGTTGATGGAACAACTGTTTGGTAAGCAGTGGTTTTTGTAACTCCTGTTGCATCAGTTGTTTTGTATGGTGGTTTGTGAGCAGACTTTGAACGTCTGGTTGGAATGGATTTGGGTTGCCTTACTTTTCTAGTAGGCCTCTTCTTTTCCTCAACAGGATTTTCATGATCCCTTGATCCAGAAGTACCCTGATCTGGATGATCCATTCTGTCCACCCTGGCTTTCCTTTTGGCCTCTCTATCTCTTTTCACACTTGCAGCTGCTTCTGCTAGTGCATTTATTGTCACATCAATTTTCTTACTGCCATCTGGCAAAGGGATCTGTTTGGTCATGTTTGAATTTTCTGGTTCAAGATAAAGACCATCCTCTATACCCTTCTGTTTCCACTCCTTCATTTTCTCCCCCTTTTTGGCATTATCTTCTGGGAGTTGATAAATGTAGCGTACTGGTGGAGGAGCAGTGCCAGTGGTGTGCAAGATCTGAGTTTTGAGAGCCTTTAAGTCAGCCTTAGTGTTCTTGAACCTTGACTCCATTGCATTTCTCAGCTGTTGTACATGTTTTTCATGTTGCTGATCTGCTAATTGTGCTTGTTGTTGGAGAAAAGATTGAAATAACTTCCAGAGCTCATTTGTAGCAGGTGCCCTTTGTGGAGCAGGTGCTTGAGGTGGAACAGCAGCTGATTGTACCTTCTGAACTTGTAACACCTGTTGTAGCATATTTTTGAGTTCTGCAACAGAGTTATCAAGTTTTTCAATGTGATCCGTCAATTTCTGGTACTTTAAACCATCACCCAAGTTAATGGGATCATCTGATTTCCCACTAGCAGTGGTTTTATCAGTGGTAGATATAGGGAGTATACTCCAAACATTAACCACTGATGCCCCTTTTTCTTGGTACTGGGGTCTTCTTCCTTCAACACTTGACAACCTTTTGATGTTGCCAGTAGGATAAAGAAATCCACTGGTGGTTGGCAGAGGTGCTATAAAAGGAATTGCCTCCAAGGAAGTCTTATTAATGTAACCACTGTCCAAATATAACCCAGTGGGTGTAACATTTGTAGTGGCTGCTTCACTTGGATTACCACCAAGAGTTACTTGTAACTCAAGGGGTGTAACCTCCTCAGGTTGTGTTGGTGGGTTAGCAAAGATTGATACATCAGACCCAGTCAGTTGTTGAGTTATATTCTCATTTGTAGGTGATTGAGAAGGACTGGATAATGCATGGTTCAAATCAATTGCATCCAACAGTGGTTTTATTGGTGAGGGAATTGTGGATGTGAAGGATGGTGTAGAAAGTGGAGTTGCCCCGGGTATTGAGCTGTGGATGATAGAAACGAGTGTTTCTAGAGCATCATGATGTGGAGACCCTATTTGTACAACCTGTTCTTTTTGTGAAGAATCAGGAGGAGTTGTGGTTATGGGTTGAGATATTTGTACCAACTGCTGTGAGGAAGTAGCAGCAGTGGTTTCTTGTGACTTTTGTGTTGTCACTGGCAGAAGCTCTGGTATCTCATCCTCCAGAGATGCCGTTTTGATGGGTTTTGTGGGTTTTTGAGTTTTTCTTTTTGGCTTTTTGGAGATAGTAGGTGTGGGTTTCAAAGCAGTTGTGATGCTGCTTTGATCACCTTGAGCAGTGGGCTCAGCAGCAGATACCTGAGGAGCAGTTGTAACTGCTAAAATCTGCTCAGACACCTCTGCTTGTGTTTTGCAAGGTGCTAACATTCTTGAAAAAGTTTCAGTTGTTAAACTGTTTATTTGAATAGAATCACCTTGGTTTATTAAAGCTAAATCATCCTTACTGAATTTCTTTGTAAAATAGTAACTTAAAAACCTTGGAAACAGTAAGAATGATTTTGTTTCAACATTATTAACCAAATCTTTAAAAATTTCCCGAGAATAGTTAAAATTTTCACCTTGAAGAATTGCATATCCCAGATTTTGAATCTTTAAAGGAATTTCATTAAAAGAAGTGGTTTTGTTTGAAACACATAATAGGAGGGTATGAAATAAAAATCTGGTTGCAGAAGGAAAATAACCTTTTTCTAAGGTAATTTTCTTCATCATTGTGGCTTCATACCCTCTCTCAATGAAGTCAGTTTGTAACTCGTTTTTAGTGAAAGAAATTTTACCTTCCTGATCACCGAGTTGAAAGACCTCTGAAATGGATCGTGGCGTGATTTGGACAACTTTACCCTTTATTGAAGAGTTTATGGTGGTTGCAATGTCTCCTTTTTTTTCAAGGGTTGCATTTTTCCAGAACTCCCTTTGGGTCGCCAAATAGATTGGTGCATCGGCAGTAAACAAAGTTTTGTACTTTGATTTTGCCATGAGATCAATGGTGGAATCGAAAATATTGGTGGTTCCTAGTTTTGTGAGAAGACCCAGGAGATTGTGAGATGGTTTATGTGGAATCTCAGTGGAGATTGCCTTTTGAGAGGCTGTTTTCGATGATGATTTGGATGAGGGTTTTGAAGATTTCTTTGATTTTGTCATTTTGAGGATGATTGATCGAAGAAATTTGTGAAGAAATGAGATGAAAAACTGCTTTGAGAAGAGAATTTTTAAGAATTCAATTCGACAGTAAAACCCTGTTTTGATGGTGAGTGGGGGATTTTATAGGGAAGAAAGTGAATGCTGAGGTGGCAGCCGTTACAAAAGGTCTGACCAATATGTACTGTCCACGTGACAACCCCTGATGAAAGTGAAGGACAGTACTTTTGAGAAAGTGACTGATGAAGGCAGTGGTTTGAAAGCAGTGGATGATTTTTACTATCAGTGGATAGCATATCAGTGGATAAGACACTGCTTTTGAACAACAGAGTTTATCAAAATAATGAGAGAGCAGGGGTTGACTTTCAGCAGTGGACAAACTTTTGAAGTAGAGCAGACTTTTGAACAATCAGTGGTTAATGGCAGACTTTTAAGGACTTTAATGAAAAATTTTCATTTTTAGCTATTTTTAAGGATGGAGTTTTGATTTTCTGAAAACACTTTGTTGCTTTTATTCATAGAAAAACAAGATGTTGCTTGTTATTCCATGTTCAGCATCCCAATTCTAGAGACCAAGCTTTCAAAAGTGGCTGTATCAAGTGCCTTTGTGAGCACATCAGCTAGCTGATCTTTAGTTGGGACATGATGCAGAGAAATCAAACCTTTTTCATAGCAATCCCTCACAAAGTGATGTCTGATGTCGATGTGTTTGGTGGTTGAATGGGAAACTGGATTTTTGATGATATTTTTCTGCTGCCTGACTGTCCAACATGAGTGGTGTCTTTAAGGCAGTTATACCAAAATCCAGCAACTGATTTTGAAGCCACAGGAGTTGGGCTGTACAGCTTGCAGCAGCAATGTATTCAGCTTCAGCAGTGGATGTTGAAACAGCTGCTTGCTTTGCCATGAAACTAAGCAATCACCTAGAAACTGGCACCCTCCTGATGTGGACTTCCTTGTGGTGTGACATCCAGCAAAGTCACTGTCTGAGAAACCTGAAAGCTTGATGTTCCCATTAGCTGGATACCAGATACCAAGTGTGGGAGCACCTTTTATGTATCTGAAGATCCTTTTTACAGCAATGAGATTTGATTTTCTGGGAGCTGATTGACTTCTTGCACAGACACATGTTGCAAACATGATGTCTGGTCTAGATGCAGTTAGGTACAATAAAGACCCAATCATGCTTCTATAAAGTGTTTGGTCAATCAGCTCATCCTTTTCATCAGACATGACCAGCTTATTTGTTGCCATGGGTGTGCTGCATGGTTTACAATCATTCATATCAAATTTGGTTAAAAGTTCTTTAGCATATTTGCTTTGATGAATGAAAGTTCCATTTTGCAATTGCTGTACTTGGAGACCAAGAAAGCATTGCAGCTCACCCATAGCACTCATTTCAAACTCAGCTGTCATGAGTTCTCTAAACTCTTCACACATTGAATTACATGTGCTTCCAAAAATAATGTCATCCACATAAATCTGGACAATCATTAAATCCTTCCCTCTCCATTTTAAAAACAATGTTTTATCAATGGTACCTCTTTTGAAACCATTTGAGAGTAGGAAGTTGGAAAGAGTTTCATACCAGGCCCTTGGTGCTTGTTTCAAGCCATACAAGGCTTTTTTTAGCCTGTAGACATGATCTGGATAAAATGGATCCTCAAAACCTGGAGGTTGACAAACATACACCTCTTCTTGAATTGTACCATAGAGGAAAGCACTTTTGATATCCATTTGAAACACCTTCATATTGTGGTTGACAACAAAGGCCAGGAACAGTCTAATGGCTTCCAATCTTGCAACAGGGGCAAATGTTTCATCATAATCAATCCCCTCTTCCTGTCTGTAACCTTGAACCACAAGCCTGGCTTTATTCTTGACAACAATACCCCTTTCATCAGTTTTGTTCTTGAAGACCCACTTTGTGCCAATGGGACTAACTTCTTCTGGCAGTGGTACAAGTTCCCATACTTGTTGTCTTTTAAACTGTTGGAGCTCCTCTTGCATGGCTTCTACCCAGCTGTTGTCTTTCAGTGCCTCTTGGTACTTGACTGGCTGATGGAGTGATAGAAAACCAGCAAAAAGACAAATGTTTTGGGTTTGGCTTCTTGTGAGCACCCCTTCATTTATGTTGCCAATGATTTGATCAGGTGGATGAGATCTCAAGAAGATTAAATCTCCTTGGTATGGTATGATGGCATTGGTTGGTGAAGGCTGCAAATGTGTATCATCTGAGCTAACCACTGCTGGGGACTTTGATGATCCAGCAGTGGCTTCAAAAGGTGGTGGTATAGGAGGTAATGAAGTGGACAACTGCTGACTTGTATCCACTGTTTGAGGACTTTTGTCAGCAGTGTTTGAGGATGTGGAAGCAGTGGTTGATGGGCTACTTTGGTCAACAACTGTTGAGGTAGCAGTGGTTGAGCTTTGACAACTGTTTTGAACAGCTGGTGCTTTTCCCTTTGTGGCAGACCTTTGAGGGATGATGATTTCATACCCATAGTCTGGTGTTGTATCCTCTGATGGACCTGCACTGTTAGTCTTGACAGCAGTATTTTCAAAAGTGAATTTTTCAAGATCAAACAGATCAGCAGGGTTTGCTGAGATTTTCATTGATGAGAGTTCATTGAACTTAACATTCAAAGTCTCCTCCACTGCCTTGGTCCGTGTATTGAACACTTTGTAGGCCTTGGCAGTGGTTGAGTATCCCAGATGATAACCACAATCAATTTTGGCTGCAAATTTTGAAATAGAATCTTTTAAGTTCAAAATAAAGCATGGGCAGCCAAACACTTTGAAATATGAGATCAGTGGTTTAATTTTATACAGAATTTCATAGGCAGTCTTTTTGTGCCTGGGGTTTATTAAAACTCTGTTCTGAACATAGCAAGCAGTGTTTACTGCCTCTGCCCAGAAAGTTAATGGCAAACCTGAATCTGCAAGCATGGTTCTGGCAGCCTCAATCAGAGTTCTGTTCTTCCTTTCCACTACCCCATTCTGCTCTGGTGTTCTTGGGATGCTGTACTGCCTTACAATCCCTTTCTTCACACAGAAGGCATCCAACTCCCTATTTTTGAATTCTGTGCCATTGTCACTCCTGAAGCTTTTCACTGGAAGGTCAAATTGCTTTTCAACCTGTGTTACAAAGTCTTGCAAAATGCCTGCAGTTTCATCTTTTGAGTGCAAAAAGAAAGTCCATGTGAACCTAGAAAAGTCATCAACAATAACCAAACCATATCTTTTCTTTTTGAGACTCATGACTTGAACTGGGCCAAACAAATCCATGTGTAGCATTTGCAAACACTGGGTTGTTTTGGACTCTTCAATGGACTTGTAAGAACTTTTATGCTGTTTTCCTTTTAAACAGGAAATGCAATGTTCAGGACATGAAAACAATTTTTGTGGTAGGCCTCTCACCAAACCATTTTTTGAAATTTCTGTGATTGTCTTAAGATTTGTGTATCCCAGCCTTCTGTGCCAAAGTTCTGTCTCTTTGTTAGAGGCAGCTGAGAACAGACATGCATCAGCTCTGGGACACTCTTTTGACATGTCAACAACATAAACATTGCCACTTCTTTGAGCAACAAGTTTAGTTTGACCAGTTTTGATTATTGCTTCAATCTTTTTGACCATTTCTGGTCCAACAATCCTACAACAATCTTTTGTGAAGAATGACCCAAAACCCTTGTCACTCATTTGGGACACACTCAGAAGGTTGAATTTTAGATTGTCTATTAGATTGACATTTTCAAATTTTACTTTTCCAGACTCCACTGTACCCGACCCCAGAACTTTTCCTTTACTATTATTCCCAAAGGATATATCACCCCCTCCATGGATTTTAAAGTCTTTGAGGAGGGCTTTACATCCTGTCATGTGCCTGGAGCCTCCACTATCTACATACCACAGACTATCAAAGCATGCAGAAGCTCCCTGCACATGAAGTAAAAGGATTAGTTCATTAAGGTCTCCAAAGCCAACAAGGCTTTGGATGGGGTCTCAACAGTGTCTGGGATGGATGCAGAATGATGGACAGTTGTTAGGTCAGGGGTTTGAACTATTTTAGGACAGTTCTTCTTTAACCACTGTTGTGGGTCCTGACCAATCATCTGCTGATAGCCAAAAGGATGCCTGTTCACTTTGGGTTTAGAGGGCCTTTTGTAGGCCTCATAAACGTGTGGAATCCTTTGGTAAGACTGTTTTTCTCTGCCTTTTCTGAACTGATTGGCAGGGGGTGCATCAGTAAGCTGAACATCTCTTTTGACAGATGTTTGGTTCAGCTGTTTTGTAACAGCTGTTTGAACTGGCACAAACAGTGGTTGTTTCTTGGTGAACTTGACAGATGATGAGGATGATGATGATGGACTCAAGGATGTTTTAGCTATGTACTCATTCTTTTTCACATCAAAGTTTTTGAGGTACACACATGCTTGAGTTTTGTGGTTTGTTTTACCACAGACAATGCAGCTTTCTGCTGAAACAATGACACTTGTTTTGTTTAGATCATAAGCTTTCAAGTGGAAACAGTCTTTTGTTAGATGATTCCTTTTTTCACAGAATTCACAAAACAAGTTGTCAATTTTTTCTTTCTTCTTTCTCTTTTCAGACTCCTTTGCAGCAGAGGTTTTAACCACTGCTGGGATGTCCTTGAGAGGTATGACTTTAGCTTTTGGAGCTTTAACACCATCAGTTGATGTAAAGTCCATTGGCTTGAAATTTTCAAGAATATCACACTCGTCAGACCAGGTAGGTTTAAACTGATATTTTTCAAGTTCTTCAAAAGTTGAGGAACTCCTTGTTCTGCCAAGTGTGATTTTGTTACCAAGTTTGTCAGTGATTTTCACTTCTTGGCCATTCTTGTTTGTGGGGATGAACTCAGTGGTTACATCAGTGTTTTGAACAGATTTTTCACAAGCAATGTGTTCATCATCATATTTTCTATACCCAACCCCAAATTTCACATTACTTTCAATCTGTTTAGCAAGCATCACCTCATATCCTCTGCAGGATTCCACCCATCTTTCACAAGTAATCTGGGTGGATTCCAACTCCTTTTTGCAACTTTCGTATTTTTCTACCATAGTTTGAAGTTGGGTTTTGGTGATGCTTTGCTCTTCTTTTAGACAGCTGATTTCTTTTTCCTTTTGAGTCAATTTGTTTTTAAGTTCTTTTAAAGACCTTTCAAATTTGACCTCATCAGACAAGATTTTATCCCGAAGGTTTTCATTCACCTCTTTGATGTTAGCAAAAGCAATTATGCAATTGTCAGAACACAGTTTTTCAAGAACTTGAGGAGATACCTTGGCAGCTGCCATCATTGCACAATCACATTGATGATCTTCATCATCATCAGCTTTTACCTTCTTTTCACCAGCCTTTTCTTCTTTCTCTTCTTCTTTGTCCTCTATGGACCATGGATCTGTCATTGGTTCAATCAGGGTACCTGAACTTTCTCCTAACAGTATTTCATCAGCTTCTGCAGTAACCACTGCTTCAATCACCTCTTCCACTGTTTCAAAGCACTGCTGTTCCTCCTCAGCTTCAACCCCCTCCTGTATTGACTCTAGTGCCATCAAACAAAACTCACCATGTGAAGAATCATTAGAAGCATAGAGTGCAAAATTTTCATCACAAAGATCATCAGGCATACTGCTCCAGTCAACAAACCCTTGAGTGAAAAAACTTTGTTGATCTGGTTGTGCTGCTGTTGGAGCAGTGGTTTGAGGTGCAACAGGTTGCACTTGTACCTGTGGAGCAGGGGTTTGAACATATTGGATTTGTGGAACAGTAGTTTGGACATAATGTACTGGCACAGGGGCAGCAGCATAGTGAGCAGTGTTCACTTGTGCTGCTGGGGCATATTGGGCATAGTGCACAGTGTTTTGGTTTTGAGGTCGAGGATTTGAGCTAGGATGAGTAATTATGGGACCAGTGGTTTGACTCCTACATTCCCTAGCGAAATGTCCCAACCTATTACACTTGTAACACTTGATTTTCGATTTATCCAACCCAACCCTTAGATTTCCATGCAAACCTGGGAATTTTCTCCCTGTTCTTTTGTAGAACTTGCTAGTTCTAACACTTAGCAAAGCCAGTTGGTGCAGAATGTCCATTTCCTCTAAATCAGTGGGATCAAAATGTTGTAAATCATTGAGTTCAAAACTTAAATTGTCTGACATCTGGTTTTCGTTAGCAGTGAATGCATAACTTGCAGAGTGAGGATCAGGGTTGTTAAAATTTGCACCAGCAGTTATGTCAATGAAATGATCATAACCCTGATCCTTACCACTGCTCCCAGATTCTTCTTGACCCAGAAGAGCAGTATTACCGAAAGTGTAATCATCGGTAACTTTTCCTGACTCTTGTAACCTCCTTTTCTGGTTCAACTCCCTTTCGAAGGTCAGGAGTCGACCATGGAGTTGGGTCAATGTCAGATCCTTGATTTCAGATGAATTTCGGGTGACAAAAGCTATAGTGTCCCATTTTTCTGGCAGTGACCTGAGAAACCTGCTATTTTGAGTTGAGTTTGTAAAAGTGGTGTTAACAAGCCTCAGTTCACTGATAAGACAACTAAAACGCTCAAATTGTTGCGTTAGTGATTCACCTTTAATGTAGCAAAATGTTTCATACTGTTGGTTCAGGATTTCCCTATTGCTTTCTATGACTTCTTCAGTTCCACCAAATTGTTCCTTAAGTGCGTCCCATAATTCTTTGGCACTGTTACAGTGTAACAGTCCAGCATATATCTCATTGGGCAGCGCTGATGCTATGATGCTAAAAGCTTTAGCATCTAGTTCGATCTTTTGAAAGTCGGTTTCGGTATAATTTTCAATTGGTTTTGGAACGAACTTTTTAGCATCTTCAGCGCTTGGCACTGAAGGAACATGGGGACCATAAATGACAGACCTCCAACAACCTGTGCTTTGTTGAGCGAGGATGTGACCCATCCTCCTCTGCCAGATGTTGTACTCATTTCTCTTTAGCATAGGTGGTTTAAAAAGTGAGCCGATGTTGTTTTTATCATCTTGAGATTGTGACGTCATTCTTGTTGTTTTACAGACACTGAGAAATCAACTTTAATGGTGATTAATCCTTGCTCTGTTTTTCAACGGACGAACAAACGATCAGTATCAACTGTTATGAGCTGAACTATTTACGTCAAAATGATTGTTAAATCAAATTTGACTGTCCAAGCTCTGATACCAATTGTTGGATCTGAGTTTCTTTTTGATTGTATTTTCGTTTGAAATTAAGATGGAAATGAAAGAGTTGTGCAGCGGAATTAAGATGAAAACAAACTTTGTATACAATCAAACAAGAGTAATACTTTTAATCAAACATCTTTACACAATGAACCGAATGATTGAATTTGTTTCAACAACGATTACAATGATTGATGTAAGAATGCAAACTCCCCCTCAGCCAGAGCTCAGTAGTTTGTTCGTGCAAAGAAGACGATGTGGTGAAAGAGCTAATAGAACAGTACAAAGTACTGAACTATTTATAGGCACTTGCAAACCACTGAGCATCTTAGCTGACGTCACCATGAAAGTGACATCTAACCTCCTAACAAAATCTAACCTCTGATCTATACAAACACTGATGTAGTAACTACTGCTATTACAATCTATTACATGAAAGACACTTAAACAGCTGCTGCATCCTTCCACTGCTGTGAATCCAGCAGTGCTTGTCCGGATCAGCAGTACTTGACTCAAGGCAGAAGATTGAGTCAGCAGAGCTTTGGTCTTCCATCAGTCTTTAACATTTGGCAGTAGATGCAAGGCAGCAGTTGTGGATCAGCACTTGGTAAGATCAGTAGATAGGAGGTCAGCAGATACAAAGCCACTTTCAAGGGGAGAGATTTGCAAGAACTAATCTGTAAACGTCTGCTTATTCTGGATCCACTGCTCTGATCCAGTTTTGGCTTTAATTATCTGTTCCTCTGATAGGGTTCAATCCCAACAACATTTCTCTAGTTGCCCACATTTAGTCCCTCATGTTTTGAAGTTTTATAAAGAGAGTTATAAGTCTTGATTTTTTTATTTATTCACTTAATTACCCATCAATAACTAAGTTAATTATTCCTAGTTAACTTAGTAGGTTCCGGGGGTTATAACCCGTTTTATTTTAGGTCCTGTTAACTCGGGCCCCTTTTATAAACTTTGTTTTTCTCAAAGTATTTATCCTTCTTTTAATTAATATTAGGTTTATTTATTTAAATCCCAATATTTACCAGGTAAATTTTCACCACTAACAGTATTTTACCCATCATCAATATTAACGTGGTTTGATTACCAAACCCGTTTTTGGGGTGTTACACCCAAAATTGTTCCCTGTGGTTTGTGACGGCCGTAGCAAGCAGCCCCCACCCCTTCATTCGATCCCTCATCTCTCTTTCTCTATAGTTCTTCCATCTCTTCTCAAGGTTAGTGTTCTTGGTATCTTGCGGTGTGCGATGTTTCATGTATACATGGCTGCGTTTTCTGGTTCTTGATGTTCTTGATGTTTGTGATGCTACTTGTAGTCCAAGGTTGTTAGAATGCATGATTTATTGGTGTTATAATCGCATAAGGGTTCGTATAATTACAAGGGTTTGATATGGTATGATCTTGTTTTGAATATTGTTAGTCATGGTGGATGAATTAGATGATATATAATGATAACTTGCTGTAAATGATGAATACATGTTGTTCTTTGTTGCTAGGGATGTGATTAAAATCATAAAAGTCGTTTTAGGTAGTTGGGTAACGAAGCTGATTTTTTCCAGAAAGTTACAGCCGACTTGTGTCGACTGTAACCAGGCCAAAATTGAATGAAAATAAGTGTTTCTTGATTCTATAATGTATTTCCAGGAAATATCTATCAAACCCCACTTGAATTGCATTTTTTTGATGCCGTTTTATATTGTAATTGAATTATTTCGTAACAAAGGTCCAGGCTGTGTTTTCTGTCACAATTTGAAGCCCATTACGAATGTCATATCTCAATATAAGAATTTAGTTATGATCTGAAATGTTTACTGTAAGTACTTCCAGGCGATTCCAAAAACCTCCAACTTGAATTTCGTCAATCGGATAAACGAAGAATGTTTAATTAATTTTTCCGTAAGCTGCAGTTAGAAGTGACGAATCTGATTTCAGCTTAGTAAATTCATTTTTGTGAATTATTGGTGAATAGTTAGAGCTTGAAATTTTAACACAAGGCCTACCACTCCGAGCGGTACGTCACATAAAAAAATAATAATTTTTGAAGATTTGTAAGTAGGTTAAACGGGTCACACAAAACAACTTATTTTCAGTGATTTTCTATGCAGTAAAGCATGAATGCATAATGACCAAACTTGCTACTTTTAGTATCCATGCTTGTTTGATAATTGTATAGATAGCATATTTAATACCGTAGAAATGTTGTGAATATGGTTAGCGAACCATATGATAGACGTGCTATGTGATTGCTTGGTTGTGTGCTAGTTGCTAGACATGTGTAGGACTTTCGTGCAATGACTAAATAAAGTCTAATATACCATGGTAACTATTATAGGGCGTGGTCGGTCGCTCTAGATTAGATACACTTAATCTAATCTACCGAGCTAATCTAAGGTGAGTTCACACTTTTCTAAAAAGCATGTAATTTCCGGTAGTTTGGGAATGGAGCAAACAACAACCATTCTCCTTGGGTAGAATACTGGCAACCACGTCCCCTTGTGAGGGATGGAAACCGTTAATTTACTATTTATTTAACATGTCTTAAACGGACTAGACGGAAACTCTATCTGAAAGTCCCTACACATTTTATAGCGATTAATCGCTGGGCCATTGGCGAACGGGTTAATAGTAAAATAGCGCTATTAGGTTTGACAAGCCTCACACCGTGCCGCAGAGGACGAGCGTGGACTAATATACTTGGGCACTTAGTCAATGACGATAGACATCAATTCGGGGCACTAAACATAACTACAGTAAGTAGTCGGTATGGTATGAGTCTAGTAGTTTTAAACGATGGGGTAGCTCCCCATTACATGTTTTCTAAAGAACAGAGTAATTTAACAAAGACTACATTTTTGGAACAACACTAAACAACTGTGAACTCGCTGACATTTTTGTTGATACGTTACTACATGCTTTGCAGGTCGTTAGGTACTTACTGGAGCTTGCACGGAGGACTGGTCGTTGTGGGAAAAGAACCATTATTGGGTTCTTATGGAACCTTATGAACTTTTAAACCCATGATTTGGGTTCTAAACATTATGCTTTCGCTGACACTTAAAAATTTGGTTTTGGACATTTGTTTTCATAAACACTAATCGTATTGATTGCGATAGACTTTATTTACTTTAACTTATTGTTCAATATGATTGGTGGCATAATCCTGGTCAGTCACACGCCTCGCGGTAATACTTCGCATGTGGATTTTAAGGGTGTGACAGATTGATATCAGAGACATTGGTTATAGTGAACTCGGTTTTAAATAGGGAAAACCTTTTTGAGAAAAACCAGACTATAACCTGCTCAGTATTCAAGATCCACAACGACACTCCGCTCCACGGGCAAGGCTCAACATTTTAGGTGATATGGTTTGTGTTTATATTGCCTACTTAATAGTTACTTGGTATATTGCTCATGGTATGCTTAGTTCTTAGGGTTTGCTTGGAACTTTATGTGCGTGGCTCTAAACTCTCTTCTGTTATCCTCTCCACACTCTTGTGTCATCATCATCTCTTTGTGTTTTATGGATGTGAAGATCACGAGTGTCGACGAACCCCATTATCTCCACCTTTTGACATTCGCGCAGCTCGAAACTCTATCATCCAAACTCCATTTTGGACAAATGATATATCCACATGACTGTGATGCGACGAACTTTCATCTCATGCCATTGACGTTGCCAGCCACCGCTAGAGCTGCCGTCGGTGATCATAATAGTTTTCAGAATTCTCCGGTTATATGCCTGATTATTTGTTTTTTTTTTCGCCTAATACTTCGCCTAAGCATTACCAACCTTATGTTCTTCTGATCCACAACCGAAATAGCGAAACGCTAATAACCATATCATGATCCCCATCGATCACAAGGCTACCCTCATTACCCTGTTATGCAGCTAATCCTTAGTCTAACTTGATTTACACCTTAGCGTATCCACCGCTGCAAACGGATTTCCCGAAATGGTTTCATGGTCTTCGGGACATTGGTTGTCGGAGAAACAAATTAGTCAACCCACAGATGAAACGCGATGATTGAAACATATACCTTACCCCCACCCCGTATATTGCAAGAGTCGTTATTCCATGAGAGCTTTTCTTTTACATGAATCTTTTCACTAGCCATTGAACTGGCCGATCCTTACCGTTTAAGGCAATATCTAATTACTATTATCAACTTAGACTAATATATCGTTCCTTTATCACGGTGACACTACGCCTTTGTTTTTGTTTTTTCATGTAGAAGCCCTAATAAGATTTCGCTCTAGCCTGGGAAATTTGGTAAGCTCAACTTTCGATCCTTGGTGGTCACTTTTTGAACCCTAAAGAGGGTGATGTTTGTTGATACAATCATACCGTTTTTAACACGTTTTTGCGTCCTCGCACTGGAACCCCTTGACGACACAGGCGCTATTCCAAATTCATCCGCACGACTTAAGGCAACCCTTTTAAATTTAGTTGCTTATCAGCTTGATAAATCGCAGACTTATTTAAGCTCATGGGTCATGGTGAATTATCCCTCCTTCGCACACGGACGAGCTCAAAAACTTTTATAGACGTTTCAGCGAACATAAACACTAGGAACTCGTGCGACAACCATTCTTCTCTGGTTAATTCTTGTTGTGCCAACACCATCGACGTAACAATTTTACCGGAGAATAACGTTCCTTATTTCTATTTTTATACCACTTGCGTATGACCAACTACACTCTCGACATCAGATAAACCCTTACTACTGATCCTACAACATTTATGTATTGCATCAGGTTAAATGCATTGATTTCGGCTACACTTTGGTGTGTTTTCATGTCTTATCCTATTGTGCTTCATGAACACTATCATTCTTGTCAAACTCCATTCTGCGCGAACCCTTGCTTGAGTAAATCACCCTTTACGAACGTTACTCGAGGAGCAATGAGCCATAGATACCTCAGAGATGAAGATATCTCAAAGACTTCCTTTAGAACTTGATACGACCATTACGAGCTCCTTGTCATGCCGTCCAAATTAACCTATGCACCTGCGGTCTTCATGAACCCAATGTGCAAACCATACCTTGATAGGTTCATCATTGTTTTCATTGGCGACATCCTAATCTACTCTAAGAGCCAGGAGGAACACGAGCAGCATCTACGTCTTATTCTTGAACTCCTATGAAACGAGCAACTCTATGCTGAATTCTCAAAATGTGACATCTGGCTTCGTGAAGTCCATTTCCTCGGTCACGTATTCATTGAAGATGGGATTCATGTCGATCCATCAAAGACTGACTGCATTAAGAACTGGCCTGCACCTCAAACTCCAACAAAATCCGTGAATTCTTGGGTTTGGCGGGTTACTACCGAAGATTCATCAAAGACTAATCAAAGATCGCGCAACCCCTTACTACTCTAACTCAGAAGGGTGTTACCTACCGGTGGGGTGATGCTCAGGAATCCACGTTTTAGCAGTTGAAAGTAAAACTCTGTAGTGCACCCATTCTCTCGCTACCATAAGGCACCGACGATTTTGTTGTTTATTGCGACGCGTCTATCCAAGGACTCGGTTGCGTGTTAATGCAATGTGAGAAATTTATTGCTTATGCATCACGCCAACTCAAGGTTCATGAAAAGAACTAGACTACCCACGATTTGGAGTTGGGAGCAGTAGTGTTTGCACTAAAGATATGGAGACATTACTTGTACGATACAATAACTATACCGAATACAAGAGTCTCCAGCATATCTTCGATCAGAAGGAGTTGAACATGCGACAACGTCAGTGGGTTGAGCTCCTCAACGATTATGAGTGCGCGATTAAGTATCACCCAGGTAAGGCTTACGTTGTGGCCGATGCCCTCAGTCGGAAGGAAACTAAACCTAAGTGTGTACGTGCGTTACAGCTTACCATTCACTCTAATCTTCCGACTCAAATCTGAAACGCTCAGGTTGAAGACTGAAGGAAGAGAATCCCTTAGCTGAATCCATGCGGGGCATGGAAGAAAAACTCGAATGCAAGGAAGACTGCACATACTACTTCATGGAACGCATCTTGGTTCCATCTTATGGAAACCTATGAGAAGCTTGTGATGGACGAAGCACACAAGTCTCGTTACTCGGTGCATCCTGGTTCTGACAAGATGTACCAGTATCTCAAGACTTTGTACTGGTGGCCCCACATGAAAGCTAACATAGCGACCTATGTTAGTAAATGCTTGACCTGTGCTAGGGTTAAGATCGAATATCAAAAGCCATCAGGGTTACTACAACAACAATCAGGGATCCCAACATGGAAATGGGAACAAATTTCCATGGATTTTGTCACTGGTTTACCTAGATCTCAACGAGGGAACGACATCATCTAGGTGATCGTGGATCGACTGACTAAATCTACACACTTTCTAGCAATCAAGGAAGCCGACAAGTTTTCTACACTCGCAGATATCTATTCGAAGGAAGTAGTCGCTAGGCACGGAGTGCCAAGTTCCATCATTGTTAGTGCACTACGTCTATTGACTTCGTCTTGTATCATGAGATAGGATAGGATAACCAGTGTTCGTGGTGCTAGAAACAGTTTTTGAGGAAATAGGTGATGATTTCGCTTGAAAGTATCAAGTGACATTTCAAGCGAAATCATAAGGAATTGATTTCGCTTGAAGCATCCTTGATTCAGTTCAAGCGAAATCTCTCTACTATATATAGGTGCACTTGGTTATTCATTTGTAACTTTCGGATCTGAGTAGCGAAGCTCTGCCGGATCGTCTCCAGGTTGTAAATCAGTTTCATATCAATATAAGAGACATTATAATTACATCGAGTGTCCGTATCTTTGATTCCTCCTCTGATTCGGATAAAAGACTCTTCTGATCGACTCAGTCAGGTCGTACAACGATCCAACAAGTGGTATCAGAGCTTAGGAGGAAGAGTTTAGCTCGATTGCAATTAGATTCTGACTTCTACACCTTCTTTTTCAAACTGAACGAGATTTTATGGTCAAAATGGATTGAACTTCTCACCGTACATGCAAAACAACAGTTTAACAAAGCCTTGAAAGTTTGAGACCGAAATTCGCATTAAAAGTGACTGAATTGGACATAAAACTAGATTTCGCTTGAATAGTGTTCGTGGATTTATTTGATTTCGCTTCAAAATCAGAATGTTTAGACTATTTCGCTTGAACATCTGAAGCGAAATAGTGTTGTGATCTTGGTTTTCGCTTGAGTTCATCTGAAGCGAAATAGAGTTGCTGGATTTCGCTTGAAGTTTGAGTTCATGTTGAAGCGAAATAGGTTCTTGGGATTTCGCTTGAAGTCATAATAGTAGATTTCGCTTCAAGTCTGTCAAAGTTGATTTCGCTTCAAGTCTGTCAACAGTTGATTTCGCTTCAAGTTATCAATAGTTGATTTCGCTTCAGCTGGTCAAACAAAGTTGATTTCGCTTGAAGAATCAACTTGTGTTTCCGATTGAGATTTCTAGTTCGGTTGAAAAGTGGAATTTTGTGTCGGATCATTTCACGCCAACGGTGTATCAATCTATTTCAGGATATTACTGTGTATACTGATTGTTTGTTTGTTTGTTTGCAGGTGATTCGAGGTGATTTACAAGGCACAAATACCAAGAATTCAAAATGTTTGATGAACTGGAAAACATTAAATTTGAAAGGATAAACAATTGGACTTGTTGTTCTTCTTCTGAGAAAAAGGAGGTTTTAGTTGAAAGATTTGAATATTTCATGTGTCGAAAGGATGAAACGTTGGATGAGTTGGAAATACGGTTTAAAATTTTAATGAACAGTTTGAGAAACAAGGATATTAAAATATCAAATGATGAACAGATATCGAAATTGGCAAATGCATTACCTGCTAAATGGGATAAATTCTTGGTTAAGCTAAAAAGGGAAGATTTTTTTCAAGAATTTTATCCAAGACAGTTCTTTAATGAGGTTAATGGAGAGTTTCGTAAGGAAAATAAGAAAAAGAAGGAAATTTTGACCGAAATGGAAAAGAATTTACAAAAATTGGAATTGGATGTAATTACTGAAATTGATAATAGAATTCGTGTGTGTCTTGAAACAAAGAGTATTCTGAAATATGATATTAAAAGGAAATGTTATATTGATGAAAGTATGAATCCTTTTGATTTCGTTAAACTCTTTTGTGCAGGAACATATAAGATGGAAACAAAGGATATTCCAAAGAACGAAGAATCTTTGAAGCTTGGATCTTCAAGTTCAGAATCAGTGTGCTTTAAATGTGACAACTTTAAGGCTGAAAATGACAAACTTTTGAAGGATGCAGAAAGTTTGACATCAGAAGTCGAGAAGTTGAGAGATGAGAAGCAAGCTGATGATAACCAGATTCTTATGTTGCAGGGAATTTGTGAAAATTTGAAGTCTGAAAATGTCAAACTGCTTAGTGATGTGAACAGTTTGACAGCAGAAAGCAAAAGTTTAAAAGAAAAAATTGAAAATTTTGAATATGAAAGATTAAAAGATAAAACAGAATTTCAAGATCAAATCAAGATTTTAGAAGATGAGAGATATTTTTGGTAAAGATAATCTTGAAAAACAAATTGAAATCAATTCTCATCTTGCTAAAATCATTCAGCTTGAAAAAGAAGCTGAAAAAGCTCGGACTAAAATCAAAGAGCTTGAAGTGAAATTGAAAGGTTTTGTGACTTCTACATCACATGTTTGTCCAAAACCAATCAATTTCAAAATTGAAAATTGAAAATGTCAAAGTTGAAGATTGTGATGAGATATCTGATGATGAAAAAGAAAAGAAAAGAAAAATATTTTTAGATTTACAAGAAAAAATTCAAAATACTGTTCTGCAATCTACTGAAACAGGTGAATGTTCTAAACAAAAACCTGTTAAGAAGAATGCAGAACAGAAACAAAAAGATAGAAATTTGAAAAATTCTAAAATTGAAATTAAAAGCTCATCAGATAAATCATCCAATCATTATCAAAAATCACAAAAATTTAAAAATGAAAACTCACAAAGTGTTGGTAATAAGTGGTGCAGGTTTGACCACAGTGCTCAAAAGACAAATCCAGCATTGAGGAGGAGAAATGACTATAACCAAGCCAAACAATGTTATGATCTGAAAGTTTGGACTGACCAAAGTGGATGGTACGATAACAGAGTGTGCTACACCTGTGGTGTTAGAGGACACATTGCTGTTAACTGCCAGAATTGGTTTTGTGAAACAAGAAGATGCTTTGAATGTAATATCAGAGGTCATATTGCTAGAGATTGCCCAAGGAGATCTATGGGAAGATCGAGGGTTGAATCTCAAAGAACGGTAAAGAAGCCAGTCAACGTCAAGCCCCATGAACAGAAGGTTCTAAAACCTAAAGTTCAGGATCAGACAATTCAAGAAAAGAAAGTTAAACTTTCACAGGGGCAGAAAGATAGACTACGAAAGAAAAGGAAGAAGGCGAGAGAGTATCTTGAGAAAATTTTGTCTTCGGGTTCACCGGTTGGTTCGAATAAAAGTTCTGATGAATCGATTCACTCGACTGCAAAGCCAAGCAAATCGAATTCTTCAGATACAAATCTGAGGACAAAAGAGAAAAAGGAAAAGAAGAAAATGGTCGGCGATGAATCTGATGTTTCAAAGTCAGACAAGCCATCATTAGGCGATGAATCTGACTCATCTAAGTCAGATAAGCCAAGTTTGGGCAATGAATCTGATTCCACAAAATCAGAGGAGTCACAAGTTGAGGTAAAGAAGGAAGAAATTGTTCTTTTGATGAATGATGAAAAATTTCCTCCATTACAAGCCACAAACACAAAATCAAAAGGTGTTGATGCTGGAAAAATGTTTAATAGCAATGTTAAACATATTTTTAGTAAGATGGTTGATGGTAAGGAAAAAGGAGTGAAAGAGTTTTATGAAGAAAAGAGAAAAGCTCAAAATACACCCAAGGACAGTCAGGCTTGGGTGAAACTTTTCAAATAGAAAAATCTGACTTGCCGGAGCTTCCAGGTTGGTAAGTGTGAAGCAGGTATCGACATTTTTTTTAGAAATTCACAGGATGGTAACTGTGATATTTCGTCTTACAAGTGGTTAATCAAGGACATTAAGTTGTACTTGATTTTCTACAAGTGATAGTGGTGATTGATCTTATATTGTTAAACTTTTTACAAAAAGGTTTTAAAGAGAACAAGGTGATGAGATGACCCCGAACCCACAAGTCATGGGTAAACAAACTAATTTTTCCGGAAAAACCATTCTGATTAAAACAAACTTAAGTGTTTTGAAATCATTATGGGAAAATAGTTTGTTGTAAGGGGAGTGTTGATTGAATACGCCGAAACCCTCACGGCTGAACAAACATGATTACTTTCATCAGATTGAAAAATGGTTTTCAAACTGTAAAAATCAATGTGTTGTAAATCATGGGGGTATGTATATTTTTCTGTAACTTAGTGCATGAGAAGCAGAAAATGGATGGCGAGACAAAGCTATCAGTGTTGGTTGTCAAATTTTCTTTATATGATTTTGCATTTTAGGGGGAGTATTGTTGTTAGAAAATACAAAAACATTTGAAAATTTGAAAAAGTCAAAAACATGATAAAATTCAAAAATTTGAGTTTTGTGAAAAAAGAGGAAATGATAGTACATCAGTAGACAGTTACAGTATGCTAAAGAAATGGAAAGTTTAAATGTGTTAAACGATCTCACTGTGGATGTGTCGGTAGGTTTTTATACATTTAGTAAACTTTTTTGGGATATAAACCTAAATTCAAACACTTGCTTATTTCGTGGGGAACACTACTTGGATATATAGGTAACCCCTGAAATCTCGTTTGAAAGGTCTCATAATCTGATATACTAGGTCTTTATACTCTATGATATCTGGGGTATTATTCCGGGACTTCTGCTGAACGGTAGTTCTGACCTAGTCCTTGGATAATGCTTTTTGCAATGCTTGAAACATAGCATTAAACCCTCAGCATGCTGATGAAACAATAAAATTGATAGTCGCTGCTGTTGTAAGCAAAAAGATCCTCTAAAGGGGACATACCTTTAAGTCGAAGCTGATATCTCTCTGCGTATACGGAAGTATCGACCTGAGATCCCTCGGCCCTCGCATACCTAATTTATATACAGATATCATTGTAGTATACTCACCTGTAAGACTGATTATTGGGATTCTGGATACGGGAGTATATTCAAGAGGTGGGACACATGAATGAGTTTAAGTTCCTAAAATATCTAATTCGTATCCTGAATCAGTTGAAATTTGTGTGAAAATTTAAGTGGATCAGTATATCGACAATCTAAGTGAATTGTTTAATGCGTAATGTGATTTTAAGCTCAACGGTACTTGTGACTTGTCAAAAACTGATATGATTCTCTGACGCATACTCAAACAAAAATATTGTCTGTAAATATGTTTGTACATATTTCGTTATTGCTTTATATTTTCAGAAAATACAAAAAGATTTTGATTTTTGCTTTATTTTCGACAATCGATATCTGAATTGCTGAGTTTCAAAATCTAAGTAAGCTGATTGTGTTTCTGAAAGTAAAACAAGTTCATTAATTTGAAACTTGAATTAAATTCAAAAATTTCAAAAACAGTTTGTGATATCTCCAAGGTCATTAACTTGAACTTGGATGATTAACTGTGAGGGAGTTGGATTATTTAACATTGCTAAATCAATGAAGTGTGTTGATAGGGAAGTGTTTTAGAAGATTGGAATTGCCAGGTTACGATTCCTGGATAGTCTAAAATGTTGTTACTCATAAATGTTTGAGAAATTGCAGATGATAGTCCAGACTACGATCCTGAAAGCAGAGTCTAAGGGGGAGTCTGAAGACAAGCTGAAAGTTAGGAGCTTGTATCTGGAAAGCTAGGTGTCGATCCCAAAGCACGGAAGCTTGACGAAAGGGGGAGCCTGAAGCTGATAGAAGAAGTGTCAGAATGAAAGAGAAGTCAGAATGATCAAGACTGAAGATGTGTCATATTAAAGAATAGTCACTGAAGACTGCGTCAATATCCGAGGGGGAGTCTGTTAGTGCACTACGTCTATTGACTTCGTCTTGTATCATGAGATAGGATAGGATAACCAGTGTTCGTGGTGCTAGAAACAGTTTTTGAGGAAATAGGTGATGATTTCGCTTGAAAGTATCAAGTGACATTTCAAGCGAAATCATAAGGAATTGATTTCGCTTGAAGCATCCTTGATTCAGTTCAAGCGAAATCTCTCTACTATATATAGGTGCACTTGGTTATTCATTTGTAACTTTCGGATCTGAGTAGCGAAGCTCTGCCGGATCGTCTCCAGGTTGTAAATCAGTTTCATATCAATATAAGAGACATTATAATTACATCGAGTGTCCGTATCTTTGATTCCGCCTCTGATTTGGATAAAAGACTCTTCTGATCGACTCAGTCAGGTCGTACAACGATCCAACAATCATCCCTGATCGTGACCCGCGTTTTCCATCTGATTTGTGGCAGGCAATGCACAAATCTTTTGGCTCACGTCTAGACATGAGCACTGCCTATCACCCGCAAACAGATGGTCAAACTGATCGTACCATTCAAAGTCTCAAAGACATGATGCGATCATGTGTCATTGATTTTGGTAGCGACTGGGAAAGACACTTGCCTATGGTGGAATTTTCATACAATAATAGCTACCACACCAGCATTAAGGCTGCTCCATTCGAGGCTTTGTACGGATGGAAATGCCGATCACCTCTATGTTGGGTTGAAGTTGGCGATAGCCAAATCACTGGCCCATAACTTGTTCTCGATACAACGGAAAAGATTACCAAAATCAGACAACGAATGGCGGCAGCTCGTGACCGTCAGAAAAGCTATGCTGATAAGCGTAGGAAACCTCTCGAAATCCAAGTTGGGGATCACGTACTACTCAAAGTCTCACCTTGGAAAGGTGTGGTTCGATTTGGCAAAAGGGGCAAGCTTAATCCGCGTTATGTCGGGCCCTTCGAAATCACTAAGAGAATCGGAAAAGTGGCGTATAGACTGAACCTGCCAGAAGAACTCAGTGGTGTACACAACGTCCTTCACGTGTCAAATCTGAAGAAGTGTCTGTCAGATGAGACTCTCATTGTTCCTTTCAAGGAACTCACGATCGATGACCAGCTACGTTTTGTCAAAGAACCGGTGGAGATCATGGACCGGGAAGTCAAAACTCTTAAACGGAGCAAGATACCTATAGTTTGAGATCGTTGGAACTCACGTTGTGACCCAGATTTTACCTGGGAACGGGAAGACCAAATGAGACACATGTATCCTCAGTTGTTTGAGAAAGATGAGTCCAGTACTAAAGCTACTACTGAATTTCGGGATGAAATTCCAAACCAATAAGGGGATGATGTGATACTCCATGAAAACGCTCAACGCAACTAGCTTCCTTAGTGGCTATGTGCTTAATTTTCGGGAAGAAAATTCTGTCAACATGGGGATAATGTGACAACCCGAACTTTGAAGATCAAGGTTAGCACTCGTTATTAATCATGTTATAATTTTGTTTGAATTATATGTTACAACTATAATTAAATTATGTGCTATGGAAATTATTAGTCTTATTTGTATGTGGAAAATTTTATCATAGAAACGCGATACGGGAAAAATTGTAACTTAAACCACTACACTAGTTTTGCGATTAAACCGAACCTGAAACCCAAACCCCTAGCTCAACCCGCCACCCATCCCCAATTCGGCCCAACCTTTGCGGCCCAATAACCAAATCGCCCCCCCCCCCCACCCTTGTTTTATAACATTACGTATGTTATAGGTGCATGAGAAGGAAAAGAAACCAAAAACCCTAAACAGTTCTCTGTGGTGTGCAATGACAGTAGCAAGCAGCCCCCCCTCATTTGATCCCTCATCTCTCTTTCTCTCCAGTTCTTTCATCTCATCTCAAGGTTAGTGTTCTTGGTATCTTTCGGTGTGCGATATTTCATGTATACATGGCTGTGTTTTCTGGTTCTTGATGTTCTTGATGTTTGTGATGCTACTTGTAGTCTAGGGTTGCAAGAATGCATGATTTATTGGTGTTATAATCACATAAGGGTTCGTATAGTTACTAGGGTTTGATGTGGTATGATCTTGTTTTGAATATTGTTAGTCATGGTTGATGAATTAGATGATATATAATGATAACCTGCTGTAAATGATGAATACATGTTGTTCTTGGTTGCTAGGGAAGTGATTAAAATCCTAAAAGTCGTTTTAGGTAGCTGGGTAATAAAACTGATTCTGTCCAGAAAGTTACAGCCAACTTGTATCGACTGTAACCGGCTCAAAATTGAATGAAAATCCATATTTCTTAATCCTATAATGTAGTTCGAGGAAATATCTTTCAAACCCCACTGGAATTGCATGTTTTGATGTCGTTTGATACTGTAATTGAATTATTTCGTAACAAAGGTCCAGGCTGCGTTTTCTGTTAGAATTTACAGCCCTTTATGAATGTCATAACTAAATATAGGAATTGAGTTATGATCTGAAATGTTTACTGTAAGTACTTCCAAGTGATTCCAAAAACCTTCAACTGGAATTTTGTCAATCGGATAAATGAGGAATTTTAAATGAATTTTTCTGAAAGTTGCAGTCAGAAGTGACGAATCTGATTGCAGCTTAGTAAATATTTTTTTATGAATTATTGGTGAATATTTAGACCTTGAAATTTTAACATAAGGCCTATCCCTTCGAGAGGTACGTCTCATAAAACAATAATAATTTTTGAAGACTTTTAAACAGGTTAAACGGGTCACCCAAAGCAGCCTATTTTCAGTGATTTTCTATGCAGTAAAGTATGAATGCATAACGACCAAACTTGCTATTTTTAGTATCCATGCTTGTTTGATAATTGTACAGATAGCATATTTAATACCGTAGAAAGGTTGTAAACATGGTTAGGGAGCCATATGATAGATGTCCTATGTGATTGCTAGTTTATGTGCTAGTTGCTAGACATGTGTAGGACTTTCGTGCAATGTCTAAATAAAGTCTAATATACCATGGTAACTACTATAAGGCGTGGTCGGTCGCTCTAGATTACATACACTTAATCTAATCTGCCGAGGTAATTTAAGGTGAGTTCACACTTTTCTAAAAAGCATGTAATTCACGGTGGTTTGGGAATGGAGCAAACAACAACCATCCCCCTTAGGTGGGATGCAACCTACGTATTCTCCTAGGGTAGAATACGGGCAACCTCGTCCCCTTGTGAGGGACGGAAACCGTTAATTTACTATTTATTTAACATGTCTTAAACGGACTAGACGGAAACTCTATCTGAAAGTCCCTACACATTTTATACCGATTAATCGTTGGGCCATTGGCGAACGGGTTATTAGTTAAATAGCGCTATTAGGTTTGACAAGCCTCACACCGTGCCGCAGAGGACGGGCGTGGACTAATATACTTGGGCACTTAGTCAATGACGATAGACGTTGACTCGAGGCACTAAACATAACTACAGTCAGTAGTCGGTATGGTGTAACAACCCTCGGTAAAACCAACACCCTCATAATATTTCTGACACTCTTATATATTTTGGAATGTCCTAATATGTCTTATATTATACCCCGTATATGAAAAACCGAGCCCTAGTTATGTTATAATTATAAAATAAATAAAATTCTGAAAGTATAAGCTGAGGCAGGCCGCGAAAGACCTCACCTCAACTCCACGCGGGCCATATCAAGGCTGGACTTGACTTCGCTGACTTCTTTAGTTGAAGCGGGCTGCGTAAGGGTTATGCTTAGTTAACGCGGGCCGCGCGGACTCGTGAAACGCGGATACACCCAGAGGCCGACACGTGTCATGATCGTGGCGGTCTAGTGAACGACTCAGCTAAGCTATTGCATTGACTGGTGTTGACGCGGGCCATGTAAGGCTCCCTTGTCTTTTACGCGGGCCGCGACAGGACTGAAATCAGCAACTATATAAGAAGGCCATCAGTCTACGTTTTCCGTCGCTCATTTCTTTCTTTCAATCTCGAAATTCGGTAGAGAAGTTATAATATTTCGGGTATTATACCCCTAATTAGCGAGGTTCTGCTCCATTGTAAGTATTATAACCCCGGTTTCATAATAGTTACACTGCCCGATTGATTTAGGGTTCCGTAACAACTGTCGTGGTTCTGCCCGACGTAGTTGTTGGAATGCCGTCTCAGGGAGGGTATCATTAATAATTTCAAAGGGTTATGGTACTAATCAATGTATATTTGTATAAATTATAGATTATATCCAGGAAACCCTTACGAAAAGCCTAACAGCAATGTGAGTTTATCCTCTTTTTGTTAATGTTTTTAGAATGTTTTACAAAACCTTAAATGTTTTACAATGCGATTAAGCGGTGATTGAGTCTTTGTAGTTCTTCAATTACTGCCGGTATTATGGGGTTTTGTATACAAAATTTATTACTACGAGTAGTAGTAAGTCTGAATGACAGTGCATTACCATTGGACGACGAGTTAGCCAATGGGTAATTTGACCATAGCCATAGATCCGGTCGAGTGGCAAATACTGAATGAGTAATTGTGTAGAAATAAACAATGTGATCGCTCTCAATACTGTTTTAATTGATAAAATGTTTCTTGATTAAAATGGGATTCACTCACCAGTATTTCCGACTGACAAATGTTTGTAAAACGCGTTACAGGTAACACAATGTGAACAGCCAATTAGTGGAAATCCAGCTAGAGAGCACTGAAGGCTTGGGGATAATGTGGCTATAAAAGTTACCTAATAAACGATGTTTTAAATTCAATAAAATAGGGTTTATCCCTATAATGTATTGTAATAAGAAACTTGGGTTTTGCCCATGTTATTATAAAAGAAGGTGGTTTTTACTCTGATAAACATTTCCTAACTACTGTCCTGATGTAAATTCCGCTGCGAGACTAAACAAACCTGATACCACCAACTCTGTGATCACGTCCGCCCGTTCCCGGGGATCAGGGATCGGGGGTTGTGACAGAAGGTGGTATCAGAGCCTAGCCACTGGTCTGAGCCAAAGAAGTGTTCTGCTGACACTTGAAATTTTAAAATTTTATGTTAGGAAATTTGGTAAATAAATGCATAACTGTAATTAGGTGTTATGTGTTATTTGACTATTTGTTAGTTTTCAGTATGAGTGATCAAGGACCATCAGATCTGAACCGTCAGTTATCTGATTCACCTAAGAGTGAAAGTACATCATCACAGCCTGCCCTCTCGGGGTATGTTGCTGATCAGGAGGATGGAATATTTGCTTTTAGAGCTCAATCTGAAGAACCATTTCCTACTAAGAAAAGAGGATGGTTCAGTAAAGAAGCTTTTGCTCGTAGGAAGAGAATGAGAAAATTGCAACAGCAAAGGGCTTTAGCAGCTATTAAGAAAGAGACAGATGCCCATACGCAAGAGATACTTAATAGAAGCCTAGCTAATTTCCATATCTTAGCTACGACTGCTGCTAACCCAGGTCTGGAACAACTAGTAGCCCCACAACCACAAAACCCAGAGCAACCTATGGAGATAGAAAATCAGGAAGAAGAGATGTATAATTTTAATCCAAAAGAAATCCCTAGAGTGCCTGCACCAAACCCTCTAGACCCGAATTACGACCCTTGGTGGGACAACAATAGGGATTTTGTGCAACATTATCCTATTCAGGATTATCCACCCATACAGAACATAGAAGCTTACCCAGGTATGGACCCTTTAGATCCCTATTACCAAGATAATTACATTAGGGAAATTTTAGAGGATCCTTACCAATTTCAGGAATTGTCACCCCCATATCAAGAACCAGAACCCCAGATTCCAAACCTAGTCTGAGAACCTACACCCCCAATGAGTGCAAAAAACGTTCAAGAACTTAGGACTTTCGGGGAGGAAATTTTAGAAAGCAGTGAGAGGATGCGTCAGGTGGGAGAGCGTCTCGTATGGAAATACGATGAGCGCAATATGGATTTTTGGATAAATCCATATCCGTGAATGTTAGAATGGTAAAAGCGGTAGTAATAATAATAAAATAAAATAAGATATGTGTGTATGGATGCATATTACTATTTTATTTATGTTGGTATTGTAATCTTTATTTCTGTACTAGTGTGTAATAGACGCATAAGTATGTGAAAAGAGTAAGTAGCAATGATCTACGTTTTTGGCTAGATTGTGTGTCATGTGATTAATTATACTAGATATTAATTGTGATTGTAATATGGGGTAAATATTTAAAATCTAGATGGCCGACCAAGAAAATCAAGTCAATTTGGATAATAACCCGGAAATCCAGAATGATAATATTCAGAATGATGATAATCTGAATAATGGGAACCCGAAAAACAATAACAATGGAAACCAGATGGATAATAGTGCTATCCAACACATAGTAGCACAGGGAATTATAGATGCTATGCCATTTATACTTCAAACTGTTAAAGATGCTGACAATAAAAGTAAGCATAGCAGTAAGCGACCAAGTGAACCAGAACACAGCGTAAACAATGGACCTGTACTTCAAATGCCTATTCCCAAAAGAAGAAGAACCATGCCTTATGGTTGTTCTTATAAAGAATTATGGTCTTGTAAACCAATGGAATTCTCGGGCAATGAAGGAGCCATTGCAACTTTACGCTGGATAGAAAAGACTGAGGCAGTCTTAAGGATAAGTAAATGTGCTGAAGAAGATAGAATACTGTTTGCTTCTAATCTGTTTAAGAATGCAGCACTAGAATGGTGGAACACTATTCTCCAAACAAAAGGAAGTGATAGAACCTATAATATGGAATGGGAAGAATTTAAGAACAAGGTAGAAAGGAAATTCTGCCCACCCAATGAGAAAGAACAGATAGCAAACAAATTCCTAAATCTTAGAATGACTGGTGTAGATAGCAAAGGGTATACTAAGTTATTTTTCGAATATGCTAGGATAGTGCCAACTCTTGCTTCACCAGAACCAGTGTTAATATCTCGGTATATTTGGGGTTTAATTGGAGAGATTAGACATGTAGTCAAGGCAGCTAGACCACAAACCATAGAAGAAGCTGTAGAACTAGCCAATACCTTGACTGATGAATTAGTCCGTACCCGAGAAGAGGATCAAAGAAGAAGCCTAACCCAAAAGTTGACCCAAGAATTTCGTTCTGGAAATTCTAACCGTGGGAAAAATATAGGTTCTACCCCTGCGCCTTATTGTAGGTATTGCAAAAGAAAGCATTCAGGAAAATGTTCCATATACTGCAACTTTTGCAAAATGTCAGGACACAAGGAAGAAAATTGTAGGAAGAAAGCCAACAGCCGGGTATGTTACAGTTGCGGAGAACAAGGTCATTTCAAGCTAAACTGTCCAAAATTAGTCCCAGTTGCAGACAACAAGAATATTAAAAATGCTAGAGCATTTGTGCTGACTGCAGAAGAACCCAAGATGATCCCAGAGGTCATAGCTGGTACGTTTTTAGTTAATGATGTCTTTGCTAAAGTATTATTTGACTCTGGTGCAAACCAAAGTTTTATTAATACATCGTTTTGCAAATTACTAAATCAATCATTAACTAAACTACCACAAGAATGCTTAGTAGAGACAGCTAATGGAGAAACTGTTAGAATTTCTGAAATCTTGCAGGGAGCAAGTATAGAAATTTCAAATCAGAAATTTATTGCAAATCTTTATCCTATGAATCTGGTAGGATTTGATGTTGTTTTAGGAATGGATTGGTTGATAGCCAATAAAGCTAGTATTTTATGTGATCAAAAGTTAATTCGGGTAAATTCACAAAAAGGAAAAATGATCACCATTAAAGGAGATAAATCCTCTAGGACCACAAAATTCATCTCTGTGATAAAAACTGCAAGTTGTATGAGAAAAGGTTCTATAGTGTATTTGATTTCTATAATCACTAACACTAAAGAAAAAGAACTAAAAGATATTCCAGTAGTATCTCAGTTTTCAGATGTATTTCCAGAAGAATTACCAAGACTACCTCCAGATAGAGAAGTTGAATTCAGAATTCACTTAATACCAGGAACCTCACCAATTGCCAAAGCACCTTATAATTTGGCACCCGCTGAAATGCAAGAATTGAAGAAACAATTAGATGAATTATTGGAGAAAGGATTTATACAACCGAGTTCGTCGCCATGGGGAGCGCCGATATTGTTTGTTAAAAAGAAGGACGGATCAATGCGTATGTGCATTGACTACCGTGAATTAAACAAGCTCACGATTAAGAATCGGTATCCATTACCGAGAATCGATGATCTGTTTGATCAGCTGCAAGGAGCTCGATTTTTCTCTAAAATCGACTTAAGGTCAGGATATCATCAATTAAAGGTACAGGAAGAGGATATTCCTAAAACTGCTTTTAGAACAAGGTATGGACATTATGAATTTACTGTCATGCCATTTGGTTTAACCAATGCCCCAGCTGCATTTATGGACATGATGAACCGAGTATGTAAATCATATTTGGATAAATTCATAATTGTTTTCATAGATGATATTCTAATTTATTCTAAGAATAAAGAAGATCATGCAAAACATTTGCACGCACTTTTAAGTTTGTTAAGAAAGGAAAAGCTTTATGCTAAGTTTTCAAAATGTGAATTTTGGTTAGAACAAGTACAATTCCTTGGACACTTAGTCAATCATGAAGGAATTCATGTAGATCCAATCAAAATCGAGGCGATTACTAAATGGAAAACCCCTGAGTCACCAACTGAGGTTAGAAGTTTCTTAGGATTGGCTGGTTATTATAGAAGGTTTATTCAAGATTTTTCTAGAATAGCCATTCCCTTAACTAAGTTAACCTGTAAATCTGTTAAGTTTGAATGGGGATTAAAACAAGAAGAAGCCTTTAGAATTCTTAAGCAAAGATTGACCCATACACCTATACTAGCATTACCAGAAGGAACTGATGATTTTGTAGTCTATTGTGATGCTTCTAGATTAGGTTATGGATGTGTGTTGATGCAACGTCAAAAGGTTATAGTTTATGCATCTAGGCAACTTAAGAATCATGAAGAAAATTATTCAACACATGATTTAGAATTAGGAGCCATAATTTTTGCTCTTAAAATTTGGAGACATTACCTTTACGGTAGTAAGTTTACCATATTCACTGATCATAAGAGTTTAAGGTATGTTTTTGGGCAAAAGGAGTTGAATATGAGACAAAGACGCTGGATGGAATTTCTTAGTGACTATAACTGTGATATCCAGTATCATGAAGGAAAAGCAAATGTAGTGGCAGATGCTTTAAGTAGAAAGTATCATGAAAAGCCAAGAAGGGTACGTTCTCTTAAATTAAATCTGCAAGTAGATTTAAATGATCAAATAAGAGAAGCACAAGAGTCAGTAATCAAGGAAGATACTGAAAAGTTAAAAGGTATGTTAAAAGAATTAAAACAAGGAACAGATGGAATTTGGAGATTCCATGAAAAGAGAATGTGGATACCTAAATTAGGAAATCTACGTAATCGTATATTAGAAGAAGCCCATAAGTCTAAGTATACGATACATCCAGGAAGTGATAAAATGTACCAGGATTTAAGGAAAAATTTCTGGTGGATAGGAATGAAAAAGGACATAGCAGTCTATGTTTCTAAATGTTTAACTTGTTCACAAGTCAAAGCTGAACACCAGAAACCCTCAGGTTTGTTACAGCAATTAGAAATGCCAGTTTGGAAATGGGAATTAATAACAATGGATTTTGTTACTAAATTACCCAAAACTAAGAAAGGAAATGATACAATCTGGGTGATTGTAGATAGATTAACTAAGTCAGCTCATTTTCTACCAATGAAAGAAACAATTAATATGGAACAATTATCTAAATTGTATGTAAATGAAATTGTTTCTTTACATGGCATTCCTTTATCAATTGTTTCTGACAGAGATAGTCGATTTACATCTCATTTCTGGTCAAGTTTCCAAAAGGCAATGGGAACTAAAATAAAGCTAAGCACGGCTTATCATCCTCAAACAGATGGACAAAGTGAAAGAAAAATTAAGACAATGGAAGATATGCTTAGAGCTTGTGTAATTGACTTTGGAGGTAATTGGGATGATCACTTACCTTTAATAGAATTTTCATATAATAACAGTTATCACACAAGTATCAATGCTGCACCCTTCGAAGCACTTTATGGACGAAAGTGTCGAACCCCAGTATGTTGGGCAGAAATTGGGGAACAGCAACTATCTGGACCTGAGATAGTACAGGAAACAACTGACAAGATTATTCAAGTCAAGGAAAGACTGAAAGCAGCACGTGATCGACAAAAGAGTTATGCTGATAATCGATGCAAACCCTTAGAATTTCAAGTAGGAGATAAAGTATTGTTAAAGGTCTCTCCTTGGAAAGGAGTGGTAAGATTCATAAAACGGGGAAAGCTAAGTCCCAGGTATGTTGGACCTTTTAAAATTATTAGAAGAATTGGACCTGTAGCCTATCAGCTACAACTACCAGAGGAAATGGCAGGAATACATGATGTGTTTCATGTATCTAATCTTAAAAAGTGTTTAGCTGATGAATCATTGATAGTGCCTCTTAAGGATATAGAGGTAAATGAACAACTCAAGTTTGTAGAAAGGCCTCTACAAATTGAAGACAGGAAAATCAAGAATCTCAAGCATAAAAGACTAATTCTAGTCAAAGTGAAATGGGACTCCAAAAGAGGACCTGAGTACACATGGGAGCTTGAGTCAGAAATGAAAAGGAAATATCCGCACTTGTTTCAGTAGATCTCGAGGACGAGCTCTAAAGTAAGGTGGGGAGAATGTAACAACCCTCGGTAAAACCAACACCCTCATAATATTTCTGACACTCTTATATATTTTGGAATGTCCTAATATGTCTTATATTATACCCCGTATATGAAAAACCGAGCCCTAGTTATGTTATAATTATAAAATAAATAAAATTCTGAAAGTATAAGTTGAGGCGGGCCGCGAAAGACCTCACCTCAACTCCACGCGGGCCGTATCAAGGCTGGACTTAACTTCGCTGACTTCTTTAGTTGAAGCGGGCCGCGTAAGGGTTATGCTTAGTTAACGCGGGCCGCGCGGACTCGTGAAACGCGGATACACCCAGAGGCCGACACGTGTCATGATCGTGGCGGTCTAGTGAACGACTCAGCTAAGCTATTGCGCTGACTAGTGTTGACGCTGGCCGCGTAAGGGTCCCTTGTCTTTTACGCGGGCCGCGACAGGACTGAAATCAGCAACTATATAAGAAGGCCATCAGTCTACGTTTTCCGTCGCTCATTTCTTTCTTTCAATCTCGAAATTCTGTAGAGAAGTTATAATATTTCGAATATTATACCCCTAATTAGCGAGGTTCTGCTCCATTGTAAGTATTATAACCCCGGTTTCATAACAGTTACGCTGCCCGATTGATTTAGGGTTCCGTAACAACTGTCGTGGTTCTGCCCGACGTAGTTGTTGGAATGCCGTCTCGGGGAGGGTATCATTAATAATTTCAAAGGGTTATGGTACTAATCAATGTACATTTGTATAAATTATAGATTATATCCAGGAAACCCTTACGAAAAGCCTAAGACAGCAATGTGAGTGTATCCTCTTTTTGTTAATGTTTTTAGAATGTTTTACAAAACCTTAAATGTTTTACAATGCGATTAAGCGGTGATTGAGTCTTTGTAGTTCTTCAATTACTGCCGGTATTATGGGGTTTTGTATACAAAATTTATTACTACGAGTAGTAGTAAGTCTGAATGACAGTGCATTACCATTGGACGACGAGTTAGCCAATGGGTAATTTGACCATAGCCATAGATCCGGTCGAGTGGCAAATACTGAATGAGTAATTGTGTAGAAATAAACAATGTGATCGCTCTCAATACTGTTTTAATTGATAAAATTCTTCATTAAAATGGGATTCACTCACCAGTATTTCCGACTGACAAATGTTTTTAAAACGCGTTACAGGTAACACAATGTGAACAGCCAATTAGTGGAAAGCCAGCTAGAGAGCACTGAAGGCTTGGGGATAATGTGGCTATAAAAGTTACCTAATAAACGATGTTTTAAATTCAATAAAATAGGGTTTATCCCTATAATGTATTGTAATAAGAAACTTGGGTTTTGCCCATGTTATTATAAAAGAAGGTGGTTTTTACTCTGATAAACATTTCCTAACTACGGTCCTGATGTAAATTCCGCTGCGAGACTAAACAAACCTGATACCACCAAACTCTGTGATCATGTCCGCCCGTTACCGGGGATCAGGGATCGGGGGTTATGACATATGGTACGAGTCTAGTATTTTAAAACAATGGGGTAGCTCCCCATGACATGTTTTCTAAAGAACAGAGTAATTTAACAAAGACTAAGTTTTTGGAACAACACTAAACAACTATGAACTTGCCAATGTTTTTGTTGATATGTTACTACATGCTTTGCAGATCGTTAGGTACTTACTGGATCTTGCACGGAGGACTGGTCGTTGTGGGAAAAGAACCATTATTGGGTTCTTATGAAACCTTATGAACTTTTCAACTTATGATTTGGGTTCAAAACATTATGCTTCCGCTGACACTTAAAAATTTGGTTTTGGACATTTGGTTTTGTAAACACTAACCGTATTGATTGCGATGTTCTTTATTTTCTTTAACTTATTGTTCAATATGATTGGTGGCAGAATCTTGGTCAGTCACACGCCTCGCGGTAATACTCTGCATGTGGATTTTGAAGGCGTGACACTACTCCTCTAATGTTAGGATCTAGAAATCTAGGATCCCTTTGCCGATGACGTGGAGCAGCTGGTGCGCAATGCACATGCGGTGGAGTTTGATACTCGTCTCCACCTCGCGGTTGTCTTTGCTGAAAACTGGCTGATTCTAGTTCAGTGCTGGATTATGCAAACCACCTCGATATCCCATATATCCATCATTTATGCCCCGCTCTTCATCTCTATACCCGTCATCCCATGTATCCGCTCTAGCCCTGTTTTCCCTTTGTTCGAATATAACACTTAATCGGTTCGGGTGTGGCACTTGATTTGGTTGATTCATAGCCCACAACAAATTAGGCTATAATGGTTGTAGGTTTTGTAATGGGTAAAGCGGTCCACCTGTCACGTGAAAATCTCCAGTTGGAGTAGATGTTGGTTGGGTGGTTATGTTGGGTTGTGGTGCTATGGGTGGAGTTTGTTGAGTTTGGGTTTGGGTTTGGGTTTCAGTTGTGAATGGGGGTGGTGGCATTGGTGGCATCTCAGTAATTGGGTCTTGTTGTGGTGTTTGTTGATTCGGGGTTGATTGGTTCTCTAAAGGATTCATTGTTGAAGCCGATGCTTTTCCTTTTAACACTGAACGAAGCAGTAGATTTTGGCATGCGATCTTTTCAATCTCATGGTCGAACAAGTGGTGAAGATCTTCCTAAAAACCTGGTATGTATGCAACAAGAAATCACATGCACACAAGTAAACAAGAATAACGCGTAATACCGAACGAAACAAAAATAATCAAAAAGAAATATTTTTTTGGGTTTTTAGTTTTTTTTTTCAAAAAGCAATAAAAACAACTAATTCTAATCTAACACTAAGCACACGAATTCCCTGGCAACGGCGCCATTTTGATGATTGTCGGAAGGGTCAATCAAAAACCTAATTAAACTACGTAGATAGCGTAAGTAGGGTATCGTATCCACGGGGAATTTGTGGTCAGTGTAGAAGACTTTAACTAAAACTAAAATTACCTAGATTGGGGGTTTGATTAATTGATTTTAAAAATCAGAAAACTAATTAATGAAGTTGTGATCAATATGAGAAAAAGCAACCCCCACCGGAATTCTGATTGTTCGTTTTAACACAAAAACCTGTTTACATATTCAAAAAACCACACAGACATGGCCTTGGGATTAATGAATTTCATTAATTATTAGAGATAGTTTTTAAGATTCACCATACAATCTAATAATTCGTTTGATTATATCAATTACCCACCAATTTACCAACCCGCTAACAACGCAAGGAAGTTGCCAATATGCTTGATAAACGACAAATAATTCAAATATAAAAAATGTTGCACAAACTCAACACAAGTAGTCAAGATTTACCAGTTAAAACGAATCCACAAACAAAGTTTAACGCCAAATGAAACAATCTCTCATCCGGGTGGAAGTTACAAGTGTTTTAGCCACTCATGCTTGTCATTACTACTTCAATGTTGATTCAAGAATGATTGAACATGCACGAGCAAGTTGAAAGATTGGAGAATAATGCCAAAATTCATTCTAAAGTTCGTATGCAACGACTGTGTATGAATGATAATGAAAGTGGTAACTTAAAACACAAGGTTAGTTGTTTATATAATATTTACCGTCGTCAGCAAGCTCTGCACGTCGTAGACATTACCCGAGCATCTCCCGCGTGTCGCGGGGATTAACCAATTTACCGACTTCCTTAATTTTTACCAATGTTGACTCGATCAATCCCAACGCGTTGCAGAAAGGTATCCAGGTGGGATCTCGTGTCGCCAGAACTCCCTGTGTTGACTTTTTCAGTTTTTTGACCCTGCATTGACTTGTCCGACCCGATTTCATCTCATTTTCCTTCGTTAAACCTCTTTTAGCACCTGTTAAACACAAAAACACCCATACACAATATAACAATTTATAATTAACATACTTAACACACTAAAAACCGGCACGAACTAATATAAAATATGACTTATTTTGACCTGACATCATTTGTCAACATGATGAGTCAAGCTCAAAGCAATCCCCACTCCTAGTTGCATCACACGGAACTTCAAAGTCTCAAAAGCTATTCAAGGCTTGTTTTAAGTGTGGAAAAGAAGGTCATGTGCTAAAGTAATGCCCAGAATGATACAACCCAGATGGTAAAGGCGACAAGTGTTGCTACTCTGGATCAAAGGTTAAAAAGCACACAACTTTGAATGATCAGAAAAAGGATATTCCACCCAGATCTCCACATGTGAAGCTGGTTTCACATGATTCAAAAATGAAAAGGACCAATGCATCAAAAACTCAATCTTTTCCTCTGGGTGTAAAACATAAAAGTATTTCAAACTTTAACTCTTTTACAAACAACATTTTAAACCAACACAAGTTTGGCGAGTTAAACCAAAGGTTGAAAAAGAAATCAAGGATGGAAAAGATTTGGTATGTCAGGAGGTTTCTTATTTTGATGAAAACGGAACTCCCAGGACCACAATGGCTTGGTTTTCACTCTCTAACTGAATTTCTTATGAGTGTAGGAATATCCAAGGAGGACTGTTAGTAACACCGGTTATTATTAGTGGTTGTTCCAGATACAAGTTTGAAGAGGAAAATCATAGGTTTGGCTATAGTATCTAACCTGGTCGCGCATTCAGCACTGCTATGACACACTCATTTTCTTGCTGACGTATGTTTTTGTGTGCTTGGTGTGGAAGACTTTATTTCATAAATACATGTTTTATAATTTTTCATTTTTCAGTAAATGGTTGTACAAAAATAAAATTTCAGGGGGAGTATTAAAATACTTTCTAGACCATGAGATGTAATTATTGCAAAATAATCATGATCTTATATGAGAAAAGATAGGAACTAACTTGATTATGTCTTCACATGAATAGGATCTTATGGAAGATACAACTCCAAGTTAACGATATGTCAGTAGATTCAGCATTTGTCATACAAGTAAACTGCATCTTGGTGATAAAGATAAAGATCGTAAGATAATGTGGATACCCACCTTGTTGCAGGATTGCACGAACCAATTATGTCAAAAAGGGGTTGCGAGATAGATTTAGGCGTTCAAAAGGACACACAATGTTGTGCATACATATATATATATATATATATAGATATAGAAAAGACACCAATGAGTGCAACCCTCAAAGAGCAAAAAGACATGCAATGTTAGTGTCATGCAATAGGAATACTAGATACGCCAAAGCACGTACATATATTAAGTAAATATTTTACTAGATGTGCTCTCTAATTAGATGATCATCTTCTCTACTTATGGAAACATAGACGTGAAGCTCTCATCATCTGATTTAAGGTGATCATCTCCTTTGCTTATGGAAACATAGATCTGGAGCTCTCATCACCTAGTATATACTATTTCTAAGTTGTTAAGGTAGGCATCTCAAAATACCATGAGGACATAAAAGTTTAACCGAACACGTGTGGGGTCCACTAGCTTCATCCTAAGTATACCCAAAACATGATAATTAATCACCGAATGTATTTCGAAAGAATGGTGCATGGATTTAAACAGACAAACATTTGGAGATGTGTTTATGTTTGTGAACATGTTACTTCGACTACTTGCTGCAATGATGGTCGATCATCTATTGAGCAAGATACCAAAACAGAGCACCTGTTTCCTCAAGATTGAAAAAGATAGCGAGCTAGGAATCCTCCTCCTACGTCTTCTAAATCACTCGAGCTAAAGAGAGTTGGAAAAAGTTCGTGTCTGATTGTCAAAGATAACGCATGTAAGGAGGGGGAGCTTGTTAGTTTAAAATCTTTAAAGAGAAAAATGACAGAAAAGATTTTCAAAGCAAATTTGGAAAGCATCAATCTAGGGGGAGATTGCTGGATCTAAAATTGAGACGAAAACTTGCCAAATTGAAGATCACAACACACATGAAGTTGACGGTTCTAAAGATGATACAAGAGGTTGATAACATTAGCCTAAGGGGGAGATTGTTGGCTCTAAAATGTGTAGTCTATTGTTATCAATGAATCAAGTCAACAAAGTCAATGTCAACAAGTCAAAGTCAACACGTAAGTCGACACGAGAAAATCGAAGAAGGAATTGGCATGTGGAAAATCGAGATTTGATAGTTATATTGATTCAGTTAATTAAATATATTTTGTTTAGATAAAATATATTTATTATCTTAGCTAAATAGTTTTTCATGTTTAGTAATAGTTTTTGTAAGTTATTATCTCTAGGGTCCTAAATGTTATAAGCCTAAGTGGTTTAGGCTATAAATAGATAGAGATTCTTAGGGTTTTGACCAGACTCGTTTCCGAATTTTTTTTTTTTTGTCAAAATGTGGATATATATCGTTGGCGTTGAAATGTAAATATATACCAACACATACATTAAAATGTCAAAACGTAGATCAACTGAAAACGTACATAAAAATAAACATGAAAACGCATTATATTTGACATTACTCGTTTCCAAAAACTTTTTACGTTAAAAGGTTAATTTATACCAACACCTACAAAAAATAACCACGTGAGAAAAAAATAACTTTTATATTGAAAGCTAAATAATGAAAATATGAGAAAAAATTTTAAATCTAAGAGAGTGAAAATAACAATTTATAAAGTTTTCTAAAGTTTTAGAGCTGTTTTTATCAATTTAGAAAGTTGAAGCTCTTTTTTGTTGGTGGCTTTCAACTTAAGATAACTTCAATAGCCTGTTTATTTCACCTAACGAATAACGGATACACATCCGTTTGAATGTATTGAAGAATTTATATCTATTAATAGAGACGTTAAAATGAATAGTACTTGGAAGACGTGTCTAAACTTTAATGGTGGCTAGAGGCGGTGTGGTTTTGATTTTTGGCTTAAAAGCAAAGTTGTCCTCTCTCTCTCTCTTTCACTTTTTTTAATAGCAAACGAATTTTATTACTCATCAGAAAATTCAGCGGCCCTATAGCAAGAAGCTACAGGAACCATACAAAGTTTCAAACCCAATTACATTTAAGAAAAACAAAATACAATCTACACCATGAGAAAAATCTCCACTCCTCCCATGATGTTATTTGCGACTTTGTTCCCCGCCTCATCCATTGATACGACCCCTCTTTTATGTCTTCGATTAACTTATATACAGCATCGCTTTTGTCCTTTAAAATCTTTGCATTCCGATTTTTCCATATGCACCATGCTGTTAACATAAAGATTGCATGTACAGCCTTCGTCTTTATCTTTGCCCATTTATAGTCATTTATCTCATCAATCAATCCCTTTAGCGTTTCTGGCTTTGGTGTTCCGGTCATCTTCACCCATCTCTGTATCTGATCCCACACCAAATCCGCAAAGTTACATGTTACCAGTAAGTGATCCGGTGTCTTCCTATCGGCCACATACCTTGCACGTAGTTGATGGGATTTGTATGCCTCTTCCTCTTAACTGTGTCGCGGTTGGTATCCTCCCCGTATTGCCCTCCAAACAAACATGCTACATTTACTCGCTGCCCATTTGTTCCAAATGAAATCGTCTGCCGGTTCATTTAGATTCAGCTGATTTGCCAGCGAATTCCTCACACTTTTAACCTCGAAACCTTGTTCACTATCATTCCTCCAAACCCGTACGTCTGATTCACCCGATGACCGAAACTACATCAGTTTATCCTATAGATCATCCATCTGTTTCTTTTCTTCATCTGAGAAAGGCGTTCTCGTCCAGGCCCAATCCCATTGTAACAACCCTCAAAAACGCCCTAGAACAAGCCTTGATTAAAACCCTAAATGTGTAAGATGAAAACCGAAACGAAAAAAATCAAATACAAATGAATTTTTATTCTGTCGCGGGCCGCGACCCACGAAGGAAGGTTTCTCGCGGGGGGGGGGGGGGTGAGAGACTTGTTTCTATCCAGACAAGTTAATGGACACGTGTCATTACACGTGTCAAGACTACTCGATGACTCAGCCAACCTAAACTCCCTCGCGTGCCGTGAAGGAAAACTAGGGGGCGTCGCGGGGCGCGACCCGCCCTTCGATCAGCCCTATAAAAGGAGTCGAGAGCCTCAGTTATTCTCGTTCAATTCTTTTCTTTCTCTCAGCCTCTATTATAGAAAAATAGTAGCTCGGTATTATACCCCTAAAACCCTGAAACTCTGCTCGTTATCAGGGTAATAACTCTAATCACGGACACGGTACAATATCCAATTGATTGAAACTGATCCAACGGATGTTTAAGTGCTGCCTATATACGGCTATACTTTGTCATTCGTTGTGAGTTTTGATCTCGTGATTATCGTTAAAGTTGAATTGGGTTAATACGCTAATACGAGTTCCATTGTATCTAGAATTAGAACTCATAATCAGGAAGCTGTTAAACTAGAATACTTAGCGATTAAGTAAACTTAGTAGTTAAGTAAACTTAGTGGCTAAGAAAACTTAATGGCTAAGTAAACTTAGTAATTAAGAAAACTTAATGGTTATATAAAACTTAGCAGTTAAGAAAACTTAGCGGTTAAGGAAAACTTAATAGCTAAGAAAACTTAATAGCTAAGAAAACTTAATAGCTAAGGAAACTTAACAGTTAAGCAAGCTAAGTAAGTTAATTAATCAACTAATTAAGTTAATTAATTAATCGGCTAAGTAAATTACTTAATTAAACAGTAAAGGAAAAGTAATCAGTTAAACAGCTAAGTGAGATAATCCGTTAAAAAGCCAAGTAAACTTGATAGCTAAAACAATTAAGTAAACTTTATAGGTAAGTAAACTTAAGCAGTAAGAAAAACTAAATAAATAAAAGAAAACTTAATAATTAAAAAAACTTCCTAGCTAAGAAAGGAATCTGCGTTACCTATAAATAGGAGCCTAGGATTTCATTCTTCCTTGCTCATTTCTTTTCTTCTTCTCTCTATACGTCAGTGTTCTAACCCATAATAACTGATGCGATATCTGTCTGATCGATTCGGGCACCATCTAACGAATGCCAAAGTGCTGTCTAAACAAGACTATACTTTGTGAATTTCGTTAAGGTTCTGATCTCGTGACCATCGTTAGGTTTGATGTGGTTTTACACTAATACGTATTCCACTCTGTTAAACTAAATGTTTAACTATCAGAAAACTCCGGTCCATAAATCTACTATCAAACAAGATGTATAACCATCAAAAGACTTAGAATGAAGATGCTTGTTTAATCAAGACTATATGCTAACAAGGTGAGTCATTCTCATTTTATCAAACTGTTTCCTGAAATCTCGAAATATTTCTAGTTATATTTTACGATGATTAAGTCTTTGCAAATCTTTAATTACTAGCAGTAAGTGGGGTTTGTGCACATTACTACTAATGATTTATCACTTTAGGTGGGCGAGCCTAATTAGTGATATGTCCACAGTCATAGATCCGGTCGAGTGACAACTGAACCAACTAATTATATGAAAAAGGGGCAAATGTAACAAAGTTGTAATTGCAGTGATTAAGTCTTTGCCAATCTTGAAGAAGCAAATGTAAAAACTCTTAATGTTGTGAATTATAACAAATATGTGTTTGTACAAAATGAATGAACTCACCAGTATTTCCTGCTGACCAAACCTTTTTAAAACGCGTTTCAGGTAATTACAGTAGATTGGAATAAGAGTGATGATACGGCACCGAAAGGCTTAAAGAAGTGGCTTATTTTATCAATTAAATTAAGAAAACATTGTTTCATATATTCGGGTTTATCCCATATTAAAGTTACCTTTGTAAAACATGGGTTTATTCTCATCTGTTTAATAAATAAAATCCGGTGTTTCTAAACTCTGGTATTTTCCTAACTCACGGTCCTGATGAAATTTTCAGCTGCAATATTTTCAAAATAACCACCGGTACCACTTGACTGCTCGCGGCTCCCGTCCAGGGTATGGTCGGGGGTCGTGACAGAGGTGGTATTAGAGCCACCGGTTTAAGCAATTAGGTCTTGTAATAATACCTAAGCTTAAACGAAAGAGTTAGGAAATTATTATTTGGTAGCAACAAGGATAGTATTTAGACTTGAACTTAAAAAAGATACTTTAGTATTAGCTTCGAGATAAGCTTGCATAAATAAAGTTTGATGGGTATTGGTATGCCATGAGGATGATGACTAGAACATTGCAAATACGGTAAATAAGCAATAACACTTGGCCACTGTTATTTCTTATTTATTGGTACTACTTGGTTCTGGAATATGATCCGTCATGTGAATACTAATTTCCTTGTTCTGTGATGAAAGCCCTAATAAAAGATTTTTTTTTAAATCATGAATTGAGAAAATTCTATTTATGGGAAATACAATAATAAATTACCTCTCCGGCAAGACTGGGTATGGTGTGGCAGACTCTCCAGCTTGTCCCTGTAAGATGGGGTTACCTCTCCGGCGAGAACCGGGTAAGATGGGGTATAGGATAAGTCAAACAAGTGACAGAATTCCCTAAATAGTATCATGACCTGATGTCTGACTTGTTTTTGAAAACATGAATCTGTTAAATACATTGACCTTATGAATGGTATGTATATTACAGTATGTGAAAAATATGATTACATAGATATGTATATCTATAAGGTAATCCAAAAAAAAACCATAAGGATTGACAATTTAGAATAAATCACGAGCATGTGTGTCAATAATAATTCCAGATTTCTTTATCAGGAATCTCTTGTATACATCTATAATTCCGATATCAAAAACCATTCCACTTGATCATCCTTCTCATAACTCGTGCGACAAGATGAACGATGTGAACCCTTTATGTTAGGATGCCATCAAAAGTATAAAAATTTCCCATGCGTTACCTTAGATTATTGACACATTAGGAAACCTGTAACTAAAAGTTGTGCTAGGCACAAAACGCCTCAAAACCTACGCTAATGAGAGTAATTCTACTTTCTTTAAGAACTCTTGCGAAGATAAGAGTAACCACTACTAGGTGCACTTACCAAGACTCTCTTCACCTATAATCCTACTAAGATTACCAGTAATAAAGAAGCTGTTATGAAATACATGGGCTGCAAAGGACAAAAGTTGTCCAAACCATTAATATATATGTTTAGAAGAATGAAGTAATGTATGCTTCAAAATTTAGAAATTAAGATAGTGAGACCCAATCTTCAAAACACATGATCATGGCGTATGCCATGAAATGGAGAGAACTGACAGAAATGAAATCTTGTCTGCTTCATAAAAAGGAATGAAATGACAACAATGATTCCTGAGGTGATTGCTGACTTAGGTTTAGATTTGCAAGCCAACCGAAGAAGTGACCACAAGGAGACAAGATAGACCAGCCGACAAAGTTCGTCTCTGTGATGAAAGCTGCGAGTTATGCACGGAAGTAAGACATAGCATATATGGTCTCGGAGTTCATTAACACTAGAAGCATGGAACCGAAAGAAATTCCGACTGACGTTTTCCCAGAAGATCTACTTGGACTATCACCCGATCATGAGGAGGAACTCAGAATTCACCAGGTACTAGGAACAACACCGATTGCTATATCACAAAGTTAAGACTAATGTAGTAATTAATGCTTTAAGTTATAAGTTCATAAGAAGCCGAAACAAGTACGTGCTCTTAGATTAAATTGCAGATAGATAGGAATGAAGAAGGGTGTAGCAAGTTACAAGTATTTAGTTTATTAGCAATTTAAAACTAAACATTAGAACCCTTTAGGTTTACCTCAACGACATCAGTATGGAAATGAGATTGATAACAATGGATATTGTTACCAAATTACCCAAAACAAGAGACGACACAATCTGGGTGATTATGTATCGACTAACCAAGTCTGCACAATCCCTACCAATGAAGGAAACCCTTTAGTATAAAATGCTTAGTTAAGTTGTGTAGGGATAAAATAGTCTCATTACATAGAATCCTGTTATCTATTGTATTAAACCAAGATAGTCATTTCACTTCTCATTTCTGGGAAAATTTTAACCCGACTTATTTTGAGTAGTGTAAAGCAAGACTACAAAACATAAAAAGATGTTTTAAGTACATGTGCAATAAATATTGGTGAAAGTGGGACTATCACCCATAAGATTTTTCAAGTATTGGTATTGCCCGTTTGAAGCACTTTATAGATGAAGGTACCATCCATTATATCGAGCAGAAATATGAGAAAAGCAATTATCGGGCCATGAGATCGGCAAACCATTATAAATTCAAATCGGAGAAAGAATACTACTAAAAATATCTCCGTGAAAAGGAATAGTCAGATTCACTAAGAAAGAACAGCTAAGCCTGAGATTTGTTGGATGGTTTGAAATTATTAAAAGAATTGGACCAGTAGCTTATTAGTTAAAATTTCCAAAGAAAATGGCAGGTATACATGATTAATTTCATTTATAAAACATAAGGAAATACTTAACTGATAAATCTTCAAGTTATAGCTCTTCAGGATATAGAGGTAAACAAAAAGTCCATTGAAAGATCTTACGAGTCAAAGATAAGAATCTCAAAGCATGGAAAATGGTTCTGGTCAAAGTAAAGTAAGGACCAGAGTATACTTGGAAACTAGGATCAGTGTCGAAGTAAGAGTATTCCTCCAAATTTCCGTAAATCTCGAGGACGAGATTTGAAACAAGGTGTCATACCCCAACCGATGACGGAGACATCGGGGCATGGCACTGAGCGAAACAGATTGTTCAATAGAAATTCCATAACAACTACTTTACCGAATAGTTAAACAATATGTCCCATACCATAACCTATTAAGCAAGCAAGTTATTACAGACATAGATATCTCCAAAACAAATAAAACTGTTCCGAAAACTCAGATTCAAATAAAATATAAATTGTCTTTGTTTCTAGACTCTCAGTCCTACTTGATTCCACAAAAGCAGGTAAGCAACATCCTATGCATTCAAACACCTGTCACATAAATTAAAATAGAGGTCAATACACATAGTGTAAAGGTGAGCATACAAGTTTGATAATAGCATAATAGAGTTCGAAATCGTTTTCGCATAACCAGCATGTACAACATATAATGTGAAGCATGTAAGTTATCGACAAAGATCCTATCAATACCAATGACTGCAAGTTGGCTGCGAGTAGCGAGTGTGCAACACATATTCACCACTGTGAATATGTGAAGTAATTGTCCTTAAAAACCCCTGAGTGAATAGGTGATGAGCCCAAACTATAGTACTATCGTTGCTAAGGCAGGTAGACAGTAATCAATATGTTAACATAACAAACAAGCATTCATCGAGTCACGTATAACATGCATTAGAGGTCAGCGTATAAATAGTGTTTGCGTTGTGCGATCGATGTGATTTAGAATAAGTAACGTATGTAACACCCAAAAGTGCATAAAGCAAAAAGGGGTCGAGTATACTCACAGATTGTGTTTAACAAGTAAACACGCTCTTGGATTGAATGGAGCGCTGAGAGATATTAGCCTGAACAGTTAACAATAGCATAAACGATGAGCAGCGCGTAAAACGGTGCAAGTGTACCAAGTATCGGATGGTAATCCCATCGGATGGCAATCCGATCGGATGGCCAGTCGATCGGATGTCAATCCGTTCATATGGTCATCCGATCGGATGGCCATTCGATTGGATTGACACCTCGTTTGGTGAGGATGTGTTTGTGTATGATGTTTTGACCTTTGAAGTTTTCGTTGTAGCATTTTAAAAATAGAAAAGTATCTCTGCCCTTCAGGTCGGTCGATCGAATGGCGGTTCGATCGGGCGGCGATCCGATTAGCGAGGCTTCTCAGTTGAGAACAAGTTCACAGCATGACGGTCACTCGATCGGATGGCTATTCGATCGGGTGGTAATCCGTTAGTTACTGATGTTCTTTGAAAATTGATCAAGTACCAAAGTCCTAGACGTCACTCGATCGGGTGGTCGTTCGATCGGATGTCAATCCTATCGGACGGCAATCCGTTCGACTTTCAGAATCCTTAGAACTTTGAATAAAAGTTTAAGTGTGGAACCAAGTGCAACCCGATCGGATGGCCGGTCGATCGGATGGCAATCCGATCGGACGGCAATCCGTCCCGACGTCCTGATCGTCTTGACACTCGGATAGAATTCAGATCTTGAAGTAACCCATCACTAAGAACAAGTAGAAGATCAGAACGAGCTCCGATTCTATCGGTTTTGAGTGCATTGAGTGTAAAAGAGTTGAAAGAAAGTTGGAAAACCTTCTTTCAATCCTTTTAACCATGAATTTGTGTAGATCTATGCGAAAACATTGCTTAATCTTGTGGAAATCCTTTAGATCTAAGTTGTTCTTGGTGGAATGAAGCCAAACTTTGAAGTTCATAAGAACTTCATGATGACATCACCCTAGAACTGTCACACCCCGACCACGTAGAACATACAAAACGTGGCGGAAACGTCGGGGAGTGTTGTAACATAATTAATTGTTTCAAATCCATGGCAATTAAAGTTTCGTTTTATTAATCAAACACGAGAGTTACACTGTTTTAAACAAGAAACAAAGAGTATATAACAAAAATTAACTAGTTCTTGTCTCGTTTTAAGTCACTAAGGCACAGGTCCGCCTAAGTATGTCTTGATAAGTCCTATGCATCATCTCCTGAAAACACATGTGAAAATAGGTACGTCAGCATAAAAATGCCTGTGAGATACATAGGTTTTGTGAAAACAGAATTCATGACTTATGTTTGAGAAAATGTTTAGTCATGAACCTTGTAATTTGCTTTGTCTTGTATTGTAATTCATTTGAAAAATGATAAGATCCGATTATATGTATAAATAAATGTCAGGTTAAATGAATAACCATGTAAAAATGTGTTTGTATAAGATAAGTTATTTGTAAATCAATCTCTTGTGAAAAGTATGATATTTGTATAAATTGTTATATGTCTCAAATTGAAATGATTCAAATAACGCTACGATACGTAATACCATACAAACACTTATATATAGGAAGTACCAGCGGCGTATCCACCATGCTTGTATCATATTACACACGCATCGTTACTTAATCACTTAATCAAACCAAACCACCAAAGTAATGTTTAACAATTGTAGAAATGTTTATGTATTGTCAAATGTCTATTGTCAAATGTAAATCATGTCAACAGATACAAATGGTTCACACGGTTCAATAGTTACAAACGGTTCATATAATCAAACGGTTATGACGGTTCACATAGTCAAAAGGTTACAACGGTTCAAAATGTAGTTTAATGTGTTCACATGTTGGATGAGCATATGCAACAGAAATGCAATGTAAAACAATGTACTAAGCATGCACACAATGGACATACATAGCATAAGTGTAATGTAAAACGATGTACTAAGTACGCACACAATGGGCATACATAGCATGAAATGTAATGTAAAACGATGTACTAAGTACGCACACAATGGGCATACATAGCATGAAATGTAATGTAAAACGATGTACTAAGTACGCACACAATGGGCATACATAGCATGAAATGTAATGAAATCATGTACTATAAGGTACTAACGAACATAGCAGATATATGATGTGAAAACATGGAAAGCATGAAAGTAACAAGTAGGCACATGTGTTCCACCCCAAAATGTTTGGAAAACAGTAAAAGAGGGGTCTATGTACTCACTTGTGATTGCTCAGAATTCCTAAGATAACCACCAAGCAATGCTAGAGATCACGGAATCAAACGGCACCTAATATAGGTAACTATGTTAATAAACCGGACCTAAATCGGAAGATCGGATAGAATGAGGGTTCGTAAACCAAACGAGTATGGGAACTCGTGTAATATGGTTTAACAAGGCCCACATACTAAAACGAAACTTAACATAATTGTTTACGACCCATTACGACCCGTTTAGGTAGCTTATGCTACTTTAACGCGTCGTTCGCGTGAAACGCGTTTGGACCGCCTAACTAGTCATATGACAAGTGTTATATGCCTAAACATGTTACATAATCAGTTATGTGACAAAAGTTTTGGTTACATATGCTAATTTACCAATTATACATGAAAAGGGTATTTTGGTAATTTACCTAAGGCATATAAACTACCTATCATACAACTACTTAAACGATGTGACCATAAGGTATAACCTCGGAAGGTTATTCCCTATACACTATGGTCACCTAATGTATTTGGTCGGATCCTAATGATCGACCAAAAGGGTCGGGTTCGAAGGTATAAGCGATTTATTAGATCGCTTACCCTACGACCCTAGACAACGTGGTAATCAGTAGGCATAGTCCCAAGGGACTATAACCAACGTGATTACACTCACGTTGCGAAGTTCAAACGAACTTCGCATTGACCATAAACGGGTCAACGCAGAAAGTCAAACAAAGTTTGACTTTCAGACTCGAAAAGCAATAAAAGAACGAAAGAATACTTACGAAGGGTCCCCGAATGCTAATCGTGATCCAAGTAGCTCAGGTATGAAACAATGGTTTAACTTAGAGCTTCTAGGATCAGATTCTTGTGGGTTAAGCAATGGGGGCATGGGGTATTTATAGTGTTCGGGTAACCGTTAAGATCGTTTCATGGAAACCGTGCTCGAATCCCACCCGTACATGTGTTGGAATGTTATGGTAGGTTAATTTGCCACTCACCATAAGGAATTGACATGTGGAATTGGGATTGGAAGTGCTAAACAGCTGATAACAGGCTGTTAGAAACATTTAATCTGGCCAGAAGGATCCATGCGGCCCGCTTCAGGATTCACAAAGGCTCAGGCGGGCCGCCTGGCCTTGTCTGATCAGCAACATGTTTCAGAATTTACAGTTTCAGTCCCTGCACGTGTTTAAGGCCATTCCCGACACTTCCAAGGCCCGTAAAGCCAAATTTAAGGCCCTAAAATGATGCCTAAACATTGTGGACATGAAACATGCTCAAAAATATGCCGGGTGTTGGTTCGTTTGGTCGTACGAACGCGATGTTCGCTTAATTACGACGGAATGCGCATAAGCGCGAAAAACGATCCAAATGACGCGACGAATGGATTTTTCTCATGCCAAACACTAAAATAAAATATTTTAGTCCTTACATAAATTTTTGGATGTCTGGATGTAGTCAGAACGTAAGTTATGCGCGAAAGTGCAAACTTGTGCACTTTTTGACGCTATTAGTCCCTGAATGACCCAAAAGTTTATTTTAGCACACCGAACCCCTCAAAGCCTACTTCTAAGCTATGTGAAGGATATTTATGGTATGTTTAACTTATGGTCATGTTTCGGAATGTCTGTTACAGTTCAAATTGGCATACTTTCGCAGTTTGTCAAGTTTAGTCCCTGTAAGCTAATTAACTTGTTTTTGCCATACCAAAGCCTTCAAAACTTATTTGTAAGTTATGTAAAGGTTATTTAAGGTATGTTAAGTATATGTCACTATTCCGGAGTGTTCGTTGCATTAAAATGGTTATATTTACGCATCAGTGCGCGTATAACCTTCCAGAAAGCGATTTAGAGCTTGAAATCGAACAAGACTTGACATGTGTAAACGGTACACATATTTTTACAAATCCCAAGTATGAAATACAATATTTCATTGGTTTGGCATTTGTTTGATGGTTGAAGTGACACAGGTGTCACAGTCTCCCCTACTTTAGGAAATTTCGTCCCGAAATTTTTTCGTAGGAGTCTATTTGTGACTTTGTGTCAAATAATCACCAGAGATATGTAAGGCATAATCCTGTCATTTCCTTAACGGACATTCTTCAGAACGAAAATGAACAGACGGGGTCATTTTCCTCAACGAGTATTCTTCAGAAGCGGAAATGAAGGAATAAACAAACGAGGATTCATTTCCTCAACGGGCAATCTTCAGAAACGTAAAATGAACTTACGGAGTCATTTTCAACGGGTGCTTCATCAGAAATGGAAATGAAAAGGAGAAACAAACGGAGATTCATTTCCTCAACGGACAAATCTTCATAAACGAAAATGAACCAACGGAGTCATTTTCAACGGGTGCTTCCTTAGAAATGGAAATGAAAAGGAGAAACAAACGGATATTCATTTCCTCAACGGAAAAATCTTCAGAAACGAAAATGAACCAACAGAGTCATTTTCAACGGGTGCTTCCTCAGAAACGGAAATGAATAGAGTTAACATCTAGGCACATGACAAGGCTCGCTGTGGTTTCTGTGCACTAAATTCCATAATTATGTATGCATCCATAATTACGTAATTCCTTGCATAGTCCGCACAGTTTGTCTTGTAATGTTCATAAGCACATAATCACATAGTTGTTTAACTTGGTTATTAATTTGTTATTAATTTGTTATCGATTGAGAACGGATATGGAAACCAGTCGATGGACGTCAATGTCCTCTGGGATCTATCTGAAGAGATAGGAAGATCTCCCAAAAATTCGATTTTGTTTTCAAAGGAATGTAATATTCGAATTAAGGAACACAACAATTTTAGGATTTACGGAAATACCCTTAGGTACCCTATTAAGGATTTATAGTGGTACTTTGGGTATTCGTCCAGTGTTGTAACTTGCGCCTTGTACTTCGTTTCCTTAGAATAAACGGGTACTTAGGAATTTCGTGGAAACGCAAGAGATCATAAAGTGGAAGAAAATTTGGGGGTAGTCTGTCCTTCAAGGAATACGGTTCCTTGATTGTCGGTATTGTAAGAGATATGTTGTTTATACATACAACCACATAAATACATTGCAATGTAAATAAAAGATTTATTTATAAACAATGATAACAACTGTTTCATGGACCATGACAACAAAATAAAATAATACATAAGACGTAATTATTTCTAAACGATGTTGTCGGTCAGATGCTCATCCCTGTGCTGGATTTGCATTAGCAAGCTTTGGGCAATTTCTTCGGAAATGACCCATCTCGCCACAGTTGAAGCAAGAACCTGGTAGAAAACGACCTTGAGCAGTATTGTTGCCAGCTTGGTTTGGTGCAGCTGCAGCTGGGCAGACTCTTGCTGTATGGCCTATAAGTCCGCAAGTTTGGCATTTGCGGAACTTTACATTGGCATGATGATGAAGGCTACATTGGTTGCACAAGGGTGCAGTTCCATTGTATGGCTTCCTAGTAGGGGGTTGAGCTGGTTGGTTGGGGACGGCTTGATCATTGTGAGTAACCATGGCGAAGTTCTGAGAAGCCTTTCGCTTCTTTGACTTCTTAGGGGATCCAGTCTGTTCATCCATGGTCTTTGATTCCTCGATTGGGTTCGATTCCTCGACCGGTTTCTTGTCACCTTTTCGGAAAAATTTATCTTTCCTGATCTTTGATTCAGTCAAGGTTGCAGATAGCTCAATGGCCTGTCTAACTGTAGTAGGGTTGCTGCCAGTCACAATGTCTTGTATTGAGTCAGGGAGGCCATCAATGTACTTTTCTATTGCCTTATCCAAAGGCGTGACCATGTTTGGGCATAACAGACTCAACTCCTCATAATGGTCCGTGTAGGCTCGATGCTCACCGCTGTCTTGCTCAAGATTGTCGAATTCCCTTTCCAAGGCCCTGATCTCGTGACGAGGACAAAATTCCTTCATCATAAGGGCCCTAAGTTCAGCCCATGTCTGTGCTAGAGCAACTTCTGCACCATGATCTCTCATAACCCCGTTCCACCACGTAAGGGCTCTCTTCTGGAACACACTCGAAGCAAACTCGACCTTGCGATTGTCAGGACACTGCACGTGGCGGAAAGTATTCTCAATGCTCTTGAACCATTGCAGAAGCCCAGTCGCTCCCTCAGAACCACTAAACTTGAGTGGTTTCACCGAGTTAAAACTCTTGAAATGGCATGGACCATTGTTGTTGTTGTTGGCTTGATTCCATTGAGCAAAGAGGTTTGGGAATTGAGCAGCCATTTGTTGCGCAATGATTTCTGCCAATTCGGCAGTCGCTATCTGGCTTTCGCGTCGAGGAGGCATTCTAAAAGAGGAAACATGAAAGGAAACGAGTGAGAGAATTAGACGAAAAGAATGAGATGAAACAAATCTGATGAAAGCAAGGATAGTGGTCGTTTGTTTGTTACCACAAGGTAAACAAACGACACACAGTGACTATTCAAAGTAAATGAGTCAAAAATAATGTATCGCGAAGACATGCTCGCCTATAAGTGAACACTCATCCCAAGAATTCCCAGGTAAGCACAACTGGTCTCGCGTCTGATGAGATGTATACGAAGTGCTTGCCTAGACAGAAAACCAAGAATACAGGCATTCACCCTTCCAGTTCGCACGTGTTCACATTATTTAAAACCCAAAACCTTGACGAGAGTTTGAAAATTCAAAGGGGTTCAAAACCTTACAATAGAGGGTTCAAAACCTAGTAATCAATCATCCTAGAACAGATGATTAGTTTTCAAAGCGGTTTTAAAATTTATGTTCTTGTTGTGGTCGTCGCCTAAGGATAGGTGACGGTATTGTTTTATGACTAAACGCAAGTAAACTCGCGTTAGGGTCCTAAGAAGGTTATAGACTAGGTCAAAGTATCACTAATAACCTAATTCCCTATAACCATTGGCTCTGATACCATCTTTTCTGTCACACCCTGACCACGTAGAACATACAAAACGTGGCGGAAACGTCGGGGAGTGTTGTAACATAATTAATTGTTTCAAATCCATGGAAATTAAAGTTTCGTTTTATTAATCAAACACGAGAGTTACACTGTTTTAAACAAGAAACAAAGAGTATATAACAAAAATTAACTAGTTCTTGTCTCGTTTTAAGTCACTAAGGCACAGGTCCGCCTAAGTATGTCTTGATAAGTCCTATGCATCATCTCCTGAAAACACATGTGAAAATAGGTACGTCAGCATAAAAATGCTTGTGAGATACATAGGTTTTGTGAAAACAGAATTCATGACTTATGTTTGAGAAAATGTTTAGTCATGAACCTTGTAATTTGCTTTGTCTTGTCTTGTAATTCATTTGAAAAACGATAAGATCCGATGATATGTATAAATAAATGTCAGGTTAAATGAATAACCATGTAAAAATGTGTTTGTATAAGATAAGTTGTTTGTAAATCAATGTCTTGTGAAAAGTATGATATTTGTATAAATTGTTATATGTCTCAAATTGAAATGATTCAAATAACGCTACGATACATAATACCATACAAACACTTATATATAGGAAGTACCAGCGGCGTATCCACCATGCTTGTATCATATTACACACGCATCGTTACTTAATCAAACCAAACCACCAAAGTAATGTTTAACAATTGTAGAAATGTTTATGTATTGTCAAATGTCGTCAAATGTAAATCCTGTCAACAGATACAAATGGTTCACACGGTTCAATAGTTACAAACGATTCATATAATCAAACGGTTACGACGGTTCACATAGTCAAAAGGTTACAACGGTTCAAAATGTAGTTTAATGTGTTCACATGTTGGATGAGCATATGCAACAGAAATGCAATGTAAAACAATGTACTAAGCATGCACACAATGGACATACATAGCATAAGTGTAATGTAAAACAATGTACTAAGCATGCACACAATGGACATACATAGCATAAGTGTAATGTAAAACGATGTACTAAGTATGCACACAATGGGCATACATAGCATGAAATGTAATGTAAAACGATGTACTAAGTACGCACACAATGGGCATACATAGCATGAAATGTAATCTAAAACGATGTACTAAGTACGCACACAATGGGCATACATAGCATGAAATGTAATGTAAAACGATGTACTAAGTACGCACACAATGGGCATACATAGCATGAAATGTAATGAAATCATGTACTATAAGGTACTAACGAACATAGCAGGTATATGATGTGAAAACATGGAAAGCATGAAAGTAACAAGTAGGCACATGTGTTCCACCCCAAAACGTTTGGAAAACAGTAAAAGAGGGGTCTATGTACTCACTTGTGATTGCTCAGAAGTCCTAAGATAACCACCAAGCAATGCTAGAGATCACGGAATCAAACGGCACCTAATATAGGTAACTATGTTAATAAACCGGACCTAAATCGGAAGATCGGATAGAATGAGGGTTCGTAAACCAAACGAGTATGGGAACTCGTGTAATATGGTTTAACAAGGCCCACATACTAAAATGAAACTTAACATAATTGTTTACGACCCATTACGACCCGTTTAGGTAGCTTATGCTACTTTAACGCGTCGTTCGCGTGAAACGCGTTCGGACCGCCTAACTAGTCCTATGACAAGTGTTATATGCCAAAACATGTTACATAATCAGTTATGTGACAAAAGTTTAGGTTACATATGCTAATTTACCAATTATACATGAAAAGGGTATTCTGGTAATTTACCTAAGGCATATAAACTACCTATCATACAACTACTTAAACGATGTGACCATAAGGTATAACCTCGGAAGGTTATTCCCTATACACTATGGTCACCTAATGTATTTGGTCGGATCCTAATGATCGACCAAAAGGGTCGGGTTCGAAGGTATAAGCGATTTATTAGATCGCTTACCCTACGACCCTAGACAACGTGGTAATCAGTAGGCATAGTCCCAAGGGACTATAACCAACGTGATTACACTCACGTTGCGAAGTTCAAACGAACTTCGCATTGACCATAAACGGGTCAACGTAGAAAGTCAAACAAAGTTTGACTTTCAGACTCGAAAAGACTAGAAAAGCAATAAAAGAACGAAAGAATACTTTCGAAGGGTCCCCGAATGCTAATCGTGATCCAAGTAGCTCAGGTATGAAACAATGGTTTCAACTTAGAGCTTCTAGGATCAGATTCTTGTGGGATAAGCAATGGGGGCATGGGGTATTTATAGTGTTCGGGTAACCGTTAAGATCGTTTCATGGAAACCGTGCTCGAATCCCATCCGTACATGTGTTGGAATGTTATGGTAGGTTAATTTGCCACTCACCATAAGGAATTGACATGTGGAATTGGGATTGGAAGTGCTAAACAGCTGATAACAGGCTGTTAGAAACATTTAATCTGGTCAGAAGGAGCCATGCGGCCCGCTTCAGGATTCACAAAGGCTCAGGCGGGCCGCCTGGCCTTGTCTGATCAGCAACATGTTTCAGAATTTACAGTTTCAGTCCCTGCACGTGTTTAAGGCCATTCCCGACACTTCCAAGGCCCGTAAAGCCAACTTTAAGGTCCTAAAATGATGCCTAAACATTTTGGACATGAAACATGCTCAAAAATATGCCGGGTGTTCGTTCGTTTGGTCGTACGAACGCGATGTTCGCTTAATTACGACGGAATGCGCATAAGCGCGAAAAACGATCCAAATGACGCGACGAATGGATTTTTCTCATGCCAAACACTAAAATAAAATATTTTAGTGCTTACATAAATTTTTGGATGTCCGGATGTAGACAGAACGTAAGTTATGCGCGAAAGTGCAAACTTGTGCACTTTTTGACGCTTTTAGTCCCTGAATGACCCAAAAGTTTATTTTAGCACACCGAACCCCTCAAAGCCTATTTCTAAGCTATGTGAAGGATATTTATGGTATGTTTAACTTATGGTCATGTTCCGGAATGTCTGTTACAGTTCAAATTGGCATACTTTTGCAGTTTGTCAAGTTTAGTCCCTGTAAGCTAATTAACTTGTTTTTGCCATACCAAAGCCTTCAAAACTTATTTGTAAGTTATGTAAAGGTTATTTAAGGTATGTTAAGTATATGTCACTATTCCAGAGTGTTCGTTGCATTAAAATGGTTATATTTACGCATCAGTGCGCGTATAACCTTCCAGAAAGCGATTTAGAGCTTGAAATCGAACAAGGCTTGATATGTGTAAACGGTACACATATTTTTACAAATCCCAAGTATGAAATACAATATTTCATTGGTTTGGCATTTATTTGATGGTTGAAGTGACACAGGTGTCACAAGAACACCTCAAATCCGGTGATTTCACGGTTAAAAGTTAAGATTCAAAGGCAAAAATGATGAAGAAGTGCGTGTAGATCATAGAAGTACAAGATTTAGGTTGGAAACTTACAAGAATCGAGAGAAATCGAGAGAAATGAGAGCTTGAGTGCGGCTGGTCGAACAAGGAGCTGTCACATCACAAATGATGTGATAGGTGGGTATTTATAAGGTTTCCCAAAAAGGAAAGTAGTGAAAGTGTCGGACCGATCGGATGACAATCCGATCGGATGGCCACTCGATCTGTTGGCCACTCGATCCTAGTGTTCGGCGCGACGGGTTTTGTCGTTTCAATTCGCGTGTTGAGCGTTGCATTGCGATTCGAGCGAGCGATGCGATAGTATTTCTCATTAATTACACAAATAACATACTACTATATCTAACATACAATCACTATAATTAACTTGCGTCTAGCGTTCTCGATTCGATTGCGATGCGATAGAATTGCGATTGCGATTAACAGCTCAACATAAACATAACATGCACAAGTAACATATAAATAGCACACACACGTAAAACAATATCCAGAACACATAACTCGAGTTATGATTGCGATAGCGATTAGCGATAAGCTGATTTAACATGCGATTAATATGCGATTAAACCTTGATTATTAATAGATACACCACATAATACAACTAAAGCAAATAAATAATAGATTCGATTACAAGTCAAATAAGTCAAAACAGTAGTTGAGCAAGGAGTGACAGATCGCAATTAGCAATCTTTTCTTCCTTTGACTTCAATCTTGACTTTGAATTTGACTTTCAAAACACGGGGTGTTACATCCTCCCCTACTTAAGGGAATTTCGTCCCGAAATTAGGCTTTAGCCGTAACAATCAATTGCGGGTACTTCGCCTTCATGTCAGTTTCGAGTTCCCAGGTGAACTCGGCGCCTCGTTTGCCTTCCCAGCGAACCTTCACAATGGGAATGCGTGAGCGTCTGAGCACCTTGGTTTCTCGTCCCACGATCTCGACAGGCTTTTCCACGAAGTGTAATGTTTCGTCCACTTGCAAGTCCTCAAGAGGGACATGTAATTCCTGGTCGGCCTTCGTCTATATCTTTGCCCATTTATAATCATTTATCTCATCAATCAATCCCTTTAGTGTTTTTGGCTTTGGAGTTCCAGTCATCTTCACCCATCTTCGTATCTGATCCCATACCAAATCCGCAAAGTTACATGTTACCAGTAAGTGATCCGGTGTCTTCTGATCGGTCGCATACCTTGCACGTAGTTTATGGGATTTGTATGCCTCTTCCTCTTAACTGTGTCGCGGTTGGTATCCTCCCCTGTATTGCCCTCAACACAAACATGCTACATTTACTCGCTGCCCATTTGTTCCAAATGAAATCGTCTGCCGGTTCTTTTAGATTCAGCAGATTTTCCAGCGAATTCCTCACACTTTTAACCTCGAAAGCTTGTTCACTATCATTCCTCCAAACCCATACGTCTGTTTCACCCGATGTCCGAAACTACATTAGTTTATCCTTTAGATCCTCCATCTGTTGCTTTTCTTCATCTGAGGAAGGCGTTCTTGTCCATGCCCAATCCCATTGTAACAACCCTCAAAAACGCCCTAGCACACTAATTCGAGATCTTCATCTTCGTGGAGCACACCTGACTTATCGCCTGTCTTACAATCTCCCTCTTTCACTTGACCATCTGAGAATATGTTTCTCTCTCTAAAGACAGAACCCTTAAAGGCTCAAATTCTCTGCTTCTGTAACATCCCGAAAATACGAATTCTTATATTACAATAACATTGCGAATAAATAAGAATTATAAACTAACTAGGAAAAATGTTAACCTAGTTAGAGAATGAGTTGTGAGTAGTTTAGAAGTGAAAATAAATAAAGGGTGAAAATTGAGGGACCAAAAGTGTTAAAGTGAAAACTAATATTAATAAAACAAGAAAATTAAAATCAAAACACACTTGTTTGTGTGTTACTGATATCGACCAGAAGGAGGGGGCGAACCCCAGGTTTCCCCAAGAACCCTAGCTCAGTTAAATCTCACAAATTAAAGGCCAAGATCGGTCCTGAATCGAAAATCGAGCATAGATTAGTGATCCTCATCACAAGGGGGTTACAAGGTATGTAAAATTTGGTGTTAATTCTCTGTTTGAAATTCTCATGAAATTGGGAAATCTGAAAATTGATGTTGCATGTTTGCTATTTGGGTAGAATAGGGTTGATATAGTGTCTAGGAGTAAAACCTAGACAATAACATGCGAAATCATGGCTAATTCCTGAAAATCTCATGAACACATTTAAGGTGATTCATGGGTTTTATGGGAAACTAGTAAACACTAGGGTTTAGAATGATTATTCTAGTGTAATACGGGTCGTAGAAAGTGATTTCTGAAATAATGATGTTTAAATGTTATATGAAAGCTTTATTGATGTTAAGTTTAGCTAAATAACAAGCTATGAACTTGAATATGAATGATATAAAATTTTGCCCGTTAAGTGTTTGTAAAAATGCCCCAAAGAACGCTCAAAATTGGAATTTAAAGTTAGACACATGATTGTGATGATTTGACAAAATTATGCGATATATGGTTGAAAAGGAGTTCTAAACAAGTCGTGATTGAACTCTATAGGAAAAGATACCGGAGCGTTGAGTGGACAAGCCGGTGGTGATTCGCGTTTGAAGAGCGTGCGCTAAAGGTATGTAACTTGACCCGTTACATTAAACGAATTGTTGTTAAATTATGCGAAGTTTCGTTGTAGGGTAGTTATGGTGTTGATTGTAGCGACCATGATCGTTACTTGAATTAATAGGCTTAGCGTGACAAGGAAACCGTTTGGTAGTCATCATATTGGAGGATTCCACAAGATGAGCCAAACGGGTTGATTTGTTGTGTAAATTCTTGTACTAGTGTTTTAGAGAGTTGAAAAGGAGATAACAATCACAAGAGCATTAAGCCATGAGATTGGTAAAGAAATGCGGGTGATAACAAGCCCCGGATATTGGGTATAAAGTGCCATAAGCTTCCTAGTTAAATGATAGTGAAATGAGTAAAGTTAGGACGGGTCGAATAATCAATTTATGCGTGGCAAATGTTTTGTAATATAGCTAATTGTCCTTTGTTATAGTTGACAAAGGACATAATAGAATGCGAGAAATTAACATGTTGGTTTGATAGAACGAGATATCCGAGAAATTGGTTTAGCCGAAACAAACAAAACAACCAAATCATGAACTTACAGGGAATACCGTAAGTTACGGTGGTACCGTAACTTACGGTAGACATAAAAAGGCTTACGGCAGTCCTTTACTGCCTTACGGCAGATCTGGGTTTTCCAGCAACCACCGTAACTTACGGTGGTACCGTAAGTTACGGTAGATCCTAAACATTTTTGTCTAATTCTTTTATATCCTAGCTAATCGAATCCGTTTTAAGCGTAGTTTCGATTAAGAATTATTTCTAAGAATTCTAATGCTAAGATTTGTTTAAAATCTCCAGTTTCAGGTATCACTAGTAGGTGGACGATGATCAAGCATCTTTTGAAGAACCGAACACGAACTTTTGAAGCTTCCGCGTTAAACTTAACTTTGTTTAGACAATGTTTATGATGTAACTAGTTTGCAAAACAACTTATGAATGTTTGAATTAGTCGGTAGTTGACTAATGTTAGTTACCTTAAAACTTTACTTTTGGAACTTATGTTTTAAATGGGTCATCTTTTATATAAATCTTATGAAATATTGTTAAATTCGAGTAGTAAATAGACGGGTGTTACAAGTTGGTAATCAGAGCTTAAGGTTGTCAACAAAGTGTTCGGTTCAAGCTTGATCGATCGTCCGGTAAGGATTAATTATTTATTTTAGTAGATCTTATTCTATGTAAGTGAAAGAGATGGAAATAAATGAGCACGGGAAGAGCGTGTTAATACACTCAAACCCGGAAAGTGCACTAAATGAGAACGGTCAAAGCAAGTTACGAACTTGGCTAAATCGAAACAAACAAAGTTATGTTATAAATGAGATGTTTAATAATCGATGTAAACATTTCAGTTTCAAGACATCCGGTAAGAGTTACTTATAATTAAGATTAAATGATATGAATTATGTGAAAAATGTATGAGAGGAGTGTATAAATACGCTCGAGCCTGGGAAATACACTAAGTAAGAAAGGTAAGGCAAGATATGTACCTGACCAAATCGAAAAAGAATAACACATTACTTATGATTAAGTAAGAGCGATATAAATTTGTATAATAAGATGGAAATGAATTAAATAATTATTGATTAACCATGATGGATGTTTCAGCTAAAGAAATGTCTGGAGTAACTGGAGATGATCCGACATCTCAATTGACTGAACAAATGAAAGCTAAGATTTCTGAGGCAGTCGGAAAAGCTCTAGAAAATAGTTTATCACATTATATTGATAGATTACAAACCACAATCGTGCCGGTAATGGACGATATGATGGCTGAATTGAAAGATAGCATATTACAAGAAATAGAAGAAAGGAGGGTGTTGGATATGAATCCAAGTTCCGTAAAGAAATCCAAGTATGATAAAACTCCCAAGAAAGGAGTTACAAAAAGTGTAGTACATCAGTGTAAATTTTGTGGAAAAATTCACAAGGGCACATGTGGTAAGCCAAGACATAAGAAGTCTAAATGTCCAGAGAGACTTGGAACCAAGGACGCAACCGACACGAAGTCTGATGCCCAGAAATCAAGGACAAAGTTGTTTTATATAACATCCGCAGACGCTAAAGCTGAAACTGATGTCGCTTCAGGTATACTCTTGTAAATTAAATTTCAGCATGAAATTTTAATTATTATGAGTGCAAATAAATCGTTGTTTTACATCGATTTATTCAACATCCTACATTCGCATTAACGAAATTACCTATGCTTTGAGAAGTAAGAAATAGGTAGTAATAAAAGTTCTATTGTTTATAAGAGGTGCTGAAACTGTACATTGAGCATCAAAGGTAAAAGTAATCTCGATAGATATTGCAACGGGAAGGAGTGCATCTACACTCGAGCCCGGAGAAGCAATGAAAGACAAGTGTCATAATGGGAAGGAGTGCGTGTACACTCGAACCCGGGGAACGAATGAAGTGAATAAATTTTACGTTGGGAAGGAGTGTAATTACACTCGAACCCGGAAATTGCAATAATAATAAATAGCGAAGGCAAGGTTATAGACTTGGCCAAACTAAATAAAATGTGTAGAAGCATTATTTACATCAACAAACGATGTGGATAAATTTCATGCAACAATAAGGAATAATAAAATTGAACGAATTAATTTTGTTACAGTTACAGTTGGACTGAGGATAAGAATGAGAAATCAAGACTTGGGTGGAAAATATCCTCAAGGAAAACCAAATAAACGATACATATTATTCGCCACTACGAATAAGAAAGTATCGTTAAATGCAGATTTAGAAACTTGGGTATGGGTAACCATCCAAGTAACATATTATTAATCAAATCCTTATGAGGAACAACGATGATCACAGTGATGGAAGTGATTATATAAAAGATTAGTAAATAAATGTTATGAAGGTATTAGAATAAGAACGGGTAAACCTCGAAAGCCGTATAACCACAGTAATGGTTTTACCAAATAAGACTTAAGAAATGGGCCTTCGGGACATTAGTAAAAAGAAACAGACCTAAGGGTCGCTAACAAAAGGAAGGTGGTGTTCGGATCAAATACGTATAATACTTGATATTCCAAGTAAGCGCAACCCGAATAATGAAAGTGCGAAATATTACTGAATCTATGTGTTATGAAGTAAAAGAGTATAGAAGGAAAACGCAGACCAATAAAACCGGAGCGTTAAAAACATTAAGATAAAGAACCCGGTAACGAGTTGAAAGGAAATTGAGGCATAAACCAAATAATGGTATGAGTAAAATAAACCGACGCGAAGGACACATAAGAAGCCATAGAGTCGAAAGATAATTCAAAAGAAAGTGAGGGTAGCCTTAGATTACGGTCAAGGTCAAACGAATAGAAGATGATCCATGGGATGACCATAACCTCCAAATTATAAACAATGTAAGGTCCTACGGGAACAAAATGACCATTAGGTCGCAAATACAAAGGGAACATACTAGAAGGAGGGGGTCTCACCCTAAAAAAAGGTGAAGACCTAATAGAATAGTCTACAAGGCTAAGTAAAGGAACCTACGGGTCGATAATATAAAGTGTGGGGAACCAATTATGATTTCTCGCGTAAAATGATAATCCCAAAGAATAATCCTTGTCGTCAATTCCTTGATATGATTAATTGACATGGTTAAAGAGAGAAACATCAAACTAAAATTCAGTTTTAGTAAAGAAACGATGTTCTAACACCTATGAATACCAAGAGAGAAATTAGAAAATGGTTAGTACTAAAGAATATAGGTCTAACGCCGAAAGCTGTAGGATTGTGCATTCGGAGGAAAGATTCTTAAGAATGAAAAGTCGATGTAAAACTAAACATGGCGTGATGTGATCACAGACACAAAAGTAATAGAGAATGTAATCACGTTATAGTGTGAATGACTAGATATGAAATTATAAGCACGCAAAGGGCCGATGACGGCAATATTGCATACCCGAATGACGAGGTATGAGGTAAGATGGTGACCAATTAGTTTAGGAAATAAAACAAGTTGTAGTCTAAATAACACTGTGACCTATGTAGAGCGATTGTTAATATAAAACTAGTGTCAAGTAAGTATGCTGACAGACTCAGTGAATGAATGGTCAAAAGACAACCCGATCAAAAGGGGGACAAAGGATAGGAAATATGTGATATAGTTATGCTAAAAGTTTTCCCCATGGAAGGGTGTTATCCGATTCAGGAAAAGAGAGAAACTAAGCCCGAGGTTTATCGGGCCATTTAAAATCATTGAACAGGGTTAGCAAGGTGGCTTATCGCCTCGAGCTACCGGAAGAGTTGAGTGGAATACATGGCACGTTTCACGCGTCGCAATTGCGGAAATGTCAAACGGAGGAAACAACTTATATCCATTACGATGGTATCGAGGTGGATAATAGCCTGAATTATGCGGTGAGACCATTGGAGATTTTGGATCGGAAGGTCAAGCAATTGCGAAACAAACAAATTGATCAAGTCAAGATCAAGTGGGAGCATAAGGAAGGCTCGGACACTACGTGGGAGTCCGAAGAGGAGATGCGACGTCTCTACCCTACATTGTTTGGTATGTACTTTGGTTTCGGGGACGAAACCCTTTTAAGGGGGTGGATTTGTAACATCCCGAAAATACGAATTCTTATATTACAATAACATTGCGAATAAATAAGAATTATAAACTAACTAGGAAAAATGTTAACCTAGTTAGAGAATGAGTTGTGAGTAGTTTAGAAGTGAAAATAAATAAAGGGTGAAAATTGAGGGACCAAAAGTGTTAAAGTGAAAACTAATATTAATAAAACAAGAAAATTAAAATCAAAACACACTTGTTTGTGTGTTACTGATATCGACCAGAAGGAGGGGGCGAACCCCAGGTTTCCCCAAGAACCCTAGCTCAGTTAAATCTCACAAATTAAAGGCCAAGATCGGTCCTGAATCGAAAATCGAGCATAGATTAGTGATCCTCATCACAAGGGGGTTACAAGGTATGTAAAATTTGGTGTTAATTCTCTGTTTGAAATTCTCATGAAATTGGGAAATCTGAAAATTGATGTTGCATGTTTGCTATTTGGGTAGAATAGGGTTGATATAGTGTCTAGGAGTAAAACCTAGACAATAACATGCGAAATCATGGCTAATTCCTGAAAATCTCATGAACACATTTAAGGTGATTCATGGGTTTTATGGGAAACTAGTAAACACTAGGGTTTAGAATGATTATTCTAGTGTAATACGGGTCGTAGAAAGTGATTTCTGAAATAATGATGTTTAAATGTTATATGAAAGCTTTATTGATGTTAAGTTTAGCTAAATAACAAGCTATGAACTTGAATATGAATGATATAAAATTTTGCCCGTTAAGTGTTTGTAAAAATGCCCCAAAGAACGCTCAAAATTGGAATTTAAAGTTAGACGCATGATTGTGATGATTTGACAAAATTATGCGATATATGGTTGAAAAGGAGTTCTAAACAAGTCGTGATTGAACTCTATAGGAAAAGATACCGGAGCGTCGAGTGGACAAGCCGGTGGTGATTCGTGTTTGAAGAGCGTGCGCTAAAGGTATGTAACTTGACCCGTTACATTAAACGAATTGTTGTTAAATTATGCGAAGTTTCGTTGTAGGGTAGTTATGGTGTTGATTGTAGCGACCATGATCGTTACTTGATATAATAGGCTTAGCGTGACAAGGAAACCGTTTGGTAGTCATCATATTGGAGGATTCCACAAGATGAGCCAAATGGGTTGATTTGTTGTGTAAATTCTTGTACTAGTGTTTTAGAGAGTTGAAAAGGAGATAACAATCACAAGAGCATTAAGCCATGAGATTGGTAAAGAAATGCGGGTGATAACAAGCCCCGGATATTGGGTATAAAGTGCCATAAGCTTCCTAGTTAAATGATAGTGAAATGAGTAAAGTTAGGACGGGTCGAATAATCAATTTATGCGTGGCAAATGTTTTGTAATATAGCTAATTGGCCTTTGTTATAGTTGACAAAGGACATAATAGAATGCGAGAAATTAACATGTTGGTTTGATAGAACGAGATATCCGAGAAATTGGTTTAGCCGAAACAAACAAAACAACCAAATCATGAACTTACAGGGAATACCGTAAGTTACGGTGGTACCGTAACTTACGGTAGACATAAAAAGGCTTACGGCAGTCCTTTACTGCCTTACGGCAGATCTGGGTTTTCCAGCAACCACCGTAACTTACGGTGGTACCGTAAGTTACGGTAGATCCTAAACATTTTTGTCTAATTCTTTTATATCCTAGCTAATCGAATCTGTTTTAAGCGTAGTTTCGATTAAGAAATATTTCTAAGAATTCTAATGCTAAGATTTGTTTAAAATCTCCAGTTTCAGGTATCACTAGTAGGTGGACGATGATCAAGCATCTTTTGAAGAACCGAACACGAACTTTTGAAGCTTCCGCGTTAAACTTAACTTTGTTTAGACAATGTTTATGATGTAACTAGTTTGCAAAACAACTTATGAATGTTTGAATTAGTCGGTAGTTGACTAATGTTAGTTACCTTAAAACTTTACTTTTGGAACTCATGTTTTAAATGGGTCATCTTTTATATAAATCTTATGAAATATTGTTAAATTCAAGTAGTAAATAGACGGGTGTTACAGCTTCGCACATAAACAACTCGCCGCCGTTCAACGCCCATCTCCGCCGCACACCAATATTCTTTGTCCGCTTGGGTTTTTGGTTACCTGCGTTGATGAAGTCGGTGTGGTGGCGGTGGGTGTATCCAGCCTATGGCGCTCATCTCGTCGTCTTTTCCGGCTTCAGTGTACCCATTGTACTACTTCTTTGTACGGTCGTATATGTTTGCTACGGAGTCATAAGCCGTCGGTCAGTTTTGATGACGCCGGTGTAGTGGCGGTGGGTGTAGCACTACGCTGGTGGTGATGAAGTCGTTGTTTATTTATGTATCTATAACTGATTAGTACCAAATCTATTAATATGTGATGGTTGGGAACAGTAATTTCACGGTTGATAACGAGGTTAGTTGTGTTGCTGGGTTTGGATTTCGTGCTGGGGAAACATGTGTTACCTTTGGTGTGCCTTTTGTGTTGTACGATGTTTTTCTACAAAACTGTGTGTTGGAATTAATGTGGTTTTGGTTTAGATTTAGAAACTCTATGTGAAACATCAGATTTCGGTGTTAATGAACACTGTGTTGTGGTTATCGGTTAATCCATCGGGTGTTGGTTTTGAGCCAACGTACGACTAATGCGAGTGCTATTTATGGCGGTTTTTGGTATATCTTTGTTGACGATTGTAGCCAGTGATGATGCTTTCCTGCCACATGGCATGGCAACTCCAGTTGCAGCCGTGTGGCAGGACTGATCCACACTTTGTTTATGATAGCGATGAGGAACTTGACGATAATGATGCTTTGATCTGAGTCTATTGGTTTAGTTTAGTTTTTTTCTTTTTTAACTTCAATCTTACTGTTAGAAGCATAGTAATTTTAATTTGTTTTTGGGTTTTGATCAACAAAAATATTAGTTTGTCGCTGCGGTTGTAGGTTGTTGTAGTTTGGTTTTTTTGTTGTACCCTTCTCATTTTCTTGCTGGGAGGGTCAACGTTGAATTTCTCTTTCTGGTGTTTTTAATTAAACTCTTGCCACAATGATTGTAACTTTTAGCTTTTCTTGAATATATGTGGATTAATTAGTCTGATGACTACCATCGTCATAAAAAACACTTTTTTACAAGATCATGGAACACACATTAGTCTAAATCAATTAAAAAAGTATTGTACGTTAAAGTTAACTAGAGTTTATACGTATCTTCAAATGAAAGTGTTGGGACTTCGTAATGTATAATGTGGTCAATGTCGAACTGTGTAAAATAGAATGTCGACAAACAATATCAAAAGTTAAATTACCTTACAATTGAAGTGCTATAGTATAACAACGCTCCAAAATATTCCGACATCCCTAATGTATTTTAAATGTCCCAATATGTCCTAAAATACACCCCATACTCAAAAAGGGACCCCGAATATCTTTATTTTTATTAAAATTAAATAAAAACAAATTTTAATGGTCTCTCGCAGGGCGCGTAGCCCTTGGCTACCACCTACGTGGGCCGCGACAGCAAGGAGATCATGCCGAAACCCTAGGACGCCACGTGTTGAGACGCGTGTGGAGGCTACGAGTCGAATCAGCAACCCTAGGGCCTACCCTAGGGAGCCTCGCGGGCCGCGTAAGCCCTAGAGGAATGCTACGCGGGGCGCGACGTAACCGAAGATCAGCCCTATAAATAGCAGGCATCGACTGAACATTCGAATTCGCTCAAATCTTTTTCTCCCTCGAAATTTACTTATAGTATAAGTAGGGCTGTAAACGAACTGAACGAACACGAACAAGGCCTTGTTCGTGATCGTTCGTTAAGGAAATAAATATGTTCACGAACGGTTCATGAACACTTACCGAACGAGATTTTATGTTCGTGTTCGTTCATTAAGGAAATAAGCGTGTTCGCGAACAATTCACGAACACAAACGAACACAAATAAATTTGACAAACGAGACGGAGGATAAAGATAGATGGCCCAGAGAGTAGCACTCGAACTTGAATCTCTTATTGTGGAACGGAGGTCGATCGTATTCGCCGATATAAATAATGAGAAATGAAAGGGAAATGATGCATAAACAAGGTGAAAGTGAGTTTTCTAGTTTAATTGTTTAGGTAATAAAATAAACAAAAGTTTAATAATATAAAAAGTACAAATAAAATATAAGAAAGTAAAAAGATCTTCAATTAAAACACAAGCATACAAACATAAACGAATGCAAATCAATGAATGTTTACGAACACGTTCACGAACACCTTACCGAACGTTCACGAACACAATCGAACGAACGAGACCTCTGTTCGTGTTCGTTCATTTAACTAATCGAACGAAATTTCTTGTTCATGTTCGTTCGTTTATTAAACGAACGAATTGAACATAAACGAACTTTCCGCCGAAAGGTTCACGAACTGTTCGCTGAACGTTCGGTTCGTTTACAGCCCTAAGTATAAGCTATTTCCGGGCATAATACCCCCTAAATAACGAAGTTCTGCTCCGTTGTAAGTATCATAACCCCGGTTACGTATTAGATACGCTGCCCGATTGATCCAGTGTTCCGTAACGGCTGTCGTGGTTCTGCCCAACTTAGTCATTGGAATACCGTCTCGGGGAGGGTATTGCTAATGTAAATATTAAGGGTTATTATACTAACACGTGTGCATTTGTGTAAATTATAGATAATCACCAGGAAACCCTTACAGAAAACCTAAGACAACAATGTGAGTAATCTCCTTTTTATAAACTGTTTTTATAAAACCTTAAATATTTTACAATGTGATTAGCAGTGATTGAGTCTTTGTAATTCTTCAAATACTGCTGGTATTATGGGGTTTTGTATACATTACTTGATAATCTTCACAATTGGACAACGGGTTAGCCAATGTGTGATATGACCATAGCCACAGATACGGTCGAGTGACAAGTACTGAATGAGTAATTGTGTAGATATAAACATTGTAATCGCTCTCAATACTGCAAATCCATAAAACTCTTCTTGATTAAACTGGGATTCACTGACCAGTATTTCCCACTGGCAAAATGTTTTTAAACGCGTTTCAGGTAACAAAATGTGAAAGCCAACTAGAAGCCAGCTGGACAGCACTGAAGGCTTGGAAAAGTGGCTATAAAAGTTACCTAAATAAAGAAGATGTTTTATTTCAATAAAATGAGGTTTATTCCTATAAATCAGTTTGTAATGAAAACTTGGGTTTTATCCCAATATGTTTATTTATATAAAATATGGTGTTTTACTCTGATAAAATATTTCCTAACTACGGTCCTGATGTGATTTCCGCTGCCAAATTGATAAACACCGATATCACCGACACTGATTCTCGTGACTACCCCTTCCCGGGACAGATAGGGGACGGGGTTGCGACATATAGTTTAAGATGGTTCGGTCGTGGTTCGCCCATGACGATCTATAAATGTCAATTCGTTCCCCGCCGCAACGCGGCAGGTACATCTACTAGTTTGATTAGAAAAGGGCAAATTTCATTAAAACCCAACATATTATCTAGTTTTTCTCACAAAAGTTTCTCAACTTAATTTTTATGTAACAGAATCGGTTAACTTGTTAATTTTGAACAAATTTATAAGATAACGTCAAATAGCCTTGTTTATTCTCAAAATGAACATGTGTATTCTCAAAAAAATTATTGGTTGTCATCACCACCTTCGCGCACTCTCACAAACATCAATAACAAAAAATAGCTTTTTTTTTAAATAATAACAAAAAAAAAGCTGATGCCTATCATATCTTCATCTGCAAGATACATTTATAAATAATTCTGCCGAATACATATTCCATTTTGTGCATGATATAATACGTTAATACATGAAATTTATTTTATAGTTGTATGGATAATATAAAATAATTAAAATGCTTATTTCAATACAGAAAATAGCAAGATCGAACGAAGCTCCAATTTCCTCTCAGATTTGAGTACAGAAAACGTTAACGAGGGTTTGCTTGATGAGAGAAACTACAATTTCTTTCAGGTCGACGATGAAAATTCAAGATGTTTATGTTCTGATTTCTGTTTAAAAAGAAAGAAAGATGTTCAAATAATCAAATTTCTGTAAGCGATTCTTTTATGTAATTTCTATCTTTTTGATAGATATTCAAGTATTTTTATTTTTTCTTTTTGTAAAAAGGTAGTGACGTTCCCTCTCATAATTAATTAAGGTATAAAAAGGCATTTAAGCAAAGCAACCTGTACAACCGGTTTCAAGTATTTTTCTTTCTTAAATTTCACATATTTGTTTAAAATTAACAAATTATGGGATTTTGCTATGCAAAAATTAAGTTGAAGGACTTTGTGAGAGAAACTAAAAAATATGTTGAAAAGGTACCATGAAATATGTTGACTACACGGTTTGGACCAATTCATTCGCAGCCGCAAGTTTTGAGTTTTCTTTGACTCGCTTCTTCCATAGTAACCGACCAAAACGTGATTCTTGTTTTATGCAACAAATTTATGAAGAATTGTAATTTATACAGCTTTTTTCAAAAAAATATAAGGATGCATGGGAAAACTTCTAATCAGTTGTCCGGCTCTTCAACAACTACGGGTTAACGGGTCACGGGATTTGGTAAATGTAAAAATTAATGGAACAATTCTTGTATTAAAATAATTCTTTGTTTTTAGTGTTAAGTCCATTGAGATAATATATTCATCTCTGGAGTCGTTTAGCTATTTAGGTCCCGGATTACTATAAACTCAATTACCTTCTTAGGCTTGAAGAAATTTCAATTGGTGAATGGCAAATAATGTGTTTGGGCAAATATCATGCTGTATTTCTGACCTTCAGATCCTTACATTCGACATTTACCCTTCAGAGGTACGTTAGTATTTTGTTTTCAAGGTGCTTTTGTACGTCTTCTCTTAATTTGATAAATATTCCAGGCGATAAAATGGGCTGATTAGTTAATGTGCCAGGTCTGGGTTTATGTTGAAATGGGCTGTGTTGGGTTGGGTTGGCCTAATACATCTCTTTCTCTATTTTTATAAATAGTTAACATGTTAAATATGATTATAAGAATTGTGTTACTACAATACATCTTGGACAACTTTCAAACCATTTAGTAAATGGTCAAGAGGGCTGAAATGGGCCAAAAGGCCCAAAACTTGTTTGGATTGAAACGCATTGGATTGGTTTGGCCTACAAACATTTTTTTTAAATAGTTAATTCGTTAAATATGACTACAAAACTTATGTTTTTACAATACTAATCAAATGTACTAGGAAAAATGCAATTTAGGAATTTGTTAACATTAGAATGACACCTTGGGCGACTTTCAATGCCTTTTTGCCATTTGTCATGTTTCCCCTTTATTTATTTATTTTTGTAATTTAACTCATTAGGTACAAACAGTTTATAAATAAACTTAGACCTCTAATGATTATGTTTTTAAGTTTCCCTTAGATTTTTTTTATTTTATTTTTAGAGGAAAATATATAACTTTCTTTCCGGGAACTGCCGAAGCTGTAGCAACATCACTACAAGAATCGGAGACGGGATGGCGATAGTCTCCTTAAGTTCATTTCTTTGGCAAAGGCGTGTCCAAAGTTAGCAGATAAAATCTTATTAGAATATATATATATATATATATATATATATAGGATAAAGATCCGTTAGGAACCACCCTTTATTGCGAGAACCGCGAGAACCAGTGTGAACACATGGCATTTTTGTAATTATATTATGTTTATATAAAAAAACACGCATTCCTTTTTTTTTTCCAGCGTTCCTTCTTTTTCCTTATGTCACTGTTGTCTCCTTTTCTAGGGTTTCAGTAGTTCAGCAGTTTATGGTCTCCACGGCTGAGAGGCATTCACGACGGTTTCACGGTGGCGGAGAGTCGTGCACGGTGGTTTTCACCGCATATGGTAGACGGTGTTCATGTAGTTCACAGTGGTTGCAGTTGGCACGGTGTTTACGACGGATTTCATGGCGGCGGCAGCCGGAAACGGTGTTTACGGCATCCTCTACATCACCATTTACATCTGATGTTCCTCCTCATACATTATCTGATAATCCCCTGTTTATGACATCCTCTACATCACCATTTACATCTGATGTTCATCCTCATACATTCTCTAATAATCCTCCTCATACATCTGATGTGGACATTGTTGCTGACATTGTTAGTCCATTTGCTGATAATACAGTTGACTGTCACAATACACCTACAAATACAGAACATCAAGAGTTGCAATTCATTCGATTTGTGACTAAAGGTATTATGTTGACTGTAAATGATGTATATACTTTGTAAATGATATTGTATTAAATGATATGCACATGTGCATTATACTTACTGTAAATGATGCTGTATTAAATTATATGCACATGTGCATTATGTTGATTGTAAATGATATTGTATTAAATTATATGCACATGTGCATTATGTTGAAAATTAGACTATGTCGTTGATTTATGGATTCTGAAAAAGTGCCTTATGGAGAACTATCCAATTATGTGCAGAATGGTAGCAAACAAATGGTCTTGGGTGGTGGACAACTACAAAAGAATAGGGGAGGTGACTGTGTGGGATTGGCAATGGAAGAACAAGCCGATAACCAGGGAGGCATGGGTGGAGTTTATGCAGCTTTTGGCACTGCTGAGAGACACCAGAATGAAGATGGGTCAAGATGGGTTGGGTTGGCACTAGGAAAATAAGTCGACTTTTAATGTTAAAACCGTTAGAGAGGATTTGTGTGCCACAAGCGGGGACCTGTCGAGTGGCTTTGTAATGACTTAGAACGGTTGGGCTACACCTAAAGCCAATATGTTAGCATGGAAAGGCGTCGAAGGCAGGTTACCGACAAAGACAGAGCTGGAAAAAAGGGGTAATTCAGACCAACAACACATTGTGCCCGGTTTGCAAATACGAGCAAGAAACTGTTGAACACATTCTCATTACGTGTTTGATGTCGAAAACGCTATGGTGGATGGTCAGAGCATGGTTGGGAGTAAAAGATTTTCCTGTAAGCTGGAGATTTCTATAAGAAGAAAAAGGTAGTCAACTGCACAGTGATGGCTACATTATGGATCATATGGTGGAGCAGAAATGAGAATGTATTCAAAGTCGTGCAGATTTCAAATGCTAGAAGACTAGAACAAGTCAAGGAGTGTACTCTGTTGTGGATGAAAGTCATAGCCAAAATGGAGAATTGGAGCCAAAATGGAGAATTTAGTGACTGAAGAGTGGTACACTAGTGGTGTAAATGTAATAGAAAATTAGGAGTTTTATGTTTATTGTAAGCGTAATTCTCTAGTAGTGGTGTAAATGTAATAGAAAATTAGGAGTTTATATGTTTATTGTAAGCGTAATTCTCTAGTTCCTGGCTAGAGTTCTGGTTTGAATATATGGCATCTTGTTCTGTTCAAAAACAATGTCGTTATATATAAAATGATAATTCTCGTGTTATATATAAAATGATAATGATCGTGTGCATTGTATTGACATGGTTACTGTTTCGCACAATGCACATGGGCATACATGTTTACTGTTTCACTCCACATCGTTGTTGTTTTGACCAATGCACATGTGCATACATGTTTACCATTTCATTACACACGGTTATTGTTTCGAACAATACACACGTGCATACATGTATATTTTTTAATTACATGTAATCCGTTTTCCTTACATATACATCAACATATGTAATGTGATACCCCATACGTAATAGGGTACCACATACGTAATATGATATAAACAAAAAATACAATATTTCAAAATATACACATGCATTACCGACATGTTTATTGTTTTTTATTAATGCACATGTGCATTACCAACATTAACACAGTTATAAGTAAATATCACACCCTCATCATAAGAATCACATAATCCGTTCAACAATCATTATTGCACATATGCACCACCAACATATACTATACCAAACAACACATTACATCCTAAATTAACAAATATATCCATCTGTAATACATTATACAATACCAATATGTATGTTATTTCAAACTATGCACATGTGTAGTACCAACATTCCCTCTACCAAACAACATAATACATTAAGTTGCAAGTCTTGAATTTCTTTATCTTTGTTGAATATGCAATCAAACTTCTCACCACTCCCTTTATACATCTCAATATGTCGCATAACGAACAACCCGCAATCTGTGAAGTAATAAAGGGATTTTGTTTACTTGTTCAATTTTTTCATAGTGATTTCGCTCACTTGTCCTCCTCTTTATGCTTTTTTTTTTGTTCTTCTGCACCTACATGGGATATATTTAATGTGTTTACATAAATGATATCATTTAACATGAAAGTAATAAAGGGATGCACATGTGCATAAACTCCCAACTACATCATCGAATATTAGTCAACCTTTTTTACCTCTTTGTTTAACCGTTGCGTAATCATCTTCCATTGCATCCGGCATTTTTTTGACTCTTCATCCCTTGATTTCAAAACGAAAGTTACCTTCTTTGATTTTTTTCCGTTATCGATCTACGATAATAAACAAAACAACAAAAATACGATTAACAAACATACAATCTCAATGAATATGTGCATTAACTTTAACATTATCATTACTATATACACTATGCACATGTGCATCAACATAAATTACATCGTTAATATATTCTGGCAAAATTCTGGCAAACTATGCACATGTGCATAACTATGCACATGTACAACAACATGAATGATCTTATTAACATATTCTGGCAAAGTATGCACATGTGCCTGACTGCACATTTTCATCCATATGACTGAGCTAATTGAAATAATCTGGCAAAATATGCATTTGTGCATAACTATGCATGTGCATTAACATGACTGAGCTTATCAACAGGTTTGCTTCGATAAAAAATAATAGACAAAACAAAAGTTACTTTCTTCGATTTTTTACCTCTTTGCTTAACTGTCGCGTAATCATCTTCCATTGCAAGTCGCATAATCATCTTCCATTGTTTAACTGAATTCATAAAATTAATGCGTTTACGCGAGTTATAACATTTGGAAAAAAAATTGATAATGCACATGTGCATAACCGCATACTGCATCATTAACAATACTAATATTAACAGTAAGTTCTCAACACTTACTAACCTTTTTGCTTAACAGTCGCATTCTCGTCTTCTGCCGCATCTGGCATTCTTTTCGACCCTTCATCTCTCGGCTTTAGGACAAACGTATCTTTCTTTGTTTTTTTTCCATTTTACTGTATACAATGAGAATGTATATCAACTTTAATTTATATTACTTTGTTAGTATGTTAGTTCAAACTACATATACAAAATCCATTATACATTTCCAAAATCCGCTATACATCGGGCATATGCATCTATACAACTATGACCATGCAACTTCAGATATGCACATGTGCATACATATAACTATGACATATCTTATCAACAATATATATGAACCAACACACGCGCATAACTATAGCTATGCAACTACAACTATGCACATGTGCATACATACAACTATGAAATAATTTATCAATATATACATATGTTATCACATTATGCACATATGCATACCTATACATGACCCAAAAAACAAAGTCGGCTACAAATTATAAACATAATTTATCACGTTATGCACATGTGCATACCAATCAAGCATAAATATGAACCAAAACCATAAGTAAAACCATAAGTTATCAGTAAAACCATAAGTTATCACATTATGCACATGTGCATTCCAACACGTTATGCACATGTGCATACCAATCAAGCATAAATATGAACCAAAACCAGAAGTACAACCATAAGTTATCACATTATGCACATGTGCATTCCAAATCAAACACAAACACATAATCGTATGAACTTACATCGACTGTAATCTACTTACATCTACTTACATCGTCTGTAATCTACATGAACAATATTATGCACATGTGCATAACTACATATTACACAAAAATTACCTTAATATATCCAATTTTGTTAAACTTATATATCACACAATACAAAACGAAGTTTGCATCAACAAATTATATATCATATAAAAGTACAAACGACAAATTATCTATCATATAACATTATAAACGAATTATATAAACTAGCAAACGGTTTCTCGATTTATATGACAATATCTATATTACAAATCCGTCAACAATTCCGTTGGTGGCGGCGATTGATTCCCGGCAATACCGTCGTAGTGACACACTCATTGAATCATCTATTCTTATAATCACTGGACGAATTTTGGGAACTAACCTCGATTATATGACGAAATATGAAATATATGCTGGTAAAATCTCAAATCTGAGATAAAATCTCGACCCAGATGCTTCAATATGGTGAACTGATGATGGTGAAGTGATGATGTATTCGAGACGATGATGAAATCGACTGTAATCGACAAATTCTTGATAGATTCAGATTGAGAAATGTTCAGATACTTGGATGTAATCAGAGTGTGTAGATTGGACATGAAAGTTTGTATTAAATGTAGTTTAATTTTTGTTTGAAGTCCGATAGTAAAAGGGCAGTAGGTAAGCGGGTTTTTTTAAAATTGTTTGGTATTTACAAAATTACCCCATGTTCACATTGGTTCTCGCGGTTCTCGCAATAAGGGTGGTTCTCGCATGAACCCTACCCTATATATATATATATATATATATTTAAGCTTATGATAAATATTATTGACATATCAAGTGTGTTACAATGTATCAGTAAATATAGACATAATATAAAACCTTAATCCTAACTGTAATGATGACTAACACTAATATGGTCTAAAAGTTTAGTTCCTGCTAGTGAATTCACCTTGTGCAATGTAGTCTATCATTCATTTTGTTGTATAATTTGCAGCTAATCTGGACGTAACCAGCCAAAAGAAGAAGAAAAATAAGGCGGAAGGTTAAGCATCCCCATGAACACCTTCATGTGGTGGAAATAATGGGTTATTATGGTTGTACTAGCAAAGTTAAACTTGCTGTTTACTTCTTTGAAAACGCCATTTCGCTTAAGAAATTAATTGTTGATCCTCATTTATCAGGTTTTAGAACAAACTTAGATTCTAAATGACTAGTTAAAGGAGAGAAAGCTGCTAGATCTTGCGTGTAAAAAAATATTTTTAACTAATAAAACCAAAGGATGTTGAAGGGTAATAATACTTTAATCCACCTTTACACTATTTTGGAACAACTAATTCTGTTTTGGTTTTTATGCTGAATTTGAATCCTCAAGCGATGCAACCTTTTGGGTTATTTTGAGATGTTTTTATTTTATACTTATTGACCGAGTTTAAAATGTCTGGTTTTGTGGTAAATGGTTTAATATCGTTGCAATGACTTTGACGAACATGTCCAGATAAATGTATTTTAGTTTAGGTCGGGTTCTTCCGTTCATCCGTTAAGTTTGATGTAGCATTAAATACGAGTGATTTATTAAAACTACTAAAAGGATTATTCACTACTTAGGGGTGGGGTGGTCACTAGTGATAGAATTCTATCACTCACAAGCATCCAATCAACTTTTGTCATGTCATCAGCCACTATTCTATCACTCACATCATTTTTAGTGGCAATAGTCGTCACTCACAACACCTAACAATAAACCCACACACCCCCTCACATCCATCATTTTTCACGCGTTATAAAAATAACGGAAATCGAACACGTGCTGCTATCACGCGTTGAACAAATGACTGGCGGTAGGCATTTTGTTTCTTCCACGCGTGCTCAAGGGCCATCACGGAAAAATAACTGACCGCCCCTTGTCCTTTTAGGGCATTGGTGGTGGGAAGTTCAACGCGTGATGGAAAGTTCAACGCGTGGTTGTTTGCATTTTTCCACTGCCACCATATTGTTCATCACGTAATCATATGGTTTCTGTGAAGTTTTTCACGCGTGACAAGGTTTGAGTGATGGAACAAGTGAGGGGGTGTGAGGGGTTTATTGTTGGGTGTTGTGAGTGATGAACATTGCCACTAAAAAAGGTTGTGAGGGATGGAAAAATGGTTGATGACATAGCGGAACTTGATTGGGTGTTGTGAGTGATGAGTGAGTGATGACCACCCCCACCCCCACCCCCACCCCCTAGGGCAGTGGGGGTGGAGATAAATCTCTCCGTGATAAACTTTCTTCACGCGTGGAATTTTGGAACATACCACCGCCACTCAATTCTTCACGAGTGATAGGAAAATTGTTGAAAATATATACATATCATCACTTTTATCACTAATATTTTGTTACTTATATTACTTTTATTAATATTTTGTTTGTTTGTTACATGGCTGAGCTTGGAGACTGGACATGGGCATACACGTTTTGGATGTTGGGCTTTACATGTGGATTACTACTGGACCTGGACTGGGCTTGATTACATGTGGATTACTACTGGACCTGGACTGGGCTTGATATTCACATGACCGACTTTGATATAAGTAAACTCCATGAGTCCAATGAGAGATTATTCAATCATTGTTCTAGATATTTTCTCTGTATTGTTTCGTTCTTTCTCCTAGGGTTTATCTTGGTTCTCTTCTTTTGTAAAGATCTAGTGTTTAGATCTTCGTTTGTGAGTCAAGGTGTGTAACAGATCATTAAGTTGATGATCTGTGTGTGTTAGGAGTGTAAGAGCGTGTGAGATCTTTCTGTTCGTGATTGTTTCAGTGATTTGTAAGTGTTCAAGTTCGTAATAAGAGTTTTCGTCTTTGATTTCATGTCTTTTGACATGGTACCAGAGCCCTGATCTTCTGATTATTCATTTCCGCTGTTCGCCTTGGGTTCGATTGTTCGGATCTAGGGTTCTTGATTTGGGGATCTGGTGATTTCTTGAAGGTCGGCAGAGTCGTGGTGAACCTTGGTTTGCCGATTCCATTTCTGGTGTCTTCGGAGAGGAACACTTAAGGAAGATGGTGTTCCATTTAGGGTTCAACCCTTGAAGGTTGTAAAATCCTGTTCGGAACTGGAGAAACCCTTGCTAGGGTTTGCTGTCTCGGTGAGATCGTTTCTTGTTATTACTTTCTTTATTTTCTGTCTTGCATTTTAAGCATCATGTTACCGGACTAGTTGGGCCGGTTTGTTGTTTTGGGATACAGACAGGGTTCGGTCTGTTGCATTAGGATTTGCTATTATTTTGACAGATTTGTTGTTGTTATCCTGTGATATTGTCTGATTACTTGTTTGTGAGTATTCTGTTATCTTGTGATTTGTTGCTATTATTTTGACAGATTTGTTGCTGTTATCTTGTTGTCTGATTACTTGGTTGTGTGTGACTGAGTTAATAACGCCAGATCTTATGAACTTGTTTGGTGAAACTTTAATAATAAGTAAACTAGAACCAGATAATCCTTTGTATTTGCATGCTAGCGATTCTACAAGTTTGACTGTGGTGAATATAAAGCTTAAGGGAACTGAAAATTATACTGTATGGGCTAACGCTATGAGTTTGGCTTTGAGGGTTAAAAATAAAACTGGTTTTATTGATGGAACTTTTTTAAAACCTGATGATAATGAAATTCTTGGTACACAATGGGAAAGATGCAATTCGGTTGTTTTAACTTGGATTTTAAATTCAGTTTCTGAAGAGCTTTATTTGGGTCATGTATATTCCAAATCTGCTGCTTAGGTTTGGAAATAGTTGAGAGATACTTATGATAAAGTAGATGGGTCTGTAGTGTTAGATTTATATCAAAAGATTAATTCCTTTTCTCAAAATGGCTTGTCGGTTGCTGAATATTACCATAAGTTGAACATTATGTGGAAACAATTGGACCAGATTTTGCAAATATCTACTTGTACTTGTAATGCATCCAATCAGTATAATAATTTTAATCACCTTGTTAAACTCATGCAATTTTTAATGGGGTTGGATAGTGTGTATCAGCCTGTTAGATCTAGTTTGCTTATTAAAGAGCCTCTACCTACTATAAAAGAGGCTTTCTCGATTATATCCAGGGAAGAATCTCACAAGAACTCTAATGTTTTTTTGTCTAAAGAGCAGAATGTTGGTTTTATGTCAAAAATTAATTCTGTTGTTGATAATAAAAAGAAGTTTGTTAAGAACATGAATCAGAATGTCAAGTGTACTCATTGTAATAAACTAGGTCATTCAATTGAGAAATGTTTTGAACTCATTGGATATCCTCCCTGGATGAAATCAAAGTTTGGTCAAGGGTTTAAAAAACAGGATGTTTGCAATAATGTTGTTAATAGTGGTGTTTCTGATGTTAATAAGTCTGATGCTGCTAGTTTAACTCCTGATCAGGTGTCGAAGTTGTTAGGTCTGTTAAATCTGAAATCTGATGAGAATACTGTTAGTTGTAATATGTCAGGTAGATCTAAAAGTTTTTTCTGTTCTGTAAGTTTTATGAAACCGATTTATTGTTTTGCAAATTAAACCAAGTCTTTAAAGGACATGGGTTGGGTTTGTGATTCTGGTGCAAACTAGCACATGGTCATGAGTGATAAAAATGTAATAAATCAAATTGATGTTTTTGATTATAAAATTAAAGTAAACCATCCTAATGGTACAAGTGCATTGGTTACTAATATTGGTGATATAAAACTTAATGATAAAGTCACTCTACATGATGTGTTTGTTGTACCAGATTATTGTGTAAATCTAATTTCTGTACATAAACTTGCTATGGATAGTAAAATAACTGTGTCATTTGATGAAAATATGTGTTATCTTCAGGATTCGTTAACAAAGAAAATCCTGGTGACTGGTAGTCAACATGAGGGGTTATATTTCTGTGGTGAGTCTTCTGTTGAGTCATGTTTTAGTTCAGATAATGTAGACATGACAAATTTGTGGCATGCTAGACTGGGTCACCCCTCTGAAGTTGTGTTAAAAGTCTTAAAAAAACGACTTGAATCTTAAAGGGTTAGATAAAAGTTTACCATGTGAAATATGTCATAAATCTAAACAACCTAGAGATCCGTTCCCTCTTAGTGATCATAAAACCAAACAGCTAGGAGAAATTGTACATTTAGATGTATGGGGTCCTTATAAGGTAAAGAGTAAAGAAGGTTTTAGGTTTTTTTCTAACTGTTGTGGATGATTACACTAGGTCTGTTTGGGTTTATCTTATGAGGCATAAAGATGAAGTGTTAGAAAACATTAAACATTTTGTGAGTCTCATTAAAACTCAGTTTGAGAAAAGTGTCAAGATTTTTAGAAGTGATAATGGAACTGAATTTTTTAATATTACTTTTAAAGATTTCACGAATAAAAATGGAATCTTACACCAAACTACTTGTGTTTATACTCCACAACAGAACGGAATTGTAGAAAGGAAACATAGGCATTTGTTAAATGTAGCTAGGGCCTTATTGTTTCAAAGCAATTTACCTTTACGTTTTTGGTCAGAATGTGTTTTGACTGCTGCGTATTTGATTAACAGGACTCCGTCTTCTGTATTGGGTGGTAGTTCTCCTTATGATTTAATTCATGGTTTTAAACCCTCTTTATTTCACCTTAGAGTGTATGGTTGTCTTTGTTTCAGTATTGTTTTAAATAATAAAGATAAGCTGAGTAGTCGTGCTGATAAGTGTGTGCTTATTGGTTATTCAAATGAAGAAAAGGGATACAAACTTAGGAATTTAGAAAATAAGACAGTTTTATTTTCTAGAGATGTACGGTTTTATGAATCTGTTTTTCCTTTCAAGTTAGTTTTAAATGAAAATGCTTCTGAAACATTTAAAGATATAAACTCACTTAATTTTTTCGACTTATTTGAACAAAATGATTTTATACACTCTAGGGGGTTGGATGATCCCGATGATGAAAAAGGGGTTAATCATTGTAGTAATCCGAAGTCTTGTGAACCTCAGCAACCAAACAGGGTATCTGAGGTCACTATAGATAGGGCTGAACGAGGTTGTTCTAGTCAACAGGAATCTAGTGAGAGTCCTGAGAAAACCAATGATCAGCAATCTAGTGAATTGTGTCCCTGTTTAGGAAGGGTTGAGCATGAGACGGTAGGATGTGATCATGATAATCTATCTGAGGGGATGTCATCATCACAAGCTCCGAGTGTTTCTGTTAGAAGGTCTACTAGGACTTCTGTTTTACCTAAATGGTTAGATGATTATGTTGTTGAAGGTAAAGTTAAGTATGGTTTAGAAAGAGTTGTAAACTACTCTAAACTTTCATGTGATAACTTATGTTTTGTTTCTGGGTTGAATAAGTCAACTGAACCTAGAAATTATGTTGAAGCTTGTGTTGATCCAAATTGGGTTAATGCCATGAATGATGAAATAGAGGCACTAAATAGAAATAATACTTGGAGTCTTGTAGATTTACCTGCTGATAGAAAAGCTATTGGGTGTAAATGGGTTTTTAAGATAAAATATAAGTCGACCGGTGAAATTGAAAGATATAAAGCCAGATTAGTGGCTAAAGGGTTTAGTCAGAGAGAAGGTATTGATTTTGATGAAACTTTCTCTCCTGTTGTTAAAATGATTACTGTTCGTTGTGTTTTAACGCTTGCTGTAAAGTATAATTGGCAAATTTATCAATTAGATGTAAATAATGCGTTTTTATATGGTGAACTTGTTGAGGATGTTTACATGAAGTTACCTGAAGGGTATTTTTCAAAGAGTGAAACAAGAGTTTGTAAATTAAATAAGTCGTTATATGGGCTTAAACAAGCGCCTCGTATGTGGAATGCTAAACTGTTAAGTGTATTGTTTGAATTGGTTTTTTGCCAAAGTAAATGTGATCATTCTATGTTTGTGAAATCTTCTGATTCTGTGTTTATTGTTCTAATGGTTTATGTTGACGATATTGTTATTACCGGTAATTCTGAAAATGAAATTATTGAGGTTAAGAAGTTTTTTAATTCCAAGTTTTTAATTAAAGGCTTAGGAACCCTTAAGTATTTTTTATGTATTGAAGTACTTAAGGTTAATGATGGATTATGTTTGTCACAACGTAAATACTGTCTAGAATTGTTAGCAGATTATGGAATGACTGGGTGTAAACCGGTTAGTAGTCCGATTGAACCAAACTTTGCTGTTAATACTTTGTGTGAAAAAGAAAGTGCTAGTTTTATTAATGTTACTGGGTATCAAAGGTTGGTTGGCAAGTTAATTTATTTGTCTCATACTCGCCCAGATATTGCATATTCTATACATGTTTTGAGTCAATTTATGCATAAACCAACAAAGGCACATTTTCTTTTGGCTATGCGAGTGTTGCGATATCTTAAGAGTTCTCCTGGAAAAGGAGTATTGTTAAGTAAAATTGGTGGTTTTGAGTTATCTGCATATGCAGACTCTGACTGGGGCAAATGTTTGGTTTCACGAAGATCTGTGTCTGGTTATTGTATTTTCTTAGGACAGTCTTTAGTTGCTTGGAAAAAATAAAAAGCAGTCCACGGTATCTCGGTCTACAGTAGAAGCTGAATACCGAGCAATGTGTGCTGCGACATGTGAAATTTTGTGGTTAATCTTTTATCCGAATTACATGTATCCGTTACTTTACCAGTTTCGGTGTTTTGTGACAACACTGCAGCGATATCAATTGCAGCTAATCCGGTGTTTCATGATAGAAGAAAATATTTTGAGTTAGGTCTTTTTTTTCTAAGAGAAAAAATACAAACTGGAAGCATTAAAACTGTTGGGATTAGTTCAGAAAAACAAGTAGCTGATGTTTTTACAAAGGGGCTGTTAGTACATCAACATGTTGAGGCGTGTAAGTGGTTAAACCTGTTTGATGTATTTAGTAATAAAAGTGAGGGAGGGGGGTGTTGAAAATATATACATATCATCACTTTTATCACTAATATTTTGTTACTTATATTACTTTTATTAATATTTTGTTTATTTGTTACATGGCTGAGCTTGGAGACTGGACATGGGCACACACGTTTTGGATGTTGGGCTTTACATGTGGATTACTACTGGACTTGGACTGGGCTTGATTACATGTGGATTACTATTGGACCTGGACTGGGCTTGATATTCACATGACCGACTTTGATATAAGTAAACTCCATGAGTCTGATGAGAGATTATTCAATCATTGTTCTAGATATTTTCTCTGTATTGTTTCGTTCTTTCTCCTTGGGTTTATCTTGGTTCTCTTCTTTTGTAAAGATCTAGTGTTTAGATCTTCGTTTGTGAGTCAAGGTGTGTAACAGATCATTAAGTTGATGATCTGTGTGTGTTAGGAGTGTAAGAGCGTGTGAGATCTTTCTGTTCGTGATTGTTTCAGTGATTTGTAAGTGTTCAAGTTCGTAATAAGAGTTTTCGTCTTTGATTTCATGTCTTTTGACATGGTATCATAGCCCTGATCTTCTGATTATTCGTTTCCGCTGTTCGCCTTGGGTTCGATTGTTCGGATCTAGGGTTCTTGATTTGGGGATCTGGTGATTTCTTGAAGGTCTGCAGAGTCGTGGTAACCTTGGTTTGCTTATTCCATTTCTGGTGTCTTCGGAGAGGAACACTTAAGGAAGCTGATATTCCATTTAGGGTTCAACCCTCGAAGGTTGTAAAATCTTGTTCGGAACTGGAGAAACCCTTGCTAGGGTTTGCTGTCTCGGTGAGATCGTTTCTTGTTATTACTTTCTTTATTTTCTGTCTTGCATTTTAAGCATCATGTTACCGGACTAGTTGGGCCGGTTTGTTGTTTTGGGATACAGACAGGGTTTAGTCTGTTGCATTAGGATTTGCTATTATTTTGACAGATTTGTTGTTGTTGTCCTGTGATATTGTCTGATTACTTGTTTGTGAGTATTCTGTTATCTTGTGATTTGTTGCTATTATTTTGACAGATTTGTTGTTGTTATCTTGTTGTCTGATTACTTGGTTGTGTGTGACTGAGTTAATAATGGCAGATCTTATGAACTTGTTTGGTGAAACTTTAATAATAAGTAAACTAGAACCAGATAATCCTTTGTATTTGCATGCTAGCGATTCTACAAGTTTGACTGTGGTGAATATAAAGCTTAAGGGAACTGAAAATTATACTGTATGGGCTAATGCAATGAGTTTGGCTTTGAGGGTTAAAAATAAAACTGGTTTTATTGATGGAACTTTTTTAAAACCTGATGATAATGAAATTCTTGGTACACAATGGGAAAGATGCAATTCGGTTGTTTTAACTTGGATTTTAAATTCAGTTTCTGAAGAGCTTTATTTGGGTCATGTATATTCCAAATTTGCTGCTGAGGTTTGGAAAGAGTTGAGAGATACTTATGATAAAGTAGATGGGTCTGTAGTGTTTGAATTATATCAAAAGATTAATTCCTTTTCTCAAAATGGCTTGTCGGTTGCTGAATATTACCATAAGTTGAACATTATGTGGAAACAATTGGACCAGATTTTGCAAATACCTACTTGTACTTGTAATGCATACAATCAGTATAATAATTTTAATCACCTTGTTAAACTCATGCAATTTTTAATGGGGTTGGATAGTGTGTATCAACCTGTTAGATCTAGTTTGCTAATTAGAGAGCCTCTACCTACTATAAAAGAGGCTTTCTCGATTATATCCAGGGAAGAATCTCACAAGAACTCTAATGTTTTTGTGTCTAAAGAGTAGAATGTTGGTTTTATGTCAAAAATTAATTATGTTGTTGATAATAAAAAGAAGTTTGTTAAGAACATGAATCAGAATGTCAAGTGTACTCATTGTAATAAACTGGGTCATTCAATTGAGAAATGTTTTGAACTCATTGGATATCCTCCCTGGATGAAATCAAAGTTTGGTCAAGGGTTTAAAAAACAGGTTGTTTGCAATAATGTTGTTAATAGTGGTGTTTCTGATGTTAATAAGTCTGATGCTGCTAGTTTAACTCCTGATCAGGTGTCGAAGTTGTTAGGTCTGTTAAATCTGAAATCTGATGAGAATACTGTTAGCTGTAATATGTCAGGTAGATCTAAAAGTTTTTTCTGTTCTGTAAGTTTTATGAAACCGATTTATTGTTTTGGAAATTTAACCAAGTCTTTAAAGGACATGGGTTGGGTTTGTGATTCTGGTGCAAACCAGCACATGAACATGAGTGATAAAAATGTAATAAATCAAATTGATGTTTTTGATTATAAAATTAAAGTAAACCATCCTAATGGTACAAGTGCATTGGTTACTAAGATTGGTGATGTAAAACTTAATGATAAAGTCAATCTACATGATGTGTTTGTTGTACCAGATTATTGTGTAAATCTAATTTATGTACATAAACTTGCTAAGGATAGTAAAATAACTGTGTCATTTGATGAAAATATGTGTTATCTTAACAAAGAAAATCCTGGTGACTGGTAGTCAACATGAGGGGTTATATTTCTGTGGTGAGTCTTCTGTTGAGTCATGTTTTAGTTCAGATAGTGTAGACATGACAAATTTGTGGGATGCTAGACTGGGTCACCCCTCTGAAGTTGTGTTAAAAGTCTTAAAAAACGACTTGAATCTTAAAGGGTTAGATAACAGTTTACCATGTGAAATATGTCATAAATTTAAACAACGTAGAGATGATCATAAAACCAAACAGCTAGGAGAAATTGTACATTTAGATGTATGGGGTCCTTATAAGGTAAAGAGTAAAGAAGGTTTTAGGTTTTTTCTAACTGTTGTGGATGATTACACTAGGTCTGTTTAGGTTTATCTTATGAGGCATAAAGATGAAGTGTTAGAAAACATTAAACATTTTGTGAGTCTCATTAAAACTCAGTTTGAGAAAAGTGTCAAGATTTTTAGAAGTGATAATGGAACTGAATTTGTTAATATTGCTTTTAAAGATTTCACGAATAAAAATGGAATCTTACACCAAACTACTTGTGTTTATACTCCACAAATTAACGGAATTGTAGAAAGGAAACATAGGCATTTGTTAAATGTAGCTAGGGCCTTATTGTTTCAAAGCAATTAACCTTTACGTTTTTGGTCAGAATGTGTTCTGACTGCTGTGTATTTGATTAACAGGACTCCGTCTTCTGTATTGGGTTGTAGGTCTCCTTATGAGTTAATTCATGGTTTTAAACCCTCTTTATTTCACCTTAGAGTGTATGGTTGTCTTTGTTTCAGTACTGTTTTAAATAATAAAGATAAGCTGAGTAGTCGTGCTGATAAGTGTGTGCTTATTGGTTATTCAAATGAAAAAAAAAGGATACAAACATTGGAATTTAGAAAATAAGACGGTTTTATTTTCTAGAGATGTACGGTTTTATGAATCTGTTTTTCCTTTCAAGTTAGTTTTAAATGAAAATGCTTCTGAAACATTTAAAGATATAAACTCACTTAATTTTTTCGACTTATTTGAACAAAATGATTTTATACACTCTAGGAGGTTGGATGATCCCGATGATGAAAAAGGGGTTAATCATTGTAGTAATCCGAAGTCTTGTGAACCTCAGCAACCAAACAGGGTATCTGAGGTCACTATAGATAGGGCTGAACGAGGTTGTTCTAGTCAACAGGAATCTAGTGAGAGTCATGAGAAAACCAATGATCAGCAATCTAGTGAATTGAGTCCCTGTTTAGGAAGGGTTGAGCATGAGACGGTAGGATGTGATCATGATAATCTATCTGAGGGGATGTCATCATCACAAGCTCCGAGTGTTTCTGTTAGAAGGTCTACTAGGACTTCTGTTTTACCTAAACGGTTAGATGATTATGTTGTTGAAGGTAAAGTTAAGTATGGTTTAGAAAGAGTTGTAAACTACTCTAAACTTTCATGTGATAACTTCTATTTTGTTTCTGGGTTGAATAAGTCAACTGAACCTAGAAATTATGTTGAAGCTTGTGTTGATCCAAATTGGGTTAATGCCATGAATGATGAAATAGAGGCACTAAATAGAAATAATACTTGGAGTCTTGTAGATTTACCTGCTGATAGAAAAGCTATTGGGTGTAAATGGGTTTTTAAGATAAAATATAAGTCGACCGGTGAAATTGAAAGATATAAAGCCAAATTAGTGGCTAAAGGGTTTAGTCAGAGAGAAGGTATTGATTTTGATGAAACTTTCTCTCCTGTTGTTAAAATGATTACTGTTCGTTGTGTTTTAACACTTGCTGTTAAGTATAATTGGCAAATTTATCAATTAGATGTAAATAATGCGTTTTTATATGGTGATATTGTTGAGGATGTTTACATGAAGTTACCTGAAGGGTATTTTTCAAAGAGTGAAACAAGAGTTTGTAAATTAAATAAGTCATTATATGGGCTTAAACAAGCACCTCGTATGTGGAATGCTAAACTGTTAAGTGTATTGTTTGAATTGGGTTTTTGCCAAAGTAAATGTGATCATTCTATGTTTGGGAAATCTTCTGATTCTGTGTTTATTGTTCTGCTGGTTTATGTTGACGATATTGTTATTACCGGTAATTCTGAAAATGAAATTATTAAGGTTAAGAAGTTTTTTAATTCCAAGTTTTTAATTAAAGACTTAGGAACCCTTAAGTATTTTTTAGGTATTGAAGTACTTAAGGTTAATGATGGATTATGTTTGTCACAACGTAAATACTGTCTAGAATTGTTAGCAGATTATGGAATGACTGGGTGTAAACCGGTAAGTAGTCCGATTGGACCAAACTTTGCTGTTAATACTTTGTGTGAAAAAGAAAGTGCTAGTTTTATTAATGTTACTGGGTATCATAGGTTGGTTGGCAAGTTAATTTATTTGTCTCATACTCGCCCAGATATTGCATATTCTATACATGTTTTGAGTCAATTTATGCATAAACCAACAAAGGCACATTTTCTTTTGGCTATGCGAGTGTTGCGATATCTTAAGAGTTCTCCTGGAAAAGGAGTATTGTTAAGTAAAATTGGTGGTTTTGAGTTATCTGCATATGCAGACTCTGACTTGGGCAAATGTTTGGTTTCACGAAGATCTGTGTCTGGTTATTGTATTTTCTTAGGACAATCTTTAGTTGCTTGGAAAAGTAAAAAGAACTCCACGATATCTCGGTCTACAGCAGAAGCTGAATACCGAGCAATGTGTGCTGCGACATGTGAAATTTTGTGGTTAATCTTTTATCCGAATTACATGTATCCGTTACTTTACCAGTTTCGGTGTTTTGTGAAAATACTGCAGCGATATCAATTGCTGCTAATCCGGTGTTTCATGATAGAACAAAACATTTTGAGTTGGATCTTTTCTTTCTAAGAGAAAAAAAATACAAACTGGAAGCATTAAAACTATTGGGATTAGTTTAGAAAAACAAGTAGCTGATGTTTTTACAAAGGGGCTGTTAGTACATCAACATGTTGAGGCGTGTAAGTGGTTAAACCTGTTTGATTTATTTAGTAATAAAAGTGAGGGGGGGGGGGGTGGTTGAAAATATATACATATCATCACTTTTATCACTAATATTTTGTTACTTATATTACTTTTATTAATATTTTGTTTGTTTGTTACATGGCTGAGCTTGGAGACTGGACATGGGCAAACACATTTTGGATGTTGGGCTTTACATGTGGATTACTACTGGACCTGGACTGAGCTTGATTACATGTGGATTACTACTGGACCTGGACTGGGCTTGATATTCACATGACCGACTTTGATATAAGTAAACTCCATGAGTCTGATGAGAGATTATTCAATCATTGTTCTAGATATTTTCTCTGTATTGTTTCGTTCTTTCTCCTAGGGTTTATCTTGGTTCTCTTCTTTTGTAAAGATCTAGTGTTTAGATCTTCGTTTGTGAGTCAAGGTGTGTAACAGATCATTAAGTTGATGATCTGTGTGTGTTAGGAGTGTAAGAGCGTGTGAGATCTTTCTGTTCGTGATTGTTTCAATGATTTGTAAGTGTTCAAGTTCGTAATAAGAGTTTTCGTCTTTGATTTCATGTCTTTCGACAAAAATGTCCGTGAATTTTTTCACGCATTATGGACCTGTGAGTGATGGAACATGTGAGGGGGTGTGGGAGTTTATTGTTGGGTGTTGTGAGTGCTTTCATTGCCACTAAAAAAGGTTGTGAGTGATGGAAAAATGGTTGATGACATGACGAAACTTAATTGGGTGTTGTGAGTGATGAGTGAGTGATAAGTGATGACCACCCCACCCCTCTTATAACAATAACAATCAATGACAGAATCATTGAACCACTTACTTGCGAGTGGTATTCTTATTCAACATATAGTTGTAGTAATGTTTTCAATCACGTCTAATAAGAGTTCGAATCATCAAGATGTACATGACGTTTGCAAGAAAATTTTAAAATAAATCCATTGGGGGAAGTTTTCGGCGGCGATGAGGAATCCAAAACATATTCTAAACGTTCAAGTCAATAAACACTTCCCCTCATACAAAAGTCATTTTTTACCACGTATAAACGCTACCACATTTTTTAGATTTTATGAAATAAAAATCTATTAGATAAATTAGTTTGTCTTATGAAAAAATATATTCTATACACACTTTGAATTTTATAATACTTATACGGCGGTCATGGTTAAAGACGATCGTGGATTTGGAAACGTGTTAGCTTTGCATTAGGAGATTAGATTTTAGGCTAGAGGGTATGGTGACATCCCATCCTTGGAGGACCATCCGCCACGTAGGTGTCACGTCAGAGTCCTCCCAAGGATGGTCCATCCTCCAAAAGTGGAGGGTATGGGAGGATGATCATAGTCATAGTCCTCCCCACCATTTTTATGTTTTTTTTTTTTTTAATCTTCTACTTTTTTTTAACATTTAACAAAAAAACTAAACAAAATATTTTCATTAATATTAAAAAACATTACATAAACTTAAAAAAAAAAACTTAAAAAAAAATTAAAAAAAAAACATAAGCTTAAAAAAAATTGTCGAGTACGTTGGGTATATCCCATCGGCTAGGTAGTAACCTCGCCTGTATTCCACCCGCTTGAATATCTTTCCTCGCACCCTCTTGAAACTTCGCAAACTTTTTTCTTTTATCGTCCGTCGGGTACATAATAGTTTTAACAATTGTCGAGTACGTTGGGTATATCACATCGGCTAGGTAGTAACATCGCCTGTATTCCACCCCCGGAACCGTAAAGCTTGTGTCTGGACCTGTACCCGCCACTACATCCTCAAATATCTGTGACTGGTATATGATGTTAAGGTCGTTGAGCGAACCAGGTAGACCAAAAAAAGCATGCCAGATCCAAAGATCCTGTGACGCAACAACCTCTAGAATAATAGTCGGATGTCCATGATCTCCCCTAGTATACTGACCTTGCCAGGCAACTGGGCAGTTCTGCCACGACCAGTGCATGCAATCAATGTTCCCGAGCATTCATGCACTACAAAAAAAATGTCATTTAGTGACATACAAAAAGTGCCACCAAAAAACGAAAAAGTGCCACTAAATACCTACGTAAGAATGAGTGGCACACAAAAAAAAGTGCCACTAGAAGCGCTGACGCTAAATCCATTTAGTGGTACTTTTTCAATATGCCGCCCAAAGTTTTTGGGGTTTTAGTGACACTTTTTTAATCTTTTTAGTGGCACTTTTTTGATCTGATCCACAAAGTTTTTGGGTTTTTAGTGGCACTTTCTTTTGCCACCATATAAAAGACTTTTGTGCCTTTAAAAAGTAATTATAATTACATATCCATACTAGTTTCAATTATTTCTAGCTAAATATATATACAATTTTTGGTGGCACATAACTTTGCTACAAAAATCACATTAATTACAATATTAAATATAAAATAAAAGCTCAATAAAATTGTAAATATGGAAATCATACTACTATAACTTCAACAATAAGTTCGACCCGAAACATAATTCAAATGTTAGCAAAACATTGTTTAATAAGTAACGTTCCAAATTCCAAATGTTTACACGATGAGTCTAAACGTTCTTTTTGGTGAGAATTTCACTGTCGTAGAACTTAGCTCCAAAGTTTGTCATGATATCTACCATACCCTGCCATCATCAACCATATAAATAAGGATTAGTATTGATTCAAAAAAATTAAAAAAAATTTAAATTAACAAATTCATTGTTCTTGATTCAAAAGAAAAAAAAACATGTATAAGAAAAAGGGAAATTACCTAAACACATTGAACTAGATTATACAACAATTTGGTGTTGGGAAATCATACCTTGGGCTACTCACGCAATCTTTTTAACAAAACCAGTTGAAACGAATGTATTCCTTATGTTGATGACAAGGAATGACAACCCTGCTTGTAAAATTTACTAGCCACTTGAAGTATCCGAAATGAATAAGTATCCAATCATGTTTATTTGGTACACATTAGTATTTATGTAGCTTAACCTGTAGTAATAAGTGAAACAACAGTTCAATTTTCAATTTAAATGATGCCAAAGAAGTATGTTTATGGAATATAAGGATTAATTATTCAAGATCAGTTAGAAAATGCAAATCCAAATTAAATACTGTAAGGAAATATGTGATAAGCTACGGATGCGTTTGGTTCGAAGATTCACCTACGCAAATTGGGTTCTTTGCTCATAAATATCACCCTGCAAGGCTGCAACACGGGTCACTTTCAAAACTAAAATTTCATTATAGAGCTGGAATCTATCAAAATATTTAAATGTAAGTAAACAACAATTAATTCTTCAACATAAAGCTATCAAGATTATAACTTTTCAATACTGTTTAAACACTTCGAACTTTGGAACATAACCAATAGTTGAGAATCAGAAATTACTATATTATCCTTCATGGTTGGCATGCCATGGTTCCTTTCCTGCAAAATGATGTAATTTTTATTACAATTTCATGTGACAATTGGGCAGATAACTTGGGCAAGATAATAAGCAGGTACTGATTCCAGAGGGGAAACCCGCGAGCCTGACGGGTAATGGGTATGAGGCTATGAGCCATGGTTTAACAATTGGATACGAGACTGTGATTACCAAAACCCGTCTGATACCCAACCCATTATCTCATATCGTCTTAAAGAGTTTCTTAAAACATAAAAGTGGGTAACCAGCTTATTTTAGGCCAGAAAAACTATTATGGTTCCAAAATTTTATTTAATGGTTTTACATAGGAAAATCATTATCAACTGCCATGACCGTGTCCCCAAAATAAGTCAACATGGTTAAAAGGTGATGCCCTGTCATCAAGTTGATCGGTTACCACTTTGTAGGTCGGATTACCCTTAAATCATAAAACTAAAAATGTTGGTGTTTTTTTCAGACCTAAAATGGTATTCAAAATCGAAACCAGACCAAATTGGTTACTTTTAACTACTTTTCAAAGCTTGAGGTCTTTAAGCAGAGTTCTTAACAACATTTGAAAACGTAAGCCCAACCAGCACCCCACTACAAGAAACGGGTAACTTTAGCGGCACCACGTGTCGCCGCTAAAAGCCCTTTTTGTCGCCGCTATTGGTTTTAACGGTCTGTTTACGGCTGCAAATGCGCTGTTAAATGGCTGTGAAATCACATCCGTTTAACGGCGCATTTGCAGCCGTAAACGGGCCTTTAAACGATGGCAAACACAACTACAAACGGCTGCGAAATTGCAACCGTTTGCAGCTGCATTTGCAACCGTAAACTGGCCTTTAAACGGCTGCATACGCAGCCGCAAAAGGCAGCGATTTCGTAGCCATTTAACGACGCATTTGCTGCCGTTTAACGGTCTGTTTACGGTGGCATATACATCATTAAACGGCTGTGATTTCACAGCCGTTTAACGGCCCGTAAATTATATGCATATAACTTATTTACCCTATGAGTGGTTGAATGCGTCAAACTGGTTGAAAGCTCTGACTTAAGTTTGTCGATAACTTATTTACCCTATCAATTAAATCTTTTAGCTTATAGGGGAATGGGTCAAACTGGTTGAAAGCTATGACTTAAGTTTGTCGATACTTGAAAAAAAAAGCCTAAATGGTATCTATAAACTTCAAATAGATTATAACCAGTAAGGTTTTCGGGTGGGTGTCTAGGTAGTTAAAGGCACAAGGCACACTTAAGGAGCAAAGGGTAAGCATGTTGCCTAGGCGCAAACAAAAAAAAACCACGCCCGAGACAAGCAAGTTGCACATCGGGTCCAGGACATTTTGGCTGTTGTAGACCTGTTTCCAGCTGGTTTAGAGTAGTTTTTGCTTGTGTTTAGATCCTTTTGACACTAGTTTTGGCCAGTTCAGGTAGGTTTTTCACCAGTTCAGGACTGGTTTTTTCCAGTTCAGATGCGTATTGCGCCTTGCTGCACACAAGGCGGTTTTGCTGCATCCCAGCTCGCTTGGATGCCTTTGACTACACAGGTGGGGGTCATCATATTTTTTGATTTTTTTAGATACAGAACAAGGAAGAAAACACAAGCATTGTACAAATCTAATCTAGGTATAGTAATACTCCAACGACCTAGGAATTTTGGTTCCGTAAGCAGGTATATAATCCAAGGTTTGAAAAGATGCAAGTACTATTATCTTTGCGATCATACTGGTTAAGTCACATTATAAAATTTACTGTCCTATCATGAGTTCCTCTTATCATTACATGGACTGTCTTTTTAATGTACAATCAACTTTTTGAAAATGTCCACTAATCATTACTTGGACCACACATCTTTTTATCATTCCCTTTTCGAAGGACCAGTGTAACAACTCCAATCAAAAAGTCTTAATTATTTTTTTTAATTGTCCAAAAGGAAACCCTAATTGAGACACCCAAGTGATTCTGCACAAACGCTAAAATTTTCAGAACAATCAGAATCAGGATCAGGGCCCCTAAAACTCAGGGGGGGATAAACCCTAGTTACGATTATCCTCATAAAACGTTGTCAAAATTGAATTTTACGGAACTGTCAACTCAGCAAGCCTACACACACACGGGGCTACCCTATGACCCTTCGTGTCCCTTACGGACCGTAAGGGATGAGGCTTACGGTCCGTAAGCCGGGGTCAAATTTACCTATAAATAGTAGACATTGGGACTTGATTTCTGGCACTGAAACGACATAGAAACTCAAAATATACGCTGAGATATAGCAGAAACACCTCTAAAACACACACGATCACTAATCGTTGCGGCAATACAGGGTAATAACTCGATCGCTGATACGATTCAATGTCCGATCGATTAAACTATCCAATGGATGTTTAAGTGCTGCCCACATTAGGGTTTATGCTTTGTCATTCGTTGTTAATTCAATGGATGTTTAAGTATCGCACTTTGTCATTCGATGTGAGGGTTTGATCTCGTGAGTTATCGTAAATGCTGTATTAAGTTACTAACTGAATTGTGTGCATATTATTAATTTTAGGTTAAAAGTCTAATCAGTAGGCTAGGCTCTGCTCAAATTAAATCTGCAATGTGAGTCATTCTCTTTTTATCAAAGTTGTTTACAAAAGCATGTTTATTTTCAAAGTTATAATTACAGTGATTAAGTTTATGTAATCACCAAACTACAGCCGGTATGTGGGGTATTGTCCACATTACTACTGTTTTTATCACTTTAGGTGGGCGAACCTAATTAGTGATATTCTTCACTATTGGGTGACAGGACTCAATAGTGATATGACCACAGTCACCGAAACGAGTCGATGACAAATACTGTGGGTAGTTGGTTGATATCTGAAACATTGTAATCTCTCTTAATACTGTAAATTATAACAAACGTGTCATTTTATTAAAAAGAATGATTCACTCAGTATTTCCCGCTGACAAAACCTTTTTCAAACATGTTTCAGGTGATCTGTTGTGATCAAGGAAAAGTGCCGAGAAGCACTACAAGCTTAAGGAAGTGGCTCAATATAAAATAAAGAAACATGTTTTGTAAAATAAAAAAGATTTCTCTGTGAAATCTTATGATTGTAAATTGCCGGGATTTTATCCCGAGTTGTGAAATAAAATAATCGGGAAATTGCAGTTTTTAAAAGATCCTGAAGAAAACTTCCGCTGTTAAATAAATACCACGGGATTTCTGTCCCGCGGCTCCTGAAACGGGTCAAACCGGGTCAGGGGCCGTGACAGAAATAAGGTGGTATCAGAGCCACTGATTTAAGTCAATTAAGTATTTAGAAAATACTTAATTTTACTGATTGTCATTATGTGATTATGTGTTTTCTTAATTGAATATTTGTGTACAGTATGGGTAAACAAAAGCTGTCAAATATCTATCTTAAATTAGATAGGTCATCCAACGAGAAGGGAAGTTCATCCCAAAACAAATCCTCAAATCACTCTGTAATTCCTGAAGAAGGAATATTTGTGCGAAAGGCACAATACGAGGAACCACTTTCTCCTAATAAAAGAAGTTTCATTTTTAAGAAAAGTCAGGAGAAAATAAAGAAAATCCGAGAAAAGAAGATTAAACAGGAAACTCAGGAATTAACCAGTAAATCACCTTGGGAGGACAAGTTAGATGAGAAATTGGCAGATCTCTATATGTTAGCCACTATAACAGTAAATACAAATCTTTAAATAATCTGACCAAAGTTTTTAGTACCTTTATCACCTACAAATTCAGAACCCATATCCAGTAAATAAATAAGTAAATCCTAGTGTGTTTTAAAATTTCAGTTGTTTTGTAGTCACATGATATGAAATAATATTTAAAGGTTATCTATGAAATTTTAACTTAGTATTTGTGTGTATTTTGCATGTGTGCTAAACAACATGATTGACTTGTCTGACGCCCTTCAGAATTTAAATCTCTATCCGGTAAAAATAGAGGTTTCCAGAGATTTCAATAGGTATATACCAGATATAGAAGAACCTATTGAATTTAATGCTCCACCTCCTAGGAAACCCAAGCCCAAGAAAAAGAGAAGATTTGTGGGATGGAGGCGTGTGCGTAGGAGGAAACCCGTCCCTAGAAAGATTCCCAAAATAGAAAATCCTTTAGATAAAGGGAATTGAAGTTGGGGAAGAGTCTAGGCAGATAGGAATACAGTTTGATGAATATTCTAAGCAGATAGAAATTGGAGAAAGCTCTAAGCAAACCCAGGAAATGACATTGCAGGAAGAGCTAGATTTTATATTGGCAAGCTGTGATACTATTCAGCCTGTCAATGAAAATGTTTTTACTCGTCCTATTGAAACTCAACTCCCTATAAACTTGGAACCAGCAATCCCAGAACCTATAATCCACACCCAACCTCTAGGAATGGACGAATGGTGGACGAATGATTGGCAATTCCAAAACCTACTCAATAGTCCTTATTCCTTTCTTCCTCAATTTGACCCAGAACCTATACCTAATCCACCTATGAGCAATGAGAATTTAGCTGAACTCCGCCACTTTGGCGAGGAGTTAATGGATGCAGGAAATAGTATCCGGGAAGTAGGAGAACAAATCTCCTGGAAGTATGATGAGAGGGAGCGCCGTTATTAAAATATTAGCTGACGAGGGATAAGGGGTTTATGAGACTGTGGTTGTATAATAACAATAATAATCATATAGCTTGTGAAATAACCTAAAATAAAACTTGTGTAAGATAATGGTGTGTATTGAAGCATACTATTAAATATAAATGGAAATCGAGAAATCGATAGTTTTGGCTATATGTGTATGGTGAAATTAGTATGATTATTTTGTGTATAATTGTTATTTATTTGATACTAATAAAATTAAATATATTATCAGATGGAAAACGCTAATAATGAACCAGTTAACGAGGTTAATCAATCTGAGCAACACCCGGAGGATCAATTTCTAAATAGACAAGATATAGAAAATATTGTTGCTCAGGGAATAGCCAATGCTATTCCAGCAATAGTTGCTGCTGTTAGAAATCCAATCGAACCTCAACAAATCGTTCCTAGCAAACGCATTTCTGAAGATAACTTCAGTAATAGTGTAAATGGAGGCGGTAATCATACTAATCATGATAATAATCCATGGCAGGCTCCGCTCCCTAAGAAAATGAAAGCTGCAACGCCTGGTTGCACTTACAAAGAATTTCTTGCTTGTAAACCCTCTGAGTTTGCAGGCAATGAAGGAGCGACTGCGGCACTGCGTTGGTTAGAAAAGACCGAGGCAGTGATTACAATAAGTAAATGTGCTCCGGATGATCAGGTCATGTACGCGTTAAATATTTTTAAAGAAGGGGCGCTAGAATGGTGGAACAAGGTGTTACAAGCAAAAGGAAGGATGATAGCTTATGCCATGAACTGAGAAGAATTTAAGAGTCTTGTAGAAAGAAAATTCTGTCCTGAATATGAAAAAGATCAAATGGCGAATAAGTTCTTAAACCATAGAATGATGGGTATAGATTGTCGCGGTTATACTTCGACATTCTTTGAATATGCTAGAGTGGTACCAACACTGGCTTCGCCAGAACCGGTACTCATTTCTCGCTATATTTGGGGATTAATTAGTGAAATCCTCAATATCGTTAAAGCTGCGAGACCTCGCACTATTGACGATGCAGTGGAATTAGCTAATACCTTAACCGACGAACTGGTACGCACAAGAAATGAAAATAAGAAAAAGGAATTGGCTCAGAAAATTACCCAAGGCCTTCGTATGGGTAATAATAGCTTCAAAAGAAGAGGAACAGGGCAATCTTCAACTTCGCCATTCTGCAAGAATTGCAAAAAGAAACATTACGGAAGATGTAATGTAACCTGCAATTTTTGCAAAGTGGTAAGACATCGGGAAGAAAACTGCAGAAGGAAAACCATTGTCTGCTTTAACTGTGGTGAAGCAGGACATTTCAAAACAGAATGCCCTAAATTGGTCAAACCAGCAGACAACAAAGCCAAGACAGCTGACGGAGCTACAAAGAAGAATGTCAGAGCATTCCAGCTGACCACTCAAGAAGCAGAACTCATTCCAGATGTGATAGCTGGTACGTTCTTAGTCCACAACGTGTATGCAAAAGTATTATTTGACTCTGGTGCAAACCAAAGTTTTATAAATACTTCATTCTGCCAAGCTCTTAAATTACCCTTAACCAAACTTAGGCAGATTTTTACAGTCGAAACGGCAGACGGAAATTCTGTTAGCATAGATAAAGTTTTGCAAAAGGAAAGTATAGAACTCTCAGGTCATAAATTCTTTGCAAACCTATTACCTATGAAATTAGCCGAATTTGATGTTGTGTTAGGAATGGATTGGTTAGTAGCCAACCATGCTCGAATCCTTTGTGATCAGAATTCCATAGAAATTCAAGCACCCACCGGAGAAGTAATTATGATTACAGGAGATAAACCACGCAAACCCATGAAGTTCATATCAGTAATGAAAGTTGCTAATTATGAACGAAAGCAAGGAATAGTGTATATGATTTCTGTAATCATTAACACTAAGGGTAAAGAACTTAAGGAAATTCCTGTAGTCTCAGAATACCTAGATGTATTTCCAGAAGAGCTACCAGGACTACCACCAGATAGGGAGGTAGAATTTAGGATTCATCTAATTCCCGGAACCATACCGATAGCCAAGGAACCTTATCGGTTGGCTCCCACAGAAATGTTAGAACTGAAAAAGCAATTAGATGAATTACTAAGTAAAGGATTCATACAACCTAGTTCATCCCCTTAGGGAGCACCAGTGTTGTTTGTTAAGAAAAAGGATGGTTTGATGAGAATGTGTATCGATTATAGAGAATTGAATAAGATTACAATTAAGAATCGATACCCATTACCTAGGATTGATGATCTTTTCGATCAACTTCAAGGAGCTAGATATTTTTCTAAAATTGAGTTACGCTCCGGATATCATCAGTTGAAAGTACAAGAAGAAGACATACCCAAGACTGCTTTCAGAACTAGGTATGGTCATTACGAGTTTACAGTCATGCCCTTCGGACTAACGAATGCACCTGCAGCATTCATGGACATGATGAATAGAATCTAAAAACCATATTTGGATAAATTTGTTATTGTTTTTATTGACGATATACTTATTTATTCCAAAAGTCAGGACGAACATTATCAGCACTTGCATGCACTCTTAACTTTGTTAAGAAAAGAAAAGCTTTACGCCAAATTCTCGAAATGTGAATTTTGGCTGCAAGAAGTGCAATTCTTAGGACACATGGTGAATCACGAAGGCATTCATGTAGATCCTGCTAAGATAGAGGCAATTACCAAATGGAAGGTTCCGCAATCCGCAATGGAAATTAGAAGTTTTATAGGTTTAGCTGGATACTATAGACGGTTTATTAAGGATTTTTCCAAGATAGTTGTACCATTAACTAAGCTAACCTGTAAAGCAGTTAAGTTTGAATGGGGACCTAAACAAGAAGAAGCCTTTAGAATCTTGAAACAGAAATTAACCAATGCACCAATCCTAGCTTTACCAGAAGGAACTGAAGATTTTGAAGTATATTGTGATGCTTCAAAACTGGGATTTGGATGTGTACTAATGCAACGCAAGAAGGTAATTGCGTATGCCTCAAGACAATTGAAAAAGCACGAAGAAAACTATATGACTCATGATTTAGAATTAGGAGCCGTAATTTTTGCCCTGAAAATCTGGAGACATTATCTGTATGGAAGTAAGTTTACTATCTATACAGATCATAAAAGTCTAAGATATATATTTGGGCAAAAAGAGTTAAATATGAGGCAAAGAAGATGGATGGAAATCCTAAGTGACTACGACTGTGATATTCAATATCATGAAGGAAAGGCAAATGTAGTTGCAGATGCCTTAAGTCGTAAGTATCATGAGAAGCAACGACGAGTTCGTGCTCTTAGGTTAAATCTACAATTAGATTTAATGGAACAATTGAAAAATGTTCAAGAAACAACAATCAAGGATGATGCTGAAGAAATGAAAGGACAAATAAAGGAATTGGAGCAAGGGAATGATGGAATTTGGAGATTCCACAAAAGCAGAATTTGGGTACCTAAGCAAGGAGAATTAAGAAATAAGATTTTAGAAGAAGCCCATAAATCTAGGTATACCATGCACCCAGGAAACAATAAGATGTACCAAGATTTAAGAAATAATTTTTGGTGGATAGGAATGAAGAAGGATATAGCTCGATATGTTTCTAAGTGTTTTACTTGTTCACAAGTAAAGGCCGAACATCAGAAACCTTTAGGTCTACTACAACAACAACTAGAAATGCTTGTCTGGAAATGGGAACTCATAACAATGGATTTTGTTACCAAGTTACCCAAAACCAGAAAAGGTAATGATGCGATTTGGGGAATTGTGGATCGATTAACCAAATCTGCTCACTTTCTACCAATGAAAGAAACCTTTAGCATGGAAAGGTTAGCAAAATTGTATGTAGATGAGGTCGTATCCTTACATGGAGTTCCACTCTCCATTGTATCAGATAGAGATAGTCGTTTCACTTCCCATTTCTGGACTAGTTTCCAAGAAGCAATGGGAACTCGACTAAACCTAAGCACTGCATATCATCCACAAACAGACGGGCAAAGTGAAAGGACGATCCAAACTCTAGAAGACATGCTCCGAGCATGTGTAATAGATTTTGGTGGAAATTGGGACGATCACTTACCTTTGATCGAATTCTCCTATAACAATAGTTATCATTCAAGTATTGAAACTGCCCCATTCGAAGCATTGTATGGAAGAAAGTGTAGAACTCCAGTTTGTTGGGCAGAAATAGGAGAAAGTCAATTGTCAGGTCCGGAGATAGTGCAAGAAACGACCGACAAGATTACACAAATCAAGGAAAGGCTGAAGACGGCCAAAGATCGCCAGAAGAGTTATGCAGATAATAGACGAAAGCCATTGGAGTTTCAAGTCGGAGATAAAGTACTTTCTTCAAGTCGGAGATAAAGTACTTTTGAAAGTTTCTCCTTGGAAAGGAGTTGTTAGATTCGGTAAGAAAGGAAAGCTAAGTCTAAGATACGTAGGACCATTTCCAGTGATCCAACGTATAGGACCAGTTGCTTATCGTTTACAACTACCAGAGGAGTTAGCTGGAGTACATGATGTATTTCATGTATCCAACCTCAAGAAATGTCTATCAGACGAATCTTTGGTAGTACCTCTCCAAGATATAGAGGTAAACGAAAAATTAAAATTTGTAGAGAAACCTCTTCAGATAAAAGACAGAAAAGTGAAGTTTCTTAAGCACAAACGACTAGTGCTAGTTAAAGTAAAGTGGGATTCAAAGAGAGGACCCGAATACACTTGGGAACTGGAATCTGAAATGATGCGAAAGTATCCATACTTATTCCAGTAAATCTCGAGGACGAGATTTTTATTAAGGTGGGGAGAATGTAACAACTCCTATAAAAAAGTCTTAATTATTTTTTTTAATTGTCCAAAAGGAAACCCTAATTGAGACACCCAAGTGATTCTGCACAAACCGTAAAATTTTCAGAACAATCAGAATCAGGATCAGGGCCCCTAAAACTCAGGGGGGGATAAACCCTAGTTACGATTATCCACATAAAACGTTGTCAAAATTGAATTTTACGGAACTGTCAACTCAGCAAGCCTACACACACACGGGGCTACCCTATGACCCTTCGTGTCCCTTACGGACCGTAAGGGATGAGGCTTACGGTCCGTAAGCCGGGGTCAAATTTACCTATAAATAGTAGACATTGGGACTTGATTTCTGGCACTGAAACGACGTAGAAACTCAAAATATACGCTGAGATATAGCAGAAACACCTCTAAAACACACACGATCACTAATCGTTGCGGCAATACAGGGTAATAACTCGATCGCTGATACGATTCAATGTCCGATCGATTAAACTATCCAATGGATGTTTAAGTGCTGCCCACATTAGGGTTTATGCTTTGTCATTCGTTGTTAATTCAATGGATGTTTAAGTATCGCACTTTGTCATTCGATGTGAGGGTTTGATCTCGTGAGTTATCGTAAATGCTGTATTAAGTTACTAACTGAATTGTGTGCATATTATTAATTTTAGGTTAAAAGGCTAATCAGTAGGCTAGGCTCTGCTCAAATTAAATCTGCAATGTGAGTCATTCTCTTTTTATCAAAGTTGTTTACAAAAGCATGTTTATTTTCAAAGTTATAATTACAGTGATTAAGTTTATGTAATCACCAAATTACAGCCGGTATGTGGGGTATTGTGCACATTACTACTATTTTTATCACTTTAGGTGGGAAAACCTAATTAGTGATATTCTTCACTATTGGTGACAAGACTCAATAGTGATATGACCACAGTCACCGAAACGAGTCGATGACAAATACTGTGGGTAGTTGGTTGATATCTGAAACATTGTAATCTCTCTTAATACTGTAAATTATAACAAACGTGTCATTTTATTAAAAAGAATGATTTACTCAGTATTTCCCGCTGACAAAACCTTTTTCAAACATGTTTCAGGTGATCTGTTGTGATCAAGGAAAAGTGCCGAGAAGCACTACAAGCTTAAGGAAGTGGCTCAATATAAAATAAAGAAACATGTTTTGTAAAATAAAAAGATTTCTCTGTGAAATCTTTTGATTGTAAATTACCGGGATTTTATCCCGAGTTGTGAAATAAAATAATCGGGAAATTGCAGTTTTTAAAAGATCATGAAGAAAACTTCCGCTGTTAAATAAATACCACGGGATTTCTGTCCCGCGGCTCCTGAAACGGGTCAAACTGGGTCGGGACCTAAACCACACCTATACGATACGATATCACACTTATAGGCTTATACGAGGTTAATACGTGACCTAAACCACACCTATACGATACGATATCACACTTATAGGCTTATACGAGGTCAATACGTGACCTATACGACGCTATACGATACGATATCACACTTATAGGCATATACGAGGTCAATACTTAACCTATACTACGTTATACGATACGATATCACACTTATAGGCTTATACGACGTCAATACGGGACATATACTATGCTATACGATACGATATCACACTTATAGGCTTGTACGAGGTCAATACGTGACCTATACTACACCTATACAATACGATATCACACTTATAGGCCTATACGTGACATATACTACGCTATACGATACGATATCACACTTATAGGCTTATACGAGGTCAATACGGGACATATACTATGCTATACGATACGATATCACACTTATAGTCTTATACGAGGTCAATACGGGACATATACTATGCTATACGATACGATATCACACTTATAGTCTTATACGAGGTCAATACGTGACCTATACTACACCTATACGATACGATATCACACTTATAGGCTTGTACGAGGTCAATACGGGAACTAAATCACACCTATAGGCCTATACGGGTGTTATATCGTATCGTATAGTATCGTATCGGGTGTTATTTTCCATTTTTTTTATAAACAAACAAAGGAATACACAAAAAAAAAATACAAAAATGGAGCTTTATATACGCTCCTTAGAGATCACTACGCAGCATATAAGACAAAAATGACACAACTACCCTTGTATTTGGCTTCGTATAGCCTCAATACAAGGGCATAAATGACATTTTCTGACCTTTACATACGCTGAGTATTGGTCAATACGCAGCATATATAAACTATAAGGGTTAAAAAGATAATTTTACCACAGGTTTGGGGTTAAAAATAATTTTACCACCCTTTAAATACGCTGCGTATTGACCTATATGCAGCATATATAAAGGTCTGAAAATGTCTTTTATACCCTTGTGTTCAGGCTATACGAATCCAAATACAGGGGTAGTTGTGTCATTTTGGTCTCATACGCTGCGTAGGGACCTCTAAGGAGCGTATATAAAGCTCCATTTTTGTATTTTTTTATTGTGTATTCCTTTGTTTATTTATAAAAAAAAAAGAAAATTATTTATAAAAAAACAATATTATTGGTAAATAATACAAATATAAATTATAAAAATAAAAAATAATATAAATATTATGAATTATAAAAATTAAAAAAGAAAATTATTTATAAAAAAACAATATTATTGGTAAATAATACAAATATATTGTTTTGTTATCGTTTAAATTAAATTATCGTATTCCTTTGTTTATTTATAAAAAAAAAGAAAATTATTTATTAAAAAACAATATTATTCGTAAATAATACAAATATATTATATTGTTATCGTTTAAATTAAATTATCTTATCGTATTGCATCGTATCGTTTCGTATTGCATCATATCGTATCGTATAATGTATAGTATATAAGTCTCGTATAGAGGCCTATACGGGTGTTATTGTATAGTATAGTATAGTATCGTATCGTATCGTATCGTATCGTATCGTATCGTATAGTGTAGTATAAGTCTCGTATAGGTTTCCTATAGGTCTTGTATATGCATATAGGATTAGACGGGACCTAAACCACACCTATACGATACGATATCACACTTATAGGCTTATACGAGGTTAATACGTGACCTAAACCACACCTATACGATACGATATCACACTTATAGGCTTATACGAGGTCAATACGTGACCTATACGACGCTATACGATACGATATCACACTTATAGGCTTATACGAGGTCAATACTTAACCTATACTACGTTATACGATACGATATCACACTTATAGGCTTATACGACGTCAATACGGGACATATACTATGCTATACGATACGATATCACACTTATAGGCTTGTACGAGGTCAATACGTGACCTATACTACACCTATACGATACGATATCACACTTATAGGCCTATACGGGACATATACTACGCTATACGATACGATATCACACTTATAGGCTTATACGAGGTCAATACGGGACATATACTATGCTATACGATACGATATCACATTTATAGTCTTATACGAGGTCAATACGGGACATATACTATGCTATACGATACAATATCACACTTATAGTCTTATACGAGGTCAATACGTGACCTATACTACACCTATACGATACGATATCACACTTATAGGCTTGTACGAGGTCAATACGGGAACTAAATCACACCTATAGGCCTATACGGGTGTTATATCGTATCGTATAGTATCGTATCGGGTGTTATTTTCCATTTTTTTTATAAATAAACAAAGGAATACACAAAAAAAAATACAAAAATGGAGCTTTATATACGCTCCTTAGAGATCACTACGCAGCATATAAGACAAAAATGACACAACTACCCTTGTATTTGGCTTCGTATAGCCTCAATACAAGGGCATAAATGACATTTTCTGACCTTTACATACGCTGAGTATTGGTCAATACGCAGCATATATAAACTATAAGGGTTAAAAAGATAATTTTACCACAGGTTTGGGGTTAAAAATAATTTTACCACCCTTTAAATACGCTGCGTATTGACCTATACGCAGCATATATAAAGGTCTGAAAATGTCTTTTATACCCTTGTGTTCAGGCTATACGAAGCCAAATACAGGGGTAGTTGTGTCATTTTGGTCTCATACGCTGCGTAGGGACCTCTAAGGAGCGTATATAAAGCTCCATTTTTGTATTTTTTTATTGTGTATTCCTTTGTTTATTTATAAAAAAAAAGAAAATTATTTATAAAAAAACAATATTATTGGTAAATAATACAAATATAAATTATAAAAAAAAATAATATAAATATTATGAATTATAAAAATAAAAAAAGAAAATTATTTATAAAAAAATAATATTATAAATAATTTTCTTTTATACCCTTGTGTTCAGGCTATACGAAGCCAAATACAGGGGTAGTTGTGTCATTTTGGTCTCATACGCTGCGTAGGGACCTCTAAGGAGCGTATATAAAGCTCCATTTTTGTATTTTTTTATTGTGTATTCCTTTGTTTATTTATAAAAAAAAAGAAAATTATTTATAAAAAAACAATATTATTGGTAAATAATACAAATATAAATTATAAAAAAAAATAATATAAATATTATGAATTATAAAAATTAAAAAAGAAAATTATTTATAAAAAAATAATATTATTGGTAAATAATACAAATATATTGTTTTGTTATCGTTTAAATTAAATTATCGTATTCCTTTGTTTATTTATAAAAAAAAGAAAATTATTTATAATATTGTTTTTTTATAAATAATTTTCTTTTTTAATTTTTATAATTCATAATATTTATATTATTTTTTATTTTTATAATTTATATTTGTATTATTTACCAATAATATTGTTTTTTTATAAATAATTTTCTTTTTTTTTATAAATAAACAAAGGAATACACAAAAAAATACAAAAATGGAGCTTTATATACGCTCCTTAGAGATCACTACGCAGCATATAAGACAAAAATGACACAACTACCCTTGTATTTGGCTTCGTATAGCCTCAATACAAGGGCATAAATGACATTTTCTGACCTTTACATACGCTGAGTATTGGTCAATACGCAGCATATATAAACTTTGTGAAAAAATGTTCCCTCAAACCTACCAAAATGACCCAAAAAAGTCTAATGGTTTATATACGCTGCGTAGAGAGCTATACGCAGCGTATATAAACCTTGTTTTCTGTGCAATGATTGGTTATTAGGCACTGAGATCCATGGTTTATATACGCTGAGTATAGGTCAATACGCAGCGTATAGGGTTAACCCTATACGCTGCGTATTGACCAATACGCTGCGTAGGTAAACCCTAAGTGTGCAGATAGGCAAACTGGGTGTGCAGATAGTTAGGGCCAAAAACAAACAGAGATAATGTGACTAGAGGGTTGGTTTATTAATCCATCTTATATGCACAAAAACTGAAGATGCAAACAGCTCAGCCAGTGGACTTATGAACGTCAATTTCTTCACCAGTCTTCCCACGATTCCGGTCGCCTTGGTCACCGCTGCTCAAACCGCCCTTCCGGCCGATCACCTGATATCCTTCCGTTCCCAGCTGATCTCTTCTCGTCTGCCCACCTCTACTCCTCCCTTTCAACCAATAATATTTTAACAACAAAAACACAATTTTAAAATCCTCATCAAGAAACCATGCATTTGTGTTGAGTTTAGTTTACCTTCAGCAAGGTGTTGTTGAGCCTCGTAGCTTTTGCCACCGGTGCCGCCAGGCACCACCGTCTCTCCTCTCCTCGCTCTATCGTCTAGCTCCTTCCGCTGCTGCTCTGATGTCATCTGTTGTATACTGAATTATGATGATCGATGGTTAACGATATGGAATTATATAGATGATGTGGCGGCGGTGGAGATGCCACGTAAATGACGGCGGTTTGTAATGAAGCTGGTGTTCCGACACGTATGAAGAGGAGATTCCACAGTTGCTCATTCAGGATAGCCCTATCTGGTTTATTCTTGGGACTTGATCGCGAAACGGACAAAGATGTGAGCAGTGGCGGACCCAGGATTTTTTTCCTGAGGGTGCGGAAATTTTTTAAAGATTTTAGATCCGTAGCTATATAAAAAAACTTCGGTTCATAGCGGGTCGGATCGGGTCGGGTCATGTAAAACAAGTAAACATAAACAAACAAAGTTTCATAGGGGGTCGGATCGGGTCGGGTCATGTAAAACAAGTAAACATAAACAAACAAAGTTTCATAGCGGGTCAGGTCGGTTCAATTTCAATTTTCAAAGAATCAAACCCTAGTTCCTAACTTCCTATCATATAAACAAACAAAGTTTCAAGTAAAACAAGTAAACATCATAAAAGAACATCATAAGTAAGTAAACAAAAAGGCATCAAAGTTCAAAAAAACATACCTTAGTCATCAGTTAGAAGAATCCGACGAAAACTGGTTCATCCCCTTTTCTCTTGAGAAATCGCGTCATAACTTCCCTAATCACGGTTCCTCCTAATCCTATCACATACAAAATAAACAAGGATCTTCAAGTGTTCAACCATAGCCCATATTCTCTAATTTTCAATTTAAAATTTTGAATTTCAAGCCCTAGAATTTCATCTTTACAAACCCTATACTAGAATCATATAATCAATAAGAGATTAAAGGACAACAAACCCATTCTATAAAGACTAGAACAACCCCAAATTAGCTCAAAACATATAAAAGTTTAAACTTTTTTATCCCATCTCATGAGTCTTGAACAAAATCTCCTAATGAAATAAACATCAAAATAACAAAAAGAACATCGTCATACCTGTTTATTGTCGGTGTGAAGCTGGGTGCGGCCGGAATTTTGCAGGGGTGGTCGCAGGTTGTCGTCGTCGCTGGCAGGAGGAGGGAGAGCGGGAGTCTGATCAGTGGTGGCAGCGATTGGGTTGTGGTTGTTTAATGGGTTTGTTTTAATGTTTGAAGTGGGCTAAGTTATTGGGCTTATTAGTTAATGGGTTTGTTTTAATGTCTGGTTAATGGACTGAATACTTAATTTAAGTTTTATTAAAGGGTTAGTTAGGATAATTCTGTCGGGTTTCAATCCGTGTTTAAAAAAAATTATATAATTTCTCAACATTATAATATAAATCCATAATATTTTTTACCCAAGGGGTGCGGACGAAGAAATCCAAGGGGTGCGGACGAAAATTTCCAAGGGGTGCGGACGGGATTTTCGACGGAATTTAGCACTAAAATTTTTTTTTCCCGGGGGTGCGCCCGCCCACCCTGGGCATGTCTTGGGTCCGCCCCTGGATGTGAGTTATTCTTGTTCTTTGTTTATTTTGAAGTAGAATTTTGAAACTTCCTACGTTGTTGCGGTTTCGAAACATAAACTAACTCGAATTTGTACCGTCAAATGTCTCAACGACTTATTTCCGAGCAAAACTTACGTAAAACGTAAACTAACTAAAAACATATATAAAACAATTTTTAACTAGAATTTTGAATGAAACCTAAACTAACTCACATTTGTACCGTTAAATGTCTTACCAGTCTCATTTTCTAGAAAAACTTACGTTAAAACGTAAACTAACTGAAAACATACATAAAATAAGTACAAAAATGTATTATATTTCACCCTATTCATTACCGAGAAAAATTTGCGTCAAAACATAAATCAACTTGGATTTATATCGAAATGTACTTAAATAAAACATGTAAGAAAATAATATTTTATAAGTAAAAAAATGGTATCGTGCATACATAAAATAAGCTTGAAAATCTATTGCTAAAACGTAGACCAACCAAAACAATACATAAAAATAAGCACGGAAACATTTTATATGTGACTTACGTACATAGAAATAATAAGCACCTAAAACTCGATGGGGTTCAAAATAATACTTCACAAGGTTTCTATAAAGTTAACGAGTGTAATTTATAATATCCTAAAAGTTAAGGGTGGAGAAAAGAAAAAAATCAAAAAAATAAAACATTAAAGAAAATAAAAAAAAACCAAGAAAATCTTTGCTACAGTGTTATGCTTTTGTGAATCTTTACTATATAATAAAATAAACCACTTTAGGGACACTTGTTATCATATTAGACCATCTGTTATAGATAATTATTATTTTAGTTTAATCTCTTCTAATTAATTACAGATAACCCTCCTACTAAATATTATTTAGTTTAGAGTTAATTACTGTTTTCGTCCCTGTGATTTGTCAAAAATCACTATTTCAGTCAATTAGTTTAAAATTTTCGATTTCAGTCCCTTTGGTTTCACTTTCATAACCATTAAGTCCACCTCGTAACCATTTCAGTCCTAGTACTTAACAGAATAATGGATTGAAATGGTTACGATAGTGAAACCACGGGGACTGAAATGGTTACGAAAGTGAAACTACAGGGACTGTAATCTCAATTTTTAAACTAATGGACTGAAATAGTGATTTTTGACAAAACACAGGGACGAAAACAGTAATTAACTCTTTAGTTTAATATCTTATATTATAGATAACTCATCTACTAAATATTATTAGTTTAATATCTTATGGATAATTATTATTTAGTTTAATCTCCTTCTCATTTATAATATTATTATTTATTGTATATAGCACATAGCTAAATTTTATCATTCATTTAAGCAACATAACTTGTTTACCTTTGATCTCCAACATTTTACCATTGACTCGTAAGAACTTAAACATAAGTCTTAATACAAGTCACTTGGTGAACACATTCATCACCAACAAAATGAATGTTTCTCATCTACAGTCACTATTATGTGTGAGATAGAGGACTATATCGGCACTCAACAACATGACATTCATAATTTTGCCATAGGTGATTTGCACACATCTATTGTTATTCATTAAGAGATATGCACATTTAGAATGATCTCCCAAACGAAGGTAAAATCTCCATGTAGCTCTAACAATAATCAAGTGGTAGACGCATCTACGTATAGATCACTCGGAACAAATCTCGCAAGATTTATCAAACGTATAATACTTTTACTTTCATATGATAGAATTCACATTTGTGAACTTTCCAATGACTTCTAACGTATCTCGACATGTATCTCTTTTGCGTATTTTATCTCAATACACTCAGTGCTTTCTTTCATTACTCTTTCATGATGTGGTTACACATTTGATGTCTCGTCTTTGACATTTGGTCAATATAGCAACTCTTAAGTTGTTTATGTCCAAGAATTTTCATGTGCTATCCGTTAAAAACCATATTTCATTAAACAATGTATAATTGGCGTTATAATCATTTCCACAAAAATAATTTATACGTCACAAACATTAGTGATTTATTTCTTTGTAAAAAGGTGCATGTGTTATCCGAAGAAATTGAACACAAAACAATAACATACTTTGGAAATTAAATTATAGGTGCCGAACACTTTTGAAATTTAAACGGAAGCATAGACGATATGTGGACATCAAATATCAAAGTGCTTATCTTCAACACTTTTTAATCTGACCGAAATCTTCTCAATAATATTGTCCCATGGCATGTCTTGAAGTACTCCCTCAATAAAATTCCATGCACTTGTAAGTACAAGTTCCCCATTTCATCTTAAAACTTTAAACTTGGACAATTAAGCTCAAAACAACACCAAGTTGTTACAAAGACTATATTTAAGTAGTAAACTTGAACAATTAAATTTGTTCACAACAACACCAAGTTGTTTTTCACCAAATAACATCCACGAGACTGTTACTTTGTTCACCATATGCTACTTCTAGCAAGAGTAGCAAACCATTTGAATTATCAATGTTATGCAAAATTTTGTTTTAAAAATCATTCAAAACAGTTTCTTAGTTTTGCAATATACAATATTAATAATACCAATTAGGGTTATGAAAACATATATCAAACCCAAAATATCAAATGGTTTTATATTGTTTAGTCTTACTACACATGTACAAAACGTTTTCTAATATGCATTTTAGAAAAAAAAAATTATAATGAGCACATTATAGAATCGAACGTTTACATAAAACGTTTCCCAAAGATATAGTTTATAAAATAAACAATTTCTCATCATTTTTAATTCACGCACAGGCAATTAAATGTTTACATAAAACATTTCTATTCATTATGAACAATCTCTAACCATGTATTTGTGATACACATTTTATAACACACGTGTTAGAAAATTTAAGTCATTTTATATATACAAAAATGACCAAATTAAAGAATTAGATATCATCATTAAAACTCATCAAATGTCATCAATAAAACTTTACTTAAGAGTTTCACTATATGAAGAGTTAAGAGTCTCAATAATTATAGACTTAAACAGTTAAACTCTAATAAAACTTATCAAATATCATCATTAAAACTCTACTCAAGAGTTTCACCATAGAGAGAGTTTAATTCGTAATTATAATTTCACTCAAATGGATTTAGAAATCACAAATTAAAGTTGGTGATAAATCCCACACAACTACACTATCACTTTATGGTGGTTTAATTCTTGAAGCCAATTAAACATCAACTTCAATGTATAACATTTTATTTCTAAACCATACAAAGCATTAAAATCAATGCTACAGCAAATTACTTATATAAAATGTTTACATAAAACATTTCAAAGCATTTGTATTTTAACCATTTTTAACAATCATGTTAAAATAAAAGAAATTCTAACGCGCACGTTAGAAATATTAAGATTTCCACGAAATGTTAATTCGACTTGCTAAAAACACATATATGGTTCAAATAAATAAATCATTTCTAATACACACATTAGAAACTAAACAATTAAAAAATTGCTTTCAAACTAACGCTTTTCATGAACGTTTCTAACACACATGTTAAAAGACAAATGATTACAAAAATCATTATAAGACTTTTTTGTTCATATTAATCAATGGGTGGATGAAGAGTTTACTTTAAATAGTGACTTAATTAGAGACATAAAACACTAATCAAGTAACATAAAACTGTTATTTGAAGACAAAAAAAACTCTACTTAAGTTAATTTAACGTTTACAAAAAACGTACGGTTTACACCAATAATTCCGGTCTAACACACATGTTAGAGAATTTAACGTTTACAAAAAACGTATGGTTTACACTAATAAACCCGATCTAACTCAAAAGTTAGAAAAATTAACAATTCCCAAAAGCGTTTCAAAAACAAACGTTTGAACCATAAGTCATTCGTTTTGTATCATATTGTAGGATTTTAGATTGTACCACAATCATAATAAATCCAAACACAACAAGTTGTACTACATACATATTTCCCAAAAAAAAAAATATTTATAAGATCATCATCTTTAAAAATATTTTTTTATTATAATTCTTTTTATGAACCCAAAATCCTTATAAATAAGGTTTTAAGATTGCAGGAACAATCTCACAAAATATGTTTTAAGTTTGTAGGAAATGGATTACAATTTTATTAATAAAAAAATAAAGATACTCTCTTTAAATGGGAAATGGTGGTACGTGAATCGTGTACAAATTCAAACGAAAATAAATATGAACTAAAATATATTAAATAAAACAATCGATTCAAACCAATATCTTCAAAAGATAAAGTCTTCAACTTGGTCTTTAACCGCGTCTACTTGTATGGTTCGTTGTGTTTTCAGTCCGTAGTGTAGGCTTCAACGAGGTCTTGAACCACCTCTTCTTGTACAATAATTTCCTACAAAAATAACAAACAAATGTTGACGGTTGTCGCTGAGGCACGTGTTCAACACGCTTCCCAAAAAACAGATTTCGCGCCTCTACTAAAGACGACACGTCTGTCTCCCAGGGTATAACAGCCGAAGCAGTTTGTACTGCCGGAGAAGGCCACGCGCCCGAGGTTACACCGGATAAAAACATAGTGTTAGACCTTTTGGAAACTAAAAATACAAATGTAGTTGAATCATGTAGAGAAACTTATCTCTATATGTTCCCAACATATGGGTTATCAAGTACTTCTTGTCCAAGGACTCTTCATGCATATCTTTATGTCTCTTCTTTGTATTCTTACTCTTGTAGTTTTATATAAAAACTCCATCAAGTTAGGCACATAGCCTACTTTTAACACAAGAAACATGGGGTAGAGAAAAGTCTTAATTAGAGATTCATTAGAGACATAAACTCTAATAAAAACTAATGAATTGACATAAAACTCTACTTAAGAGTTTATATTCCATATGAAGAGTCTAGTACTTAATTAGAGATTTATTAGAGACACAAACTCTAATAAAAACTAATAAATTAATATAAAAACTCTACTTAAGAGTTTATCTTCCATATGAATTGTTTAGTAAATAATTATAATTTCATTAAATTATAATCTCACTAAATTAATATCCATTCATAATATCTAAATTTCCAACACTATACATAGTCTAAAGATAAAGAAAGTATATCTAACAAACTCATAAAACATCAAAATCATCCACACAAACTAATTTGATCATCAATACTCAACATACATATTACACTATTACAAGATCATAAGCAAACCTTACTAAAACACACTTTCATAACAAAATCAACCAATTCAATGCAAAATATTGAAAATCATCCCAACCTAATTGGCAAGTTGGCTCTGGCGCTGTTAGCTACTCATAATAACAAGCATAACTATTGAATTCAGTGAATACAAGATTAAAATCAAAATGAAAACGATAATATGAAGGGTCTAACTCAGTAAGGTTCGATTGCTCGACCTTCTATACGATATTCTTCCTTGGATCTTCCTCCGAATGATCCGATCTTGAATCCTTGTTCTTCAACAACTCGTTTTTCGCTATTCTCTTTTGAGTTCGTCACTTCATACGGTTTCAAAGACACCCGATTCCATAAATACGGCCCATGTGTAGTTTGGGTGGGTTACGACCCGTAAACTTATCACATGTCTCCTTCTCGCTTTAGGGTTTCCAATCTTTAGACCGGTGCACAAACATGGGCCCCACGACTCGTAGTCCACACTCTTCTTCACGACTTATAAACATGTGGATTGGGTTTCACTTAAGAACTTGTAAAACATTTAGAAACAAACATTTAATCCATTCCAAGCAATATTTACAACAAACAACAATCAAAATGCGGGTTTAAACACTTTGAAAAGAAGTTGTTTTTCAGACACATCAAATATTCCCACACTTAAACTTTGCTTGTCCCTAAACAATTCATTTCATAAAAGATCAACTTAACAACCATGTGCACAAAACTCAAACCAAGATCAATGTTATTTCCAAAATCATAAACCCGGGCCCAACTCCCAAAATTAACAAAGGCAAGCGGTTGACATCCTCTACAATTCATTTCGATGATACATTTTAAAAACAAGAAGATACTAAGCTTCGATCAGTCCACCTTCTTAGAATACCTATATAGTACATACCCCAAACAATTTTCACCCCTCTTGAATATTTTTCTAAAAAATAGCATATAATATGCTAGACAAACTACTAACCTCACTACCTAGATATAACTACCATTATCATAAGCTTGTACAAAATCAACAACTTATTAAAATAAGTAACCCTAAAGAGATCATAAGGATTTTATATTGGTTTTTTTGGTTTTAAGGGTACAGGTGGTAAATGAATAAACGAAATTGAGTATAAAGTGGCTAAACAAGCAACATTTCAACTTCTTCTTTCATCTTTTTACTTCCTTTGAAAATCTTCAACTTTCTTTATTTTTTTCTATAACATCTTTTACATCATGATCTTTCTCATTTTTTTCTTTGTATAAGGATCTTTGATCCCCACACTTATCTTTTTCTTTATCCCTTCTCTTATTTTTTTAGCTTCTTTTCTTTGACTGCTTCTCTTCATATTTTGTTAAATTGTACTATCCAGGGTAATGAAACGAGTAGGCTAACTAAAGGCACACTTGGCTCAAATAATAAGGTAAACAAATGAAAAGGTTTAGGCTCAACAGCACTTCTAATGGAAATATTATAAGGTAGCAAAATGAAATGAACATGGTAAACAAGGGCTCATAATTATCCTACTTTTGCCTTTATCATATCTGTATAGAAATTACTATATCTACTAGCTAATCATAACATGCACAAGTTCTGCAACGAATAACTATACTAGTATCTCTCAATAATTGAAAAAGTATATACAAAGACCTCAAGCACTCAGCTAAACGGAAGGAATAAATTTTAGATTTTATTTTAAGCACTTTTTACTCATGGATCAAGCTTTAAATTTATAAAACACGATACAATACTACCACTCTACACACATTAGGGCAAGTGCACCCATCGTAGACGTAGTACAGTGATGGTAAGATACCGAGATCGTCCAAGGACATAAGAGCTTTTAATACCGGCTTATCATTAACGTCTAATCTAACCAAATTTTGATAAAAGTTTTGAAAGTTTTTAAAAGATAAACTGGAAATAAAAATGTAAATGAAAGGAAAAAACAAATAGACAAGAAGGAATCACTTGGTTCCAACTCCTCTTTTATGTATCCTTTGATTATTTTTGCACTTTGGGTTTTTTAAGAGATTATCTTACTTATAGTGGCATGCCCTTCTTGTGAAGGCGGCGCTACCCTCAACCATATTGGTCTGAGTCAGCAGGGATACAATCCCGCAAGTTTGGATTTGTTGGTGCACTAAATGTCTGTTGATTACATCATAATCAAGTCTTGTGTCTAGAATTGTTTGAATGATCACACATTAGGGTTTAATTAGGGTTTGTTTATATTAAACTTGAAGATTTCGCTTGAAACATCTTCAAGCGAAATCAACACATGATGATTTTGCTTCAAGCAGGTTCAAGCGAAATCTCAAGTCTATATATATGTGGTGTGTGTTTCATTTGTGGGGGAGAGGTTATTGTATGAGAGACAAGGTGCTGCCGGATTTGTATCAGAAAACGTTGTACAAGCACTCAAATCAATCAGAAAAGAAAGATTAAAAGGATTAGAGCTGTTATGACTTTGTTTACGTTGATTCCGCCTTCGTACGCAAAGATGAACTGCCATAACTGACGATTTAAGGTCGTAGAACGGTCCAACAAGTGGTATCAGAGCTCAGGACGAGGAGTTCATACCATAGCAGCGGATTCTCTTCTTTCTACTCATTTCTTTTTATATTTTTCAGATCTGAACAAGTTCCAACGGTCGAAATGGTCTGATTTTCGAGTATCTTGTGTAAAACTGAGTTTTAACAAAGCCTACAAAGTTTCGGACGAAAATTCAGACTAAAACATGTTAAAAATGACCTAAAACAGGGTTTCGCTTGAAAGTGTTCGAAGGTTATAGTTGATTTCGCTTGAAATCAGACATATTTGCTTGAAGATTGGACGATTTCGCTTGAAACTTGTTGAAGCGAAATTGATATTCTAGATTTCGCTTGAACTGTTGAAAGTATTATCTTAGATTTCGCTTGAGTTCAGTTGAAGCGAAATAGATCATCTTAGTTTTCGCTTGAAACTGTTTAAACTAATCTTGTGGGATTTCGCTTGAAGGCCTGATTAGTTGAAGCGAAATAGTTGATTTCGCTTGAAAAACAGTTTGGTTCAATTTCGCTTAAAGCTTTATATACTTCAAGTATTTCGCTTGAAGTTGTTAAATTTTCAAAACCTAAAAATTTTCTAAGTGTTTGACTGATTTTTCAGGTACGTTCAAGATGGATGATATTTTCATGAACCCGTTTAGCGATATGTACGCGTTCGCTGGAGATTCCGGAAACACTGATACTTCGTCAAGAAATGTGAATGATAACCCACCAAAAGAGAAGAAAAAGGAAGCTTGGGAGTCGGAAAGTGCTTTCGGAACGTTCAATAAACCTCCAAAGCTAATGGCTATTGAGGAGTATAGTCGGTGGTCCAGAAAGTTTGAAGACTGGATGATGGCATTTGCATTTCCAAGTTGGAAAAGTCTGAAGAACGGTTATGATCAAGGAAACAAGAATGGTGAAGTCTTAACAGCATCAGATGAGGTTGAATCATTTGTAGCCGAACAAAAGTGTGTAGCATTGTTATTTCAATCTGTTCGGGAAGATATCATCTCACTGATAGACTATTCAAACGCTAAAGACCTCTGGGCAAAGTTAAAACAGAAATGTTTAGGAAGTACTGAAATCGTGAAAAACAAAAAGAAACTTCTTAGGAAAGAGTTTGATATGTTTGGTTGTCTTAAGAATGAATCAGTGTGTAAAATGATAGAGAGGTTCGGTCATCTGAAGCTGGAATTAGCAAGACATGATATCAAGTATTCTGATGATGAGCAAGTAGACAAGTTGTTCGATTCATTGCCAGACGAGATGGAGTGGAGATATTATGCTCTCATGCTTAAAAACACTATTCCTCCTGAAATGTTGAAACCAGATTTGGTGATTGAGAGACTTGAAAGTCATGAACTGGAGTTGAAGAAGACGTACAAAGTTAATCATTCATCTTACCAGCAGAATTTGGATTTGTACTATCCAAAAAGCATGATGCCAAAAGCAACGTCTCCAAAAACTGTGTTTTCTGCTGAAAATGTGTCGACAGCTGGTAAAGAAAATCAAAGTGGTCAAAGCAGTGGAAGTCACAGTGGTTATCACAGTTGATCTTCATCTTCTGGAAGTCATTCTGATGCAAAGAATCGTTTTCAATGCAACATTGCAATAGACTTGAAGAATGCTCAGAACTTTGATGAGGAATCGGCCAAGTAGCAGATGATCTTTCTAGCATCAGTGTTGGAATCGTATGAAGGATTGGTAGCTGGGAAGATTGGCAATACAAATCTGACGAAAGAAGATTACGATCAGATTGATCCGGAGGAAATGGAACTGATCGATATTCGTTGGGCCATGGCAAGTGCTGTTCGTCGTGCACAAAGATTCATGGAAATCACTGGCAGAAAAACAATTGGTGGTGCTTCTACTAAGTTGGGGTTCGATAAATCGAAGGTGACTTGCTTCAAGTGTAAGCAGAAGGGTCATTTCAAACGAGAATGCCGAAACGCTTATGCTGATGAATCAGAGAATCCTTTCAGAGATGATTACTACAAGAAGGCGATTTATCATCAGAATAAATACGAGCCGCCTAGATTGAAGCAGGTTGAAGACAACAAAGAGAAATCTAGTGCTCTTGCAGTGATTTATGATGATGAGGGGTATGATTGGAGTCAAGAGGTTCTACCAGAAGAAGATGCGGTTGGTTACGCATTCATGGCGAAAAATGAACCTATTCCATGGAAAGATGAGAGAACTGAAGAGCAGAAGTATAAATACAGAAAAATGATTTCGGAAAACAAAATTACTAGACTTTCTAGAATCTTTTTGGAAGCAAAGAGAGCCAACAGATGGGATCCAGACAGAGAGTGTTATCTTGATGAGTATGGAAATATTGCAATTGATCACAAAACTCTTGATCTGGAAGTCTTAATCAAGGAAATGAAAGAAAATGATGAGTATTGGCAACACAAATGGTGGGGAACTCCAACTTCAAAAATGATTGAAGAAGAGAAAGAGAAAGAGAGAAAGGAGAAAGAGGAGAAAGAGAGAAAAGAGATAGAAGAGATCGAAAAATCAAAGAAGATTGATACTGGAGTTATCGATACAACGCAGGAGTTGACTGCAGAGAACCTGGGAAAAATGGCTGACAAAGTGCTGGCTGCCAAAGCACTTGAGGTAGACTCTAACTCCGTGTCTGAGTCAAAAAGCCAGGTCAGTTCAGATGTGTCAACAAATGCGTCAGGTAAAAAGATCGAAGGAAATGTTGATTGCAAAAATTGCAACAAAGAGTGCAAATTTTGTAATACTGTCACGTATCTCAACGGTGAGAAAATTAAAGATCTGACAGCAAAGGTCAGAAACGTTGAGGATCAGATTCTTGGTCGTGACAAAATAGTTAAAGCTTCAACTGAACGGATAAAAGAATTAACTACTCAAATGGAAACTGATAAAATTGATCATGACAAACTTAAACAAGAAAATGAAAAGTTGATTCTTGAAAACCGTCAGATTTCTGAAAAATTTGAAAAAATCAAAAGCACAATGAAAGACTGTGATGATCGAAATGGTAAAACTTTTAAAGAAAATGAACATTTAAAAGCAGTGCTCAGAGTTAAAGAAGAATCAATCAATAAACAACTGGATGAAATCGCTAAATTGAAACTTAAAGTTCAAGAGGCTGTAATCGAAAATGAGCGAATCCAGTTGAAGCTTAACAGTTACAGCTCCGCAAGCTTTGTTTTGCAACATATCATTCCCAAACCCATCGGGAAAGACAAAGCGGGCGAAGATGTGTATTGTGATGGAACCGGGGTGGGTTTTCATCAAGTTCCACCACCTGTTCTGGCTAACTACACGAAAAAGCAATCTGGTTTGGTTGAAATTGAGGAAGAAAGTGTAGTTAAACTTCCAGAAAACATTGATGTTACTTTTACATCATCTGATGATAGTGTTCAGATAGAGATTGTTAAGAGTACAGCTGAAAGTGTTTTAATGTCTGATTCAACTGAAGATGATGGGTGTTTCTTGGACAAGTACATTCAGAAATCAAAATCCAAAAACAACTTAAGTGATGAACCGGGTCTTGTGATGTACAAGATGGCTGGATCTTATAAGTTGTATTCGGATTCTGAGTTTCCAATTGAGAATGTTAATGTGAAAAAGTTGACAAATGTTTTCAAATTGGTTAAAGTTGAGTTGTCGGAAGTGAACAGTTTGAAACAAACAAAAAGGCAAATGAATTTTGAGAAAGATAAAGCTTACTACAAAAAGCCTGTTGTTCCACCAAGGTTTTATAATAATAATCGAAACAACTGGTCGGGTGGTTATCAGGGTGGTAAGAGTTATCAGCAAAGAAGGTTTCAAAACAAAAAGTTTGCTGAAAAGAAGGTGTTTGTGAACAGTTCAAGTTCACTTTCTGATGAGGAAAATGAATTTTTTTCAAAATCAAACAAAGAGTTCTTTGAGAAAAGAGCTTCACATTATCAGTCTGAAGGCACAAGTCGAGTTGTTGATACTCGTACATGTTTTAGATGTAACAAAGTTGGTCACATTGCAAGAAATTGCACCAACTCCAAGCCTAAGATTGAAAATGTGAAGATTCAACAGAAGAAAGTTGATGTGAAGGGTAAAGCACCAATCGTTGTTGAGAAAAAGAGTGTGAAAAATAATAATATAAAAGTGAAAAATGAACCTGTTAAGAAAGTGGTAACTAAAAACGACAAGTTTTATAAACAGGTTGCATTATCTCAACAAGTTTGGAAACCAAAAACTGAAATGAAAATTTCAACTTCTGAAGTGAAAAAGGCTGAAGAATCAATTTCGGTTGATTATGATGCAAATTTTCCACCTTTGAAGGCTGAAAATTTCAAAATTCAAATTGCTAGAGTCAAGGTTACACCTAAGGCTGATAAGGCCTGGGTGGACACCATGTTCGAATAAGCAGTTTGAATTGCCGGAGCTTCCTGGATTGCGAAGCATGAATCGGCATCTTTATTGTAGTTGGTTAAATTGTAGTTTATTTGTGCAGGAACTTCCACAACTAATATCCAGATGGATTATGGATAGTGGTGCATCTCGACATATGACAGGAAAAACTGCATTGCTGTATGATGTGAGAAACATTAATGGTGGTTATGTGGGATTTGCTGGTCATGAAGGAGGTAGAATTGTTGGTGAAGGAACGTTATCCAATGGGATTGTGACGTTTGAGAGAGTTAACTACATCACTGAGCTGGAGAACAATCTGCTTAGTATCTCGCAGATTTGTGACAATCAGTATACTACTCACTTCACTGATAAAGAATGTTTGATTCTGAAACCTGGTTTTGTTATCCCTAAAGAATGGATTATTATGAGGGCACTTAGAGTGAATGATTTATATGTGTTAGATATGTCTGTAGCAACTACAACTACTGGTCAAGCACATTGTTTTGTGTCTAGAGCAACTGAGAAAGAATCAAGATTGTGGCACCGAAAGATGGGGCATATTCACTTAAGGAAGATGAATCACTTGGTGCACAATGATTTGGTATTGGGAGTTAATATCAAAGGTTTTCATCTGGAAGGGGAGTGCATTAGCTGCATCAAAGGCAAGCAGAAGAAAAAGTCACACCCTACAAAGCAAGTCAATTCAGTTTCGAGACCTCTGGAAAGACTTCACATGGATTTGTTTGGTCCGGTGAATGTCAAGAGCATTACAGGAGATTACTATTGTTTGGTTGTTACTGATGATTATTCCAGATTTTCATGGGTTTCTTTCTTGAAGACGAAAGATGAAACATTTGACAGTTTGATGGGGCTGTTCAGGAAGATTGAGAATTTGTACCAAAGGCGTATCAAGAGAATTCGAAGTGATAATGGTACTGAATTCAAGAACAGCAAGATGGAAGAATTTTGTGATGAAAGAGGTATTTTGCATGAGTTTAGTGCTCCGTACACTCCGCAGCAGAATGGAGTCACAGAACGCAAAAACCGGACACTAATCGAGACAGCTAGAACTATGCTCGCAGATTCAAAGTTACCGATTAATTTTTGGGCTGAAGCTGTTTCCGCCGCATGCTATACGCTCAACAGGGTTCTTACTGTCAAGAAGTTCAACAAAACGTGTTTTGAGCTAATCAATAACCGCAAACCGAATTTGAAGTATCTAGAACCGTTCGGGTCACCTTGTACGGTTATAGAGCCTTTTGGAAAGTTTGGTCCGAAGTGCATTGAGGGAATATTTGTTGGTTATGCCAATCCATTGCGACGTGTCTTCGTTCCAAGTGAGAAGCGGATTATTGAAGCTGCAAATGTGGAATGTCAAGGTTATACTATGCCGCCGCAGAATCCTGGTGATTCATGGCGTTATCATTATGACAAACTTTGGGATTCGTTTGACATGAGAGAAGAATCAGAGGATGAAGAAGATTTCTTTGATGAGTTGGATATTTTGCGTGAATATGAGTCACAGTTAAGGTTCCCAGCTGAGTATTCGAGGAGACCACGGGAAACTTCAAATGATGATGAAGCAGGTCCAAGTAATGCTGATGAACATGAAGATGTCCAACAGAATGAAGTTGCTCAAGATAATCAGTCGGCTCAGAATGATAATCTAGAAGCTGAAAACATGCCAATATTTGATCATGGTGATTCAGATTCAAATTCTGAGGGGGAGCAAATTCAGATTTCAGGTCAAACAAACCAAGTTGGTGAACAAGATGCAGAGCAGAATGTTACTAATCTGGAGGGAAATGTAGAGGTTCCGAGTGAAGTGATGCCGCGAACTTTTTCATATCATCCAGAGGAGTTGATTATCGGAGAATTGCAAGCTGGTGTTCGCACTCGAAATCAGATTGATAAAGGGCTTACATGTTTTTATACAAAAGTTGCTCCTTTGCAAACTGTATTCTCATTAAGTTGTTTTATATCGCAGATTGAACCAAGAACCTACAAAGAGGCGCTTACTGAAGACTCTTGGGTAAATGCAATGCAGGAGGAACTTAGTCAATTTGAGAAATTGGGAGTGTGGAAGTTAGTTGATTTACCGGATGGTCAGAGGAAAATTAACACTAAGTGGGTGTTCAAGTGTAAGAGGGACGATAGAGGAGTTGTTGTAAGGAACAAAGCTCGACTCGTTGTTCAGGGATTTAGTCAACAGGAGGGGATTGATTTTACCGAAGTTTATGCTCCTGTAGCACGACTAGAGGCAATCAGAATTTTCCTAGCATTTGCGTCTTGGAAGAACTTCAAAGTTTATCAGTTGGATGTTAAATCGGCGTTTCTTTATGGGAAGGTTAAAGAGGAGGTTTATGTCGGTCAGCCACCGGGCTTTACTGATCCAATCCACAAAAACAAGGTCTACTTATTGGACAAAGCGCTATATGGTTTACACCAGGCCCCGAGAGCTTGGTATGAGACTTTGTCTCAACACCTACTAGCCAACAAGTTCATTCGTGGAAAAGTGGATGCCACTCTCTTTACTAAAGAAGTCGATGGTCATCTTCTGATAGTTCAGATTTATGTGGACGATATAATCTTTGGGTCGACAAATGAAAATCTATGCAAAGATTTTGAATCAGTGATGAAGCAAAATTTTGAAATGTCATCAATGGGGGAGATGAAATTCTTTCTGGGATTACAAGTTGAACAACTTCCTGAGGGAATTTTCATTCATCAGTCAAAGTACGTTCATGATATTCTAGAGAAATTTGGGATGTCAAGTTCTACTCCAGCTGCTACCCCACTTGCAACAAATCATGGGATTCACCCAGATCTCACCGGAGACAGGGCTGATGAAACGTTTTACCGTTCCATGATAGGTCCTTTAATGTACCTAACTGCTTCATGTCCTGATATCATGTACCCAACGTGCCTCGCAGCAAGATTTCAGTCTAACCCGAGAGCATCGCATATGATCATTGTGAAGAGGTTATTGCGCTACCTGAAAGGAACTCCTTCATTGGGGTTGTGGTATCCTAGGAAAGGCGACTTTACGCTCGAAGGGTATTCCGATTCGGATTTCGGATGCTGCAAAGTCAATTCAAAATCAACAACTGCAGGATGCCAGTTCTTTGGTCCTAGATTGGTTACCTGGCAGTGTAAGAAACAAACGTCTGTGGCGTTATCTACTTGTGAAGCGGAGTACGTTTCTGCTAGCAGTTGCTGCTCTCAGATCTTGTGGATACAGCAACAGATGCGCGACTACGGTTTGCAGTTTCTTAACACACCTCTTTTTATTGATAATGAGGCCGCTATAAATATAACTAAAAATCCAGTACATCATGCTAAAACTAAACACATAGAAATTCGTCATCACTTTATTCGTGATTGCTTTGAGAAAAAATTGATACGAATTGAGAAAATCCACACTGACGAACAGAAAGTTGATTTACATACCAAAGCTTTTGATAAAAATCGGTTTAAATATTTGTTAAAACTGAATGGTATGAAGCTTCTTTCAGTGTCGGATGGCATAATTGGCGTTGATGAGAATACTGTTGTGGATGAAGACGAGAAACAATCTGCAATGGTTTGTCGAATTTTTACTTGTTTTGGTATTTAGGGGGAGTAGATGTTTGTACATAGTTTATTTTCAGAAAATACAAAAACAGTAAAAAATGCAAAAATACAAAAACATGATAAAATGAAAAAGAGCTTGTATATAGGGAAAATGATAGTACATCGGCTAGACGATCACAGTATGCTAAAGATTTGAATAGTATAAAAGAGTTAAACAATCTCACTAATGACGTGTCGATAGGTTTTCGTACATTTAGTAGATTTATTCGGGATATAAACCTAAAATTCAAACTTGTGAATTCGTGGGGAACACTACTTGGATATATAGGTAACCCCTGAAATCTCGTTTGAAAGGTCTCTTAATCTGATATACTAGGTCTTTATACTCTATGATATCTGGGGTATTATTCCGGGACTTCTGCTGAACGGTAGTTCTGACCTAGTCCCTGGCTAATACTTGCTTCAATGCTTGAAACACAGCATTAAACCCTCAGCATGCCGAAACAATAAAATTGATAAATGCTGTTGTTGTAAGCAAAAAGATCCTCTAAAGGGGACACACCGAAAAGTCGAAGCTGATATCTCTCTGCGTATACGGAAGTATCGACCTGAGATCCCTCGGCCCTCGCATACCTAATTTATATACAGATATCATTGTAGTATTCTCACCTGTAAGACTGATTATTGAGATTCTGGATACGGGAGTATATTCAAGAGGTGGGACACATGAATGATCTAAGTTCATAATTCATCTAAATCATATCCTGAGTAAGTTGAAATTTGTATGAGAATTTAAGATGGATCAGTATATCGACAATCGAGGTGAATTGTTTAAGTCTGAGTATGAAATGTAGCTTAACGGTACTTGTGATTTGTCTGAAAAGCTGATATGATTCCCTGACACGCTCACCAAAATATGTTTGTAAATAGTTTACTTTGGTTACTTTCTGCAATTTAAGTTTTCTGTATTTCATTTCTTAGTTTAGAACACTTTATAAAATCCAAAAAGATTTTATTTCTGCTTTATTTTCCGACGAACCAAAGTGGAGAGTTGATTGTTGGATTCTTAGCTGTTTGAAGCAGATGCAGGAGATTCTGGACTGAAGAATGAGGAGAGCTTACTTTGATGAAGATTGTTTTGTTTGATATGTCAAAAACAAGTTCATTAACTTGAAACTTGTTATTTTTCAGAAAATGTTTGAAATTGTTGTTTTAAAATCAGTATTGTTTCGTCAAAAGATCAACCAAGGTCATTAATTTGAACTTGGTAGATTAATCAAGTGATCAGGGTCATTAACTTGGACCTGAATACTTGAGTGGATTTCTAAAACTGATTGAGTTTGTGAATTATTGTTGAAAAGATAGAATTGTAATGTTTGTTGGTTGAGTAACAGGATTGGATTTCATTATTCCCAACGGAAGCTAAATGTCAAAAGCTTGAACCAGATTTCTCAGATTCTAGCATATCGAGAGGGGGAGTCTGTGAAAGGGGGAGTCTGGATCAATGGTCAAAGGGAAGATTGAAGGTTAAAGTTTAAAGCTTGAAGATAAAGATTGATGAGAGTTTTTACAATGTTTGAAGATTGTTAAAGACAAAGACTTGAAGCCAAAGACTTCATCAACATCCAAGGGGGAGTCTGTTGGTGCACTAAATGTCTGTTGATTACATCATAATCAAGTCTTGTGTCTAGAATTGTTTGAATGATCACACATTAGGGTTTAATTAGGGTTTGTTTATGTTAAACTTGAAGATTTCGCTTGAAACATCTTCAAGCGAAATCAACACATGATGATTTCGCTTCAAGCAGGTTCAAGCGAAATCTCAAGTCTATATATATGTTGTGTGTGTTTCATTTGTGGGGGAGAGGTTATTGTATGAGAGACAAGGTGCTGCCGGATTTGTATCAGAAAACGTTGTACAAGCACTCAAATCAATCAGAAAAGAAAGATTAAAAGGATTAGAGCTGTTATGACTTTGTTTACGTTGATTCCGCCTTCGTACGCAAAGATGAACTGCCTTAACTGACGATTTAAGGTCGTAGAATGGTCCAACAGGATTATTGAAAGATAATTAAATAAGTTATTAATCCGAAAAGTGGTAGGCCTCTCTTGTGAAAACAACGTTACCCTCGGCCATATTGGTCTAAGTTAGTAGGGATACAGTCCTGCAAGGCTGGATAAAGTTTTAATAGTAGTTTATTTATAATGGGTTCAAGTCGTTCTTACTTCCCACGATTAGATGCTATCTGCCTCAAGGGAAGTCCTAATAAGCTTGAACCAAGTCCTTGCAGGATCTATACACTGAACGAGTCAAGAACTTTACCCAAACACCCTTCTAACCCCCTTCCAGGTAGTTAACGTACTTTATATAGACCGTAAAGACATGAATGAGTGAATCAATGAAACATGAAGAAATGTTTAACCAAAATTCACTTTCAATATAAGAAACTAGTTATTAAATTCATTAATACATACCCAATTAAAAAGTTGCCAAAGATTAGAAATTAAAAGTAATACATAAAAGATTTGTCTTCACCAAGTGATGTAAGAGATTAGCCAAGCATGACCTTTCTTTGACAAGAAGACTAACAATCAATCTTAGATCCCGAGACTACTACACACTCTAAAAGATGAAAGATGGATGATGGTGGCTATAACACCTCGAAAATTCGCGTCCTATAATGTATTGACACGTGTCATAAGTTTGAACGTGTGAAATAATACTCTAGAAGGACTAAAGTTGACAAACATGGAAAGTATATGAATATAAGGGTTCAAAATGTCAACAGTGAATAAATATACTTTACACTAACCCTACATGATGCTCATACCTTCAGACGAATAAATCATGGATCATACGAAGCTAAATATGAAAGAAAGTAAGAGAGTACAAACCACAGGGGTTAAATGTGTCAACATGTTTAAGTTATACCTCTGAGTGACCTTTTAGCAAACCCGAAGCTTTGTAACGATTAATTATGCTCACTAGAATGCACGATAAAAATTTCATCAAGTTTCGTTATCGTATGAGAAAGTTATGATCAAATTCGTATGCGAGGGGTTAAAAGCGTCAACCTTGAAAGTTAGGACTTTTCGGGTAACAATAAAGTTAACCAAGGACCTAACAAAGTGGGAAAATGTCTTGAAGCCCTTATATGTCAAATTAGAGGGTTCAAATTGCAAGAAATAAGTCATTTGACCTTTCGGAAGGGCCAAGAGTTGAGATGCAACAACTTGAAAATGTTTTTGGCCCTGATGACAAGCTTGCGCACCTCAACACCAATACCCTTGCGGTGCGCAAGGTATGCCCAGATGCAGAAAGTTGGCTGTTGGCTGTTTTAAACGTTGCAACTGACCTTTATCCGATTTTCCTCATCTTGCTTGGCCCTAAACAACCCCTAGAACACTTAGGGACACTTGTTGAAGAGTTGTGGTCATTGGTAGACTTACATGTCAACATTTTGTGGATCAAAATTCACTATATAAGGCCATGAAGTTGCAACCATTTGATCATTCACTTCTTGTGCAATTCTGGAGCCTTTGGGAGCTTAAGAGCAGACACAAGACCTTCCTAATCAAGCATAGGACTTCAGTAAGTTTACTAATCCTTTCTTAATTAAGTTGTAGCTTAGTTTTAGCTTAAAAGTCAAACCGTCGTAATTAACGGTTGACTTAACGATTAATCACTAATGGTCCAGTGATTAGTCGAATTGAAAGTAGTTATAAGTTGGTAATTATGTGGGTAATAAACCCTTAAAATGGTTCCCCCTGATTCCCACTCTAACTAGGTCAAATGTCGGGTCAAACTTATGATCAAAAAGTCAACAGGATACTTAGTTTCTAATTTATGCATAATTAGCAATGTAGAACACATACAACCTGTTTGATCATTAATATAACTTGGTAATTAGTGTAATAACATGTCTAAACATGTTCAACCCGATAATTTCCTGTTTAGACCCGGTTCGGAACCGAAAGTCGCAAAGCTTTGACTTTTGCTTTGACTTCAGTTCTGACCCGTTTTGGTATGTTTTAGAAATACATTAGAGCTTCATTTAGACCAGGTTACATGCTAGTATAACCCTCTGTGATTATACACCATGGTTCATTAGTTAACCAATTAATACGCAAGACTCCGTTAATTGCTCATATGTTGACCATTATGCCCTTTTCACTTTAAAACGTGATTTGTGAAAATGTAAAAGTGAAGAAACCTTAATTACTGATATATAAACTTGTATGCAAAGTTTGACATCAGTTTGAGGTGTAGATTAAGAGTTATGCTCATTAGCGTAATTAAGAAGCTTTATGTTAATAAAACGGCGTAATTAGCGTATAGCCTAGTTAAGCCTACTTTTTGATATCAAAATCTTTACCCACTGATGTAAATTGTTATTTTGGGATTTTTGAAGATTTTTAATTAATTTTAGGCTGAGCATAACTTATAGTCACAGGCTTAATCCGGTAATTGTCGGTTTTGCCCTTACGGGCTATAAAATGAGTTTTACACATCTAATTGACTCCAAACCTTTTGCTACTAATCACATATGATAAATAAATTATTTTAAGCCTTCTGGAATAGTAAAAATATCAGCTTATTGTATCGAACCCGGAAATGGCTTCTAATCGCCTTTTTAAGCGTTTTTAACGCATAGTATGTACTAAGACTATTTCAAACATACAAGGGTTTATACCTACTGATATTTGAGGCAAATTATAATATTTTAACATTAAGCAAAAGTTGTTTAACTCAGACTTCGGTTTTGAGCTTTACGGCTTATGTGAAATTACCAAAATGCCCCTTTGGTGCATAGTTTGATTATAATTGGTAAATTCACATATATACTTTACCCTACTGTTATAACTTAGTAAAATAAGTATTTTTGCTGATTATATCAGACCTGTAACTCAGGTAAATACTTAAACCCTTTTATAACCTTTTAAATGACCAAACTACCCCTACGGGGCCTAGTTTGTGTTTAAATACGTTTTGGGCATAATGAAAGACATCTTACTGATGTCACAACATATTTGAGACATAATTAACTTAGGAAACCTGTATATGGATCTCGTGAATACCCGTCACGCTTATTACGCGTACGGTTCGGTTTGTGTAACAAGTTTACATAAATTAGCCGAAACGGGTCAAACCTTAATGGTTTTATCTCAAAATCCAGAATGTGTATGAAATACCCATATTATACAAGTCTTCAAACTTGTCGGGTCTAAAACACATTCTATTCCGGTCTTCGCTTAATCATGCGTTTGAACTGTATATTTCCTTAAGACTAACTGGTCTAAGCTTAGGCTTAATTAAAGACCCGTTAGCATTCTAATTGGTTATTTATACCATCATTCCAGACTAGAGCCTTCCGGTAAATTGTACCTACGCTTACTTAAGTGAATACGGCTGAGTTATTAAATCTTGCTATTTAAGACAGGAGCTAGCTCAGGTAAATACTCTAAACTTATTTTCCCTATACGGGCTTGGGTTACGGTATATAAAATACCGCTTGGTCGGGTATTAAATCTTCCATCGTTTGGTGGTTAATTGAATAATTTAATAACCCAGTTTAATCTGTATTGTTTGAAATAAAGACCTTTAGGGGTTAATGACCATGTCCCGGATATCCTTGACATCATTGTATTATAAAATGGCCACGTCTTAAGCACGGGGTGTAGGCATACACCTGACAGTTGCTTAAGTAATAACGGTATCTCACTCTCTTGTGGGCCTATACTTGTGGCGTGTCTGTTAATCTGACTCGGTTTCTACATCGGGCCCTGAACGTACAACGAACATGTAAATCTGTATACAAGATTATAACTATAATTGTCCCAAGTATAAAAGATTATTTTTGCCCCTGTGCATTTTAATGAAATCATAAAAAGATATTTTGTGCCACGTGCATTCAAACCAATTTTATTAAACCTTTTCAAAATGAGTCGGTTGAGTGTATTTACCAGTGAAAACTGACGTATTTTCCAAAAGGGTTAAGTGACAGGTACTGAACGTAATTGGCTGGAAGCTCAGGGCGTTTATAAGCAATCTTGCAAGTTCTAGGCGCCTAAAGTCTGTTGAACTATGTTATGTTTTAAGATCCGCCTGTGGATCCTTTACTTTCCGTTGTAATACTGGATATTACTTTAAATTCGGATTGTAATATATATTTATATTTTGCTTCCGCTGTGCATTTATATATTGTGTTGTTTGACTATTGTGTTGCCAACCACGTCACGATATTCCCCACCGGGCCCACCGGTGACACGTGGAAAGTCGGGGTGTGACAGTGGCGGGTATTGGTGTTGTAGTGGTGGTGAACTGATGGCAAGTGTGAGAGAAGTGGTTTGCCAAAGGATGCCTTTCTCTTGAACCAAGCACCTCTATTTATAGCTGAAAACAGAGGGCAGGCACGGCCCCGTGCCCACCTAGCATGACCCCGTGCCCACCTAGCACGACCCCGTGATATTCTCTTTCTCTCCATTCATTAACTGCAGATGTCGGGTCTTGTACCAACACGCCCCGTGGTGTCATAGCGCTGCCCCATGGTTACTGTACTATCACAGATTCTACGAATCTTAGAGTTGACCATGTCCCATATTGGGTTGGCACAACCCTGTGTTGGTTTGTCTTTTGTTGTTGTCTTTTTCTGTAGGTGTTGGTGCACACATCTGTCGTCTTCGTCTTGTATCGAGTCTCGGTTCGGTGCGGATCTAAACAAGGCATGATGTCATGATGACATCACACAAGTGACATCATCAATGACATCACATCACAAAAGACAAAAGAATTTGGAAATCAGATTATGTTTCATGAAGATTTCGCTTCAAAAGTCAACTTTATTTGTCAATTTCGCTTGAGATATTACTAGTTGATTTCGCTTGAATAGATGTATGTGTGCTTCAAGCGAAATCTAGAAGGTTATATATAGGTTGTCATACATTTCATTTGTAACAGTTCGAACAGAGTTTTTGCCAAGTGATACCGAGGTGCTGCCGGTTATCCTTCTGACTGTAAAGGTTGTCATTATCAATATACAAGAGATTAAAGTGAATATCAAGCTGTTTCATTGTCCGTTTCTTAGTTTCCGCCTCTGAAATGGACTAGAACTCTTCCGAATGACTCGTTTAGGTCGCAATCCGATCCTTCAATTGGTATCAGAGCACAGGAAGAAGAGTTTAGCTTGATTTCATCTATTTTCTGGATTCTACACCTTCTTTTTCAATCTGGATGAGATTTCACGGTCAAAATGGTTTGAGTTTTTCACCAAACGTGTAAAACAGTGTTCTATCAAAGCCTTGAAAGTTTGAGATCGAAATTCAAAGTAAATATGCCAAAACTGAACAGAAACTTGTTTTCGCTTGAAAGAATTCGTAACATTCAGCAGGGTTTCGCTTGAAAACATTGAGTGTTTGAAGCGAAATAGTTAATTTCGCTTGAAATAAAACCTGATATCAGATTTCGCTTCAACAAACAGCTGATTTCGCTTCAAGACTTATTGTCTGTTTTCGCTTCAAGACAGGATATCTGATTTCGCTTCAAGCATTAGTATCTGATTTCGCTTCAACTGATTAACAGTTGATTTCGCTTGAAAGTCTGTTTAACCTAGATTTCGTTGTTTTCCGAAGTATTTGCCAATTACTGAAGCATGGAAGAGGATTTCTACAACGCGTTTGCCACACCAGTTGCTCCGGTTACTGCTGCTGAGAATGTATACAGTGAAAATGAAACGGGAACGCATCAAAAGCCACCAAAGCTTATGTACATTGAAGAATTTAAAGGATGGCAGAATAGATTTGAGAACTGGGTACAAGCTTACAAGTTTGATGCATGGTGTTCATTGTTGAAAGACTATGAGAAACCAAAGAATGACCGTGGGATGGATAAAGCAATTGAGGACTACTCAGAGATTGACAAATTAAAATTCACAAGTGAGAAAATGATGATCAGTATTCTTCAGCAAGCAATAAAAGAAGATATATTTGTTTTGCTCCAACATAATGGTACAACTAAATCAATTTGGGAAGCATTGATTCAGAAATTCCAAGGAAGCGCAGATATGATCAAGAACAGAAAGGCTTTACTGAAAAAATCATTTGATATGTTTTCAGCCTTCGATCATGAAACTACAAAGCATACCATTGATAGATATTGTCATCTAGTCTTAGAAATGAAAAGATTTAACATTGAGAAAGAGGATGATGAGTGGGTTGATAAACTTGCTGAAGCATTACCACAACAGAAATGGGGAACGTATTTGCTGATCTTAAAACATACAAGAAAGTCTGAAAATATGAATTTGGCTCAGTTTATTCAGAGGATTGAAGAGCATGAGTTAGATATTCAGAAAACGGCTATCATGACAAATCCAAATGCCAAACAAGATGTCAGTTTGTATTACCGAGGGAACAAGTTTGAGACTACTCCCAGCCAGAGCCCAAAGATCCAAACTGGTTTCAGTGCTGACAGTTCATCTGGAACAAAGGGTAGTAGTGTGACACAGAGTGGTGGATCTTCATCATTCTCAAGTTTTGATCCAAACTTTACAACATCAAGTCCTCAACAATCGAATTCAACAAATCTTCAGTGCAATGTTACTTTAAACATTCAAAATGGTCAGAATCTGTCTCCGGAAGTTGCCAAGCAACACATGGCATCACTGGTTACTATGTTAGAATCTTACGAAAGTTTGATCGGTGGGAAGATTGGGAATCCGATGCTTACCAAAGAAGATTACGATCAAATTGATGCTGAAGAACTTGAAGTGATGGATATCAAATGGTGCTTAGCAAGTGCTTGGAGGAGAGCTGAGAAGTTTCAAGAGATTACTGGTAGGGATGAATTTCGAGGAATGGCTACCTCTCCATTGGGATTTGATAAATCAAAGGTTACCTGTTTCCGTTGTAAAGGGAAAGGTCATTTTAAACGAGAGTGCAAAAGTAAAGAAACTACCGGGAATCAAGATAGAAACAACTATTATCAGAAATCAATTTTTCATCAGACTACTCAACAACCTCAAATTGTACATGCTCATGCTACTGATGATGGAAAGAAGAAAGCTTTAATTATTCATCAAGATGACGAAAAAGTTGCCGAGGGATTTAGTTGGGATAAATACATTCCATCAGAATCAGGCTTTGTTGCTCGAATTCTAGGTGAAGATGAGGTTAATCAGAAAAGAATCCCGATTTTTCCAGATCTTGGAAGCGATATAGATACCGATGATGAGGAAGAATATCTTAACAAATGTAGGAAAAGCATTGAGCCTGCTAGTTTTAATTTTTTCTATGCAGATAAAGTTGATATGCTGAATCAGAAGAAGATTGCCCGCTTAAAGAGGGAACTGGAAGCAGCAAAGTTACTTGCTAATGAAAAGGTGAAGACAGAAGCTGGAAAAGCGAATGTTGAACCAGCAACTGAGAAAGTTGTTGAGAAAGTTGTTGAAGTGGAGAAAGTGATAGAGAAAATAGTCGAAGTTGAAAAATTGGTCGAAGTAGAGAAGATTGTTGAGGTTGAAAAGCTAATTGAAAAAGTGGTTGAAGTTGAAAAACCATGTTTGAAGTGTTCAGAATCTTGCAAAGCTTGTGAAGAGAAAGATAAGAAGATTGCTGAGTTGGAGAAGATTAAAGAAGACTTACTATCTGATGTGAAGTACATTAAGGAGTCGTACGATGTGCTCAACAACACAGTTGATCGTCTGAAAAAGACGAATACTGAAACCGAAAAAGCAATGGATAAAATGAGTGCAACATTGATGACAAAGCAGAAAGTCATTAATGAGTATATTGAAGATTGTGCTCAGCTGAAGAAGGATGTGGAACTTGAAAAGATTGAGAGTGAAAGGATTAAACGATTACTGTTGAGCTATACTACTTGTGATTATTTGATTGATCGTGTTTATCCTACTGTTGCAGGTCTGGAAGCGTTCATGGACAAAAAGACTGAAGATACTGATACTGGTAAGAAACCAAGTGTCAAGTATAACAGATGTCCGCCCCCGATCCATGAAACTTATTCTCCCAGGAATCCAAATGAAGAGCGTCTAAAAAAGGCAGTCAACATCAAGTTAAAGTCTGAAATCATTGATGAATTACCAGACAATATTGATGTTACATTCACAGCGTCTGACACTGATCATGAATCTGAGTTAGTAAAGAAAGTTGTCGATCAGGTGTTGGATACGGATGAGGAGTCAAAACCGGAGTCTAAATCTGAAAGTCCGAGTTCATCAGAAAAGAGTCCGAGTTCACCGGTTAATAGGGTTTACAATAGAGAATTTCTGTTATCAAAATCTAATTTGAATGACGGATCAATCAAAGTGGCTTATACTTTGAATGATTCAGACAAATTATATTCTGATGAGGAATTTCCAATCAGAAGTGTAAAAACTGAAATGATCAAACAGGTTTTCAAATTAACAGAAATTAATCTTTCTGATATAAAAGGTTTAAATCTTGATGAAAAACCTAAAAAATACACTTCAAGAGTTCAACAGAGATTGAACAAGAAAAAGGGTTATAGTTCTGGTTATGGTTATCGAAAGAAACCAAACTACAACGGTAATCTCAAAAGGAAAGGTTTAGGATTTATTCCTCCTGAAAATTATCAAAATCAGAAAACTTATAAACCAAATACAAAATTTGTTGCAGGTGGAAGTTGTGAAAATGAGCAGAAGAAACCGTTCTGGAAACAATCGAATCAAGAGTTTCTTGCTGAGATAAAGAGGAATGTGAAGAAGTTTGCTCAAAGAGTTGATAGAAGAACTTGCTTCAAATGCCAAAAGGTTGGGCATATTGCTTGGAATTGTCAACAGTCCAACAACACAAAACAGGAAGTTACTTCTAACTCAAAACTGAAAGAAAAACTTGTCTTTAAGAAGAAACAATCAACTGAGAAATCGAAAGTGTTTGATAATTCTATTTCTGAAAAAGGTGAGAGTTCAAAACGATTTTACAAAAGAAGAGGTGATTTAACCAAACAAAAATGGATTGTAAAATCTGAAAGAAGTTCTGACAATGAATCTGATTCCATAAAATCAGAGGAGTCATTTGTTGAGAAAAAGATTGTGAATTCCGTTCCTGAGGTGAACGATGAAAATTTTCCTTCATTGTCAAAGGAAAATTGGAAGTCGAAAGTGGGAAAGGTAGAAATCTCAAATCAATTCTTCTCTGATAAGGGAGAATTTGATGTTGAGAAGGCTTTCAATGGAAAAGTCAAGCATATTTTTGGTAAGATGGTTGACAGGAAGGTAAAAGGTGCTCAAGAATTTTATAAATCAAAATGTTGGTGGGACAGATGTTTGCCACCAAAGTCACCCAAGGCTGGTGAGGCTTGGGTGGACGTTATGTTTGAGTAAAAACAGGAATTGCCGGAGATCCCAAGTTTGTGATAGCGGATCAGGAATCGGCATCTTTCTTAGTGATTGATTGTGTGATTGAATCTTAAAATTGTTAAATTTTTACAGGATAAGTGTGACTTGCCGGAGCTCCCAGGTGGGTAAAAGTGGAGCAGGAATCGGCACATTTCTTGAGAAATTCACGAAAGTGATTTCGACTTACAAGTGGTAAATCAGGGACATTAAATTGTATCTGATTTTCTACAAATGATTGAGAAACAATGTGATGAAACCCCTAATCTACAATTGGTAAACTCAAACTTATTTTCCGGAAAAACCATTTGATTAAAACAAACTTAAGTGTTTTGAAATCAATGGGAAAATAGTTTGTTGTGAGGGGGAGTTCTGATTGTTCATGCCAAGTGGATGGCGAATTAAAGTGATTTGATATCAGTTGTCAAATTTTATTGTACAGTTTGTATTCAAATTTCCTAAAATGTGTTTGCATTTTAGGGGGAGTAAAAATTTCAGAAAATACAAAAACATTAGAAAATTTGAAAAAAGGCAAAAACATGATAAAATCAAAAATGAGTTTTGTTGTACAAAAGAGGAAATGATAGTACATCAGTGGATTGTCACAACATGCTAAAGAAATGGAAAGTTTAAATGTGATAAACAATCTCACTGTGGATATGTCAGTAGGTTTTTGCATATTTAGTAAATTGTGACGAGATATAAACATAAAATTTACTTGCGTCTATGTGGGGAACACCTCCAGGATATATAGGTAACCCCTGAAATCTTGTTTGAAGGGTCCCTTATTCTGAGATACTAGGTCTTTATACTCAGTGATATCTGGGGTATTATCCCGGGACTTCTGATTTTGCGGAAGCAATGGCCTAGTCCCCGGAGAATACTTTCTGCTTGCTTGAAATATAGCACCACCCTCAGCTAAAAAATGATGAAACATTGAAAAATGCTAATCATGGCTGTTGAAACAAAAGATCCTCTAAAGGGGACACACCTAAAAGTCAACTAGGCTCTCTGCTGAACGGAAGTTCTGACCTGAGCTATCACGGTTGCATAATTTATTCCCCTTACAGATATCATCTGTGGTATACTCACCTGTAAGACTGAATACTGGGGTCTGGATACGGGAGTATATACTGAGGTGGGACACATGTAGATGTTTAAGTCCTAAAACACTAATTCGTATCTCGAAGCAGTTGAACTTTGTGTGAAAATTTAAGTGGACAAGTATACTGACAATCTAGGTGAATTGTTTAGAACTTAAAATGAAATGAAGCTTAACGGTGTTGATGACTTGTCTCAAAAACTGATATGATCCTCTTACACGAACTCACAAAAATATTGTTTGTAAATAGTTCATTTCTGCATTTTATTTCTGTTATTTCAAAATCCAAAAAGATTTTCGGTGTGTTTTAGCATAAATTTTGAAAAATTCAAAAAGATTTTAGACAACTGATGTTGAAGAGCTGAATTTCAAAATTCCGAGTGCTGAACATGACGAACAGGTTTGGGAAAATTTGATTGAAAAGTTTTTCAGATATAAAAATTCATTAAATGATCATTGTTAATGTTTGATTGTATATTGATTGGAGAAGAGTCAGTGTTGGTGTATGAAATTTGATAAATTGTTAAATATTTTATTCTTGTGAATCTTATTTTTGGGTAGAGGATGTGCAGGATAGCAGATAGAGTGTCAGGTTCCAATACCTGAGGATTCTGAAACTCTGTAAAAGCCAGACTACGATCCCAGCATGTTTTGAGGGGGAGTCTGTTAGAGAGAGAGAGAATTGGAGATAGAATAGAGACAGGTAGAGATCATGAAGGAAGTCCAAAGACTGATATAGACTGAAGATTGAAACGACTCGACACTTAAGACTCGTCAACATCTGAGGGGGAGTCTGTTGGTGCACACATCTGTCGTCTTCGTCTTGTATCGAGTCTCGGTTCGGTGCGGATCTAAACAAGGCATGATGTCATGATGACATCACACAAGTGACATCATCAATGACATCACATCACAAAAGACAAAAGAATTTGGAAATCAGATTATGTTTCATGAAGATTTCGCTTCAAAAGTCAACTTTATTTGTCAATTTCGCTTGAGATATTACTAGTTGATTTCGCTTGAATAGATGTATGTGTGCTTCAAGCGAAATCTAGAAGGTTATATATAGGTTGTCATACATTTCATTTGTAACAGTTCGAACAGAGTTTTTGCCAAGTGATACCGAGGTGCTGCCGGTTATCCTTCTGACTGTAAAGGTTGTCATTATCAATATACAAGAGATTAAAGTGAATATCAAGCTGTTTCATTGTCCGTTTCTTAGTTTCCGCCTCTGAAATGGACTAGAACTCTTCCGAATGACTCGTTTAGGTCGCAATCCGATCCTTCAGTAGGGAATCTTGACTGAGCACGACCCAGTGTCTAAGCTTCTGTCTTTGTTGTTTTGTTGTTTTGGATGTGGATGGGGGTTCAACAGGTCATGTCAATCCTTCTTCTTTGTATTTGTGTTGGTTTCTGCTGTTAATTTGTTCATTTTATTCGTTTAAGCTCTTTTGATTCTGTAATTTAAAAGTAAACAAAGAAACACGCTTTTTCCAATGTTAGTACCGAAAAGGGTCGATTTTATGGCCTGTTTGATGTAATTTATATGTTGCATTTTGCGCACATCAGTAGTTTTGCATCAAACCTTGGACATAAAACACATAACACTCGACAATTAAGACAATTAAGGTTCTAACTCGCTCGTTAGAAATTAATGATTGCAAATCGTTAAAAGGTTTCTAACACGCTCGTTAGAACTAAACGATTACATAATTTGTTTTGAAGTTTATAAAAAAAAAATATAAACTATTTCTAATACGCTCATTAGAAATAAACAAATATGAAACGATTTTAACATTTATGTAAAAAAAACCATTTCTAACTTGCTTGTTAGAAATTTAAAAGTTTAGACGAAACCCTTTCAAGATTTCTTATTATCCAAAATAATTGTTTCCAACACGCTCGTTAACAATTATTTGTTATAATAATCTTTTCTAACATGCCCGTTAGAAAATCTAAATGTCTTTAAACTATTATTTCTAACTCGCTCGTTAGAACATCCAACCGTTTTTAAAACATTATTCCTAACACGCTCGTTAGAATATATAGATGTTTTAAAACTTATTATTATACAAAATAATTATTTCTAACACGCTTGTTAGAATACATAAATGTTTTAAAACTTGTTATTCATTCAACATCATTGTTTCTAACACGCTCGTTAGAAAATATTAAAACTTATGATTTTATAAAATAATTATTTTCTAATATACTCATTGTTTTGTCAAAAATTATCTAAGTAATTAAGTTATCAAATTAGTTTTGTGAGGTAGTGTGCTAGATAAATTTGTGAAAAATATGTTGATTAAGTAATTAGTAAAAACAGTTTTCAGGATACGGCTCGGGATATCGAGCTATATCTGCAATCAAACAATGAGCAAATAAGGTAAAGGGTGACACGGGATGTACGAGGAAAGCCCTTGATCAATCTAGATCGCCGGCATAAAACCTCGGGAGCTGACAATCGCAGCTGCCTAGTTCTTCTTATTGCTTCAAATGTCAGGACACAGTGCAGGATATAATACGGATCAACTAGGTGTTACAGTGCGATTTGAATACAAGTGTAAGTGTGTTGTGTGTGATTGCAGCTAGAGAGCAAGAGTGTACGATGAATTGTGTGTGTTATCTGATCCGATCAATCCTATTTATAGTAAAATAAAGCTAACTAACTAGCCTATAATTCCGGGATATAGCGAATATTCCATTTGTGAACGTTGTAGTCCACATCTTTCGGCTTCAACGTTCCTATTCCAACAGATTAGCTCGAGTCTTAGGGAGAAGAAGTCCACTTGAACGTTATGGACTTGTTTTATTAATCTGCACGTGAATTAATTAGTCACTATAAGGATACTGTGTCAGGATGTTACCAATATCCTGATCCGGTATCCTGATCACAACAAAAGAAACATAGTCAGAATATTATTTGGGATATGTAAGCAGAAAACCACCCATAACAATTGTCCCCAAAATATATCTGTTGGTATACCAATTCCGACGGATATATTTTAAAACCTTATCTCGTGAATCGAGGACATTATGTTGAAGTGACGGTTGAAATGACAACCTGCAACACCCAACGCGTTACTTACTCATCACCCCCTATGTTTAGCTTATATTTATTCAAGCCTTTAACGCCATAATTATTTCATCCCAGGCTCACTCCAGGCTCACTCCAGGTAATTCCTTCTTCTTTCCTCTCTGTTTTCTTTTGTTTTCTTCCATTTCTCAGTTGAAATTCGCCATGGCCTCACGAACAAGATCACACATAAACGAATCAACCCCAACCCTTGAAAGTCAAAATCTTCTCCGAGAACCCGAAAAAGAGATTTGCTCTTTCAATAACGCCAACATTGCCGCCTTAAAAGATTCCGGTGCCTTTCCTGCCGGGGTAATCATCCGTCCCTTCGAGCGGGAGGTCCGATCAGACGCAACATCAAATGAATGGGTGTGCTTCTTAGCCTATCCTTTCTCCTTGGGACTCCGGTATCCTTTTCCAGCCTTCATTTCCGCTTTTTCGAACTCACTGGCCTCAGTTATGCCCAAACCATGCCAATGGTTTGGCGAGTTTTAATGGTCTTAGACCAAATTAAATCTCGTGATCTCCCTGATCTTTGTGTCGAAGATCTCCCTATTGCATATCGTCTAAGGTCTCATGGTAATAGCCATTTTCTCCTCTTCTCTACTTCTAAGAACCCCCTGATCCTCAAGGCCACTAAGAACGAAGATCAATGGCAAAGAAAGTTCTTTTTCGTAAAAAGGGATTCCATTGCTAAGGGTTTTGACCTGCCAATAGAGTGGTTGACCTCGGGTAGGATTTAGGGTTTTAGGATTATCCCCAAATATATCTTGAAACTATATCCTAAACTGATATCCTTATGTTTTTATGCAACAAACTTCAAGGAATTGGCTCCGCCTACTGAAAAATCCCAAGAAAGAATCAAGAGAATCTATCGACTACCTGATAGTGATAGATCTTTTTCATCGCATCTTCCAAATTCAAGCCAGTACTCATCATCCGAAATGTCTGGTAAGGATCAAAATTTTCCACACACATATATGTTTAGTCAAATAAAATACGAGCAGAGGTTTATGTCACACCCCCAAAATTCACACGCGGAGTATCTCCGCTTGGAGGCGTGACTGACCAGGATCAAGCACCAATCATATTGAACATATCAAGTAATAAGTAAAATTCAACCACACAATATGAAAGGTGTTTCAAATAAAAAACGTAGTCAAGTGTTTAGCGGAAGCATAATTGTAAAACCCAATGTAAGTATTAAGTGCGATATAAAGTAATGTTTTGAGCATGGCACACACTACCATGTCCCACAACGACCGCGCCTCCCTGTGTAAGCTCCATGAGTACCTAACGACCTGCAAGGCATGTAACGACGAGTCAACAACAAAGTTGAGCGAGTTCACAGTTGGTTGTTTAGTTATAGCATTAGTTTCATAAATCATATGTTCGTTTTGTAAACCATGCATCGTATTAATTCGTATCGCGGTCTCCCAGACATGTTTACGAAGATTAGTGGGGGCTTCCCATGTGTATCGTATTAATCCGTATCGCGGTTTTCCAAACATGTTTGCGAAGATTAGTGGGGGCTTCCCATGTTGTATGTTACTAGACTAGTAGTATCCGTACGTGCCCTTCTTGATCCAAGGACCGTAGCAAGTATGAGTGTACGTAGGTTTTACGTATGTGCCCTTCAATCCGAGGATAGTAGTAAGTATGAGTGTACGTAGGTTTTACAAACGTGCCCTTCAATCCGAGGACAGTGAAAAGTAGTTTAATAGTAATGATAGTACGAGTAGTTATTCAATCCCATTCCCAACCCACCGGGAATCCCATGCCTTAAGAGTGTGAACTGACCTCGGTTTGCTCGGCAGATAGTTTACTTGTTAAAACACTTTTGTCAATCACGTCCTATTATAATTATCGTATCTAATTAGGCATGTACCAAACAATGTCATATAGGCTCGAATTAAATCATGTAGCATATACCATAAGTAACACATGTCTTATAACATAAAACAGATCATGATATTATCACTTAATTTTATAAACAGTAACATGAGCTTCCTAAAGCTAGTTGTGTGTGGTTGGCCCAACAGTTAACACATAACCCACATAACATATATAAATCAAATCGCTCCACTCGGCCCAATATGTAACAGATTTCATACAACATTTAAGTTCCTATAACCCACCTAGCACGTTTTGTACAACCTAGTGCGGCCCACTTACTGCTCCGGCCCAATCTTTTACACAAACAGGCCCACTATTTTTTAGCATATCCCAATTCCCAACTAAAAAAAACATGCAGGTCCAATATATATATATATATTTGCAAACCCCAACTATAAAGCCATAACATTACACTATTTAATAAACTGAGGCCCAAATCAGCCTTTTGTTATGTGGGCGGCATACATCAATAGGTCACATGTGATTTAATTTTATGGGCATTTAGTTGTATTATGACCCTAAACAATGGTATCAATTACATAATTCATAATTATTTATTACTCAACAAATCAAACAACATGATTTCAATCAACAGATTCTCATCAAATTTTACTAATAAGGATTCTAGAATTCATTCACCTGGTTGCAATTCGAATGATCTAACAAATAATCATGAAACCCACTATACTATACCTACCTCATATATTCTAATTGTCACGGCAATTTATTTGGCTAGCAATCATTATCAAAACTAGTAAAGATGGCCCCACTGTTGTTGATTTCATACTCTTATTGGACCAAACTTTGTAGTGGACTGCAAGTTCAATATCATTGGACCATCTCTTGCATATTATATCTAATCTATAGGCACATAAGAATCACATGCCCACTCACAATCACATGCAAATTCTAAAGTCTAAACACAGTAGCCGCCAATTAAGAAGTCGTCCTTATCTATTTGACTACAATTTCAAAACATCACACATGCACCATCATAATAAGACCATCATCAGAGGCACACTAGACATCGCATGACACAATCAATACACATAAGAAAAACAAGATGCTATAACTAACCAGGCTACGCAAGACTCCAAGAACTACCTTCAAGCGGAAGGGTTTCGACAAGGGGGGGGGGGTCTCCCGTCGCCGTGCGTAACTTGAGAATATGTAGGGTTGGATTTGATTTCTTGTGATCAAAATTACTAAGTTACGTATACATATATGTAGCATACTAGGGCGGCTTATTAATTAGCAGAGGTGGGCTCAGGCCCATTCAAACAATCAGTTTGTTATTACATAAAGCAAAACCCAATCGTAACACACAAAACCCAAGTGGACGGTTCCTAATGCAAGGCTCTAATTGGGCTCAAGTCTATAAGGAAGTTAACAGTTTAGGGAATATAAGCAGCCCGAACATAAGTGTCAACTACTAAACAAAACTATTTCACGTTACGCTTAGGTTTAACATAATTGTGGCGGCACAAATTAAAGTTACTGACCTCGAAGGTTCGGGTTGTCACATTATCCCCAACTTGAAAGAAATTTCGTCCCGAAATTTAGCATGTGGTTACTGAGGAAGCTAGTTGTGTTGTGTAGTTTACTGGTTTTCCTGGGGTGTCACATTATCCCCCCGTTGATTTGGAATTTCGTTCCGAAATTCTGTTGTAGCTTCAGCCTCAGTAGTGGTTGCACTGTTTCCGAATAACTGGGGATACTTGAGTTTCATTTGATCTTCTCGTTCCCAGGTAAACTCTGGGCCACGACGGGAGTTCCAATGAACTCGAACAAGAGGTATTCTGGTGCGCTTGAGGACCTTAACGTCCCGGTCCATGGTTTCAACTGGTTCCTCGACGAATCGCAACTGATCGTAGATAGTGAGCTCCTTCAAAGGAACTATGAGGGTCTCATCTGACAGACACTTCTTCAGATTTGACACGTGGAATACGTCGTGAACTGCACTGAGTTCTGCGGGTAGGTTCAGTCTGTAGGCCACTTTGCCTATTTTCTCTATGATTTCGAATGGTCTGACATAACGCGGATTGAGTTTGCCCCTTTTTCCAAAGCGAACCACACCCTTCCAGGGTGAAACTTTGAGTAGCACTCTATCCCCAACTTGGAACTCGAGTGGTTTCCTGCGCTTGTCTGCGTAGGCTTTCTGACGGTCACGAGCTGCCGCCATGCGTTGTCGTATCTGAGCAATCCTTTCTGAGTATCAACTACGAGTTCTGGGCCAGTGATTTGGCTGTCGCCAACATCTGCCCAGCAAAGAGGTGATCGGCACTTACGCCCGTACAGTGCCTCAAACGGAGTGGCTTGAATGCTAGTGTGGTTACTGTTATTATACGAAAACTCCACTAGAAGGAGATGTTTTTCCCAGCCGTTGCCAAAATCGATTACACATGCACGAAGCATATCTTCAAGAGTTTGGATGGTGCGTTCAGACTGCCCATCCGTTTGTGGGTGATAAGCTGTGCTCATGTCTAAACGAGAGCCAAAAGATTTGTGCATTGCTTGCCACAGTTCTGAAGTAAAACGTGCATCACGATCAGAGATAATAGAGGTTCGCACCCCGTGCCTCGAGACAACTTCCTTAAGATAAACGTCTGCTAGAGTGGAGAACTTATCTGTTTCCTTGATAGCCAAGAAGTGTGCAAACTTTGTGAGTCGATCCACGATCACCCAAATAGTATCATTTCCACGTTGAGATTTAGGTAGGCCAGTAACGAAATCCATGGAAATATGCTCCTATTTCCATTGTGGTATTTCTGGTTGTTGGAGTAGGCCCGATGGTTTCTGGTATTCAGTTTTGTCTCTCGCACAAGTCAAACATTTGCTGACGTAAGTTGCTATGTGGGCTTTCATGCTAGGCCACCAGTACGTAGTCTTCAAGTCGTGGTACATCTTATCCGAACCAGGATGTACTGAGTAGCGAGACTTATGTGCTTCATCCATCACCAGCTCGTGTAAGCTTCCATAGTGTGGGACCCAAATACGCCTTGTAACGTAATAAGCGCCGTCTCCCATTTGTTCTAACCGTTGCCTTGAGCCGCATAGGGCTTCAGCCCTGACGTTTTCTGGTTTCAATGCTTCAACCTGAGCATCTCGTATCTGTGCAGGAAGACTAGACTGGATAGTGAGTTGTAAAGCACGTACGCGTCTGGGTGTAGTATCTTTTCGACTGAGGGCGTCAGCCACAACATTAGCTTTGCCCGGATGGTACTTGATGGCACATTCGTAATCATTCAATAGCTCGACCCATCGACGTTGTCGCATGTTCAACTCCTTCTGCTTGAAGATATGCTCGAGACTCCTGTGATCGGTGTAGATGGTGCACTTGGTACCGTACAGGTAATGTCTCCATATCTTAAGCGCGAAAACAACAACTCCCAACTCCAAATCGTGTGTCGTGTAATTTCTTTCGTGAATCTTAAGTTGGCGCAAGGCGTAAGCAATAACTTTATCCCGTTGCATCAATACACAGCCAAGACCCTGGATTGACGCATCACAATAAACCACGAAATCGTCTGTGCCCTCTAGCAATGAGAGGATAGGTGCGCTACAAAGTCTATCCTTTAAATGTTAGAACGCTGATTCTTGAGCATTACCCCAACAATAGATAATGCCTTTCTGAGTTAGTGAGGTGAGAGGTTGTGCAATCTTGGAGAAGTCCTTGATGAACCTTCTATAGTAGCCCGCCAAACCCAAGAATTGGTGGATTTCTGTTGGTGTACGGGGTGCAGGCCAGTTCTTAATCGAGTCTACCTTAGATGGATCAACATGAATCCCATCCTTGTTTACCACGTGGCCTAGGAAGTGGACTTCACAAAGCCAGAAGTCGCATTTTGAAAACTTGGCGTACAGCTGTTCTGCTCGAAGGAGTTCCAAAATGAGTCGTAAATGCTGCTCGTGTTCCTCCCGACTCTTAGAGTAGATAAAAATGTCGTCGATGAATACAATCACAAACTTATCCAAGTAAGGCTTGCACACTCTGTTCATAAGGTCCATGAAGACTGCAGGCGCGTTTGTTAATCCAAATGGCATGACCAGAAACTCGTAATGGCCGTAGCGTGTTCTGAATACTATTTTGGAGACGTCCTCGTCCCGGACTCTCAGTTGATGGTTGCCTGACCTCAGATCAATCTTTGAATAGTAGCTCGACCCTTGCAGCTGGTCGAACAAGTCGTCAATGCGTGTGAGAGGATAGCAATTCTTTACGGTCACCTTGTTTAGTTCGTGGTAATCTATGCACATGCGGAAGGTGCCGTCTTTCTTCTTCACAAATAATACTGGAGCTCCCCAGGGCGAAGAGCTAGGACGAATGAAACCCTTTTCCAAGAGTTCTTGCAATTGATTGGACAGTTCTTCCAGTTCGGTTGGAGCTAAGCGATAAGGTGCTCGAGCTATGGGTGCTGCTCCAGGAGCTAGCTCGATCTGAAATTCGACCTGACAATGAGGCGGTAGCCCAGGTAAATCTTTAGGGAACACTTGAGGAAAGTCGCGTACTACTGGAATATCCTCTATTCTCTTCTCTCTCGTTGATGCGTCAGTAACAAGTGCTAAGATAGCGGTGTGGCCATTTCGCAAACACTTCTGGGCCTTAAGGAAGGAGATGATGCCCACTACAGCACCACTCTTGTCGCCTTGAATTTCTAGAGGTTCTTTGCCAGAACGGGGAATACGAACAATCTTCTCTTTGCATAGGATCTCAGCTTGCTGTTGGGATAACCAATCCATCCCAATGACGATGTCGAAACTACCCAGAGCTATAGGAATGAGATTGATGGAGAATGTCTGACCAGCTAAGACGAGGTTACAACCCTTGACTATGTGAGTGGCCTCTAAACTTCTACCATTTGCTAACTCTACGACGTGTTTGGTGTTTAAGGGTGTTGGTGTGCGTTTAAGCATCTGACTAACTTTTAGAGACACATAACTGGTATCGGCACCTGAATCAAATAAGACAGTAACATAAAAGTCATCGAGAAGGAACTTACCCATCACCACATTAGGATCATTCCTTGCGTCACCCTGACCCAGCACAAACACTCGACCCCTGGCACCATTGTTTCCATCATTGTTTCCCCCGTTGTTGTTCCCATTGCCCTGATTATTGTTGTTGTTGTTGTTCGGATTTTGATTTAACTGGGGGCAGTACCGCTTGAAGTGGCCTTCAGCACCACACTGAAAACATCCCCTGTTACCTCGCTGTCGCTGCTGGTTCTGTGGAGCTGGTGGTTGTTGTTGATGGTTCTGATTCGCAGGTTGTGAGCTCCTGCAATCCTTAGCTTCATGACCCATCTTGAGATACCTCTGGCAACGACCCCTGTTGCACTGACCATTGTGGTGTCTGTTGCATTTGTTGCACTTTGGAAGGTTTCCTCAATATCCACCCTGCCCTTGACTACCAGAAGATTACTGACCAGGACTCTGGTAGTCATCGATCTTTCGCTGCTGTGCCTGGGACTGAACTGAAGTCGAACCCTTGCTGGAGGTTCCATCCCATTTTCGCTTGTTATCACTGGGAGTAGCAGAAGTAGTATTAGTAGTAGCACCAATTCGCTTAGGTAGCTTGTTCTGTTCCACTGCTTGGTCTGTGAGACGATGAGCAAGACGGGTAACATCCTGGATAGTAGCAAGGTTAGCAGCCGTCACATGGCTTTGAATCTCTGGTACTAAGCCTTTGAGGTACAGCTCAATGCGCTTGATGGGAGGATCCACCATAGTTGGACATAACACTGCCAGTTCATCGGATCGCTTCGTGTACGCTTCTATATCTGAACCTGTCATCTTTAAATTAAAGAACTCCACTTCCAGCTTATGGATGTCATCACGATTACAGTATTCTTGCTTGATCAGTTCCTTGAAGTCGTTCCATGGGGTGGCGTTTGCAGTTGCCAGCCCTAACATTTGAACTTGCGCGTTCCACCAAGTCAAAGCAACGCCTTCGAGAGTACCAGTGGCATACTTCACCCTACGAGCCTCAGGGCATTCACATAATTCGAAGACCGATTCGAGCTTCTCGAACCAGTGGAGGAGTCCTACGGCTCCTTCAGTGCCACTGAAGGTATTAGGACGACAATCCATGAAAGTCTTGAACGTGCACACAGGTGGTTGAGCATGCTGACCTCCTGCCTGGGCAGCTGTGAGTGCTACAGTAACTTGTTCAGTGATCAAAGCCGCCAACTGGGCTTGAGTTTGGTTAATGCGTCCACTCATGATCTTCATATCAAAGGAAACATGAGTGAGAAAGGTTCGCGAAAGTGCGATGACAGAAGAGAATAAGCACACATATGTTTCAAGCAATAATTGTTACATTTGTCTAAGCATACTATGAGCAATGTACTATGTAACTTGCAAGTAGGCAATATAACATAAACCATATCACCTATAGTGTTGAGCCATGCACGTGGAGTGAAGCGTCGTTGTGGATCGTTGAGCACTGTTCAGGTTATAGTCTGGTTTTAACAAAAACTTTTTCCCTTATCAAAACCAAGTTCACTATAACCAATGGCTCTGGTACCAATCTGTCACACCCCCAAAATCCACACGCGGAGTATCACCGCTTGGAGGCGTGACTGACCAGGATCAAGGCACCAATCATATTGAACATATCAAGTAATAAGTAAAATTCAACCACACAATATGAAAGGTGTTTCAAATCAAAAACGTAGTCAAGTGTTTTGCGGAAGCATAATTGTAAAACCCAATGTAAGTATTAAGTGCGAAATAAAGTAATGTTTTTAGCATGGCACACACTACCATGTCCCACAACGACCGCGCCTCCTTGTGCAAGCTCCATGAGTACCTAACGACCTGCAAGGCATGTAACGACGAGTCAACAAAAAAGTTGAGCGAGTTCACAGTTGGTTGTTTAGTTATAGCATTAGTTTCGTAAATCATATGTTCGTTTTGTAAACCATGTATCGTATTAATTCCTATCGCGGTCTCCCAGACATGTTTGCGAAGATTAGTGGGGGCTTCCCATGTTGTATGTTACTAGACTAGTCGTATCCGTACGTGCCCTTCTTGATCCAAGGACCGTAGCAAGTATGAGTGTACGTAGGTTTTACGTACGTGCCCTTCAATCCGAGGACAGTGAAAAGTAGTTTAATAGTAATGATAGTACGAGTAGTTATTCAATCCCATTCCCAACCCACCGGGAATCCCATGCCTTAGGAGTGTGAACTCACCTCGGTTTGCTCGGCCGATAGTTTACTTGTTAAAACACTTTTGTCAATCACGTCCTATTATAATTATCGTATCTAATTAGGCATGTACCAAACAAAGTCATATAGGCTCGAATTAAATCATGTAGCATATACCATAAGTAACACGTGTCATATAACATAAAACAGATCATGATATTATCACTTAATTTTATAAACAGTAACATGAGCTTCCTAAAGCTAGTTGTGTGTGGTTGGCCCAACAGTTAACACATAACCCACATAACATATATAAATCAAATCGCTCCACTCAGCCCAATATGTAACAGATTTCATACAACATTTAAGTTCCTATAACCCACCTAGCACGTTTTGTACAACCTAGTGCGGCCCACTTACTGCTCCGGCCCAATCTTTTACACAAACAGGCCCACTATTCTTTAGCATATCCCAATTCCCAACTAAAAAAAACATGCAGGTCCAATATATATATATTTGCAAACCCCAACTATAAAGCCATAAACATTGCACTATTTAATAAACTGAGGCCCAAATCAGCCTTTTGTTATGTGGGCGGCATACATCAACAGGTCACATGTGATTTAATTTTATGGGCATTTAGTTGTATTATGACCCTAAACCATGGTATCAATTACATAATTCATAATTATTTATTACTCAACAAATCAAACAACATGATTTCAATCAACAGATTCTCATCAAATTTTACTAATAAGGATTCTAGAATTCATTCACCTGGTTGCAATTCGAATGATCTAACAAATAATCATGAAACCCACTATACTATACCTACCTCATATATTCTAATTGTCACAACAATTTATTTGGCTAGCAATCATTATCAAAACTAGTAAAGATGGCCCACTGTTGTTGATTTCATACTCTTATTGGACCAAACTTTGTAGTGGACTGCAAGTTCAATATCATTGGACCATCTCTTGCATATTATATCTAATCTAAAGGCACATAAGAATCACATGCCCACTCACAATCACATGCAAATTCTAAAGTCTAAACACAGTAGCCGCCAATTAAGAAGTTGTCCTTATCTATTTGACTACAATTTCAAAACATCACACATGTACCATCATAATAAGACCATCATCAGAGGTACACTAGACATCGCATGACACAATCAATACACATAAGAAAAACAAGATACTATAACTAACCAGGCTACGCAAGACTCCAAGAACTACCTTCAAGCGGAAGGGTTTCGACAAGGGGGGGGGGGTCTCCCGTCGCAGTGCGTAACTTGAGAATAGGTAGGGTTGGATTTGATTTCTTGTGATCAAAATTACTAAGTTACGTATACATATATGTAGCATACTAGGGCGGCTTATTAATTAGCAGAGGTGGGCTCAGGCCCATTCAAACAATCAGTTTGATATTACACAAATTAAAGCCCAATCGTAACACACAAAACCCAAGTGGACGGTTCCTAATGCAAGGCTCTAATTGGGCTCAAGTCTATAAGGAGGTTAACAGTTTAGGGAATATAAGCAGCCCGAACATAAGTGTCAACTACTAAACAAAACTATTTCACATTACGCTTAGGTTTAACAGAATTATGGCGGCACAAATTAAAGTTACTGACCTCGAAGGTTCGGGTTGTCACAGTTTAGATTCTCCCTGTTTTCAGCATCAGTCAAGGTTCAAGAGACCTTTGAGCTTGAAGAGATGGACAACTATTCCACTCATGTTAAAGTCAAGAAGGAAACTCCTGTCGTCACCAGTTCCAAGCCAGTCCTGGTTCCTAAGCCCAACCCAAGAACTCGTGCCTCTACCGCCAAGAAGAGGAAAGGTTCCGAGGTCAGCACTCCAGGCTCTGAAGGGTTCTCTTATGAAGAACTCAGCTTTACTGACTCCTTAGAGCCAATGACATCCTTTCTTAACAAGGTAATATCCTGGTACCGTATCCTGCGTATATATTCTGATAGAATATCCTGGTTAGCAAGTTTTAATTTATACCTGAATTTTGACTTGCAGGGTCTCCAGCATCTGCTCCACCTTTACACCGATGCCTGTAGTACAGCCAAGTTTCAAGAAGCCAGGATCAAGCAACTTGAGACTACTGTTGCTGATCAGGGCACTATTACTGAAGCGAAGTCCTGACACTACGAGGATAAACTGAAGAAGGTTACTCAGGACGCCGAAGTAAAGCTGGCAGCCGTCCAAGTCGAGCATGAACAAGCATGGTCTCCTTCCGGGAAGGAATAAAAAGTTCGGCTGTTGTCTCCCTACTACAAGCTCGCATCAAGATGACTTATGAGGCTAAGGAGACAGGTCTTGAATGCCCATCCTGGCTGGTTGATTCCTGGGTGGCAAAGCTGAAGGAGCTTGGAGGCAAACCTGTGCCATATCCTACTAAAGCTGGGGCTGGTGAAACTTCCAAGTCAGCAGAGGTGGCAGACAAGGCTGGAGAGAAGAAGGATGTGGGTAAGGATGCTGGTGAGGATGCTGCTCAGGATGCTGAAGCTGAGAAGACGGAGAAGGTTGGTGGTGATGCCGCTGTGTGAGGGCATTCAAGTGGGCGATGATGGATATTGATGCCTTGGCCGAAGCCCACTTTTTAAATTTGAATGTTGGTCTGTAATCCCAAAACAATTTACTTTTCCTGCACTTTACTTTTCCTGCACTCGAACAATTTATATTTCCTGCATGCTTTTTAAACAATACAACAGTTGGAGGCGGATGGGTCTCGGTTTGAGATGAAACCTTCAACTGTTAAGTAAATATAGTTAAAAACTAATTGTGCCTTTGGTGGATGGATCTCAGTTTGAGATGAAACCAAAAGCACAAACTTTTTCTATGTTAATAATATAACCTTTTTGAGACCTTATCTATCATTGTCCTTTTTCAATTCTTGTTATGCATTGCTTTGTTTGAATAGGATCTCAATGTTCCAAACTTAGTGTAATATTTCAATGTCCTAACCAAATATCCTGAAAATATCTTGATCAGGATACTCGCAAATATCCTATTAAGACTTTTGTCAAATAGCGTTCTTACAACTCAAACAATTTAGATAAAGTTTTCAAAGAAAAAGGATAGTTCATTTTTATTTTGCAAAGCTTGTTTTGATAACAGTTGTTTGATTTGAACATAGTTTCAATTTTCAATCTAAGTGTTATATCTCAAACATCCCAACCGAATATCCTGAAGTATATCCTGAGAATACATCTTGAGAATATATCCTGAGAACATATTCTGATCAGGATACTCATAAATGTTATAATCAAGCTTTTGTTAAACGTAGTTTTAGAAATTTAGACAATTTAGATAAGGTTAAAAGGGAAAAAGGAAAGATAATACCAGAAATAGAGTACGACCCTATTCTTAAACTTCAATCCTCTTGCAACCTTTCCACCGAAGATGTCCCTAGTCTGGGATGCTTTGTGAACTAGGCCCAAGCTTGATCCTCTGAGCTTTTCACAATGCCTTAGTAGGAATGTCCCCTGTGTATAATATCTTTGAATACTTAGGAATTTTCTGGGCATCAATTGCAACAGTTTGTATAACTTTCGTATTACTGGGGATAAACCCTAAAGTATCCTGGAGATAAATCCTTAAAATTCTGGGGATAAACCCATAGGTATTCTGGGGATAAACCCTTGAGTATCCTGGGGAAAATCCTAAATTTTTGTGCGCTACAGGCGGGAGTGTATGAACTCCAAAACTTAGAAAGGTGAAAACCTTTAAACCTTAGAGAGTATTTTAAATACCCTTTCACGAGAGAGGGTGATCAATCCTCATATACCTTTAGGATCCAAGATATAGCCAACAATAACGAAATTGTCAGCCACTTTTACATGGACTGGTGCCGCTATCTTGAACTATCCCTGGATAACTTGCGCTCCAGACGGGGTGTTTAAACCCAATTCGAAAGAAAGGTGAATACCTTTAAACCTGTGAAGGGATCAGGATCCCTTAATCGTGAGAGAGGGGGCCAATCCTCTAATCTTTCGAATTATCATGTGTGTATATCCTGGAGGTATATCCTGAAGCATATTCTGCAAAACAACCTTAAACCAAGGTGGGTGTTAGCCCGGCTAACACCCCTCCGATGCTTAAGTCAGTATTGGGTTCAAAATAAAAAAGAATTATATTTAAAAGAGATAGAATTCATACCATCTTGAGTTAGAAATTAATTCCTTAACTCACCTGAAATAGGCTTTGAGGTGTATAGCGTTCCAGGATCTTGGAAGTATATCCCCCTCCATATTCTTAAGCCGGTATGCTCCTTTCCCATATTCCGATTCAATCTCATAAGGTCCTTCTCATTTCGGAGCTAATTTTCCATCAGCAGGATTAGTAGTATTCTGAAAAGCTTTCCTTAACACCCAATCTCCAACTTGAAACCTTCTCGTCCTTAGATTCTTGTTATATGCTCTGGATATCCTTTGTTGGTATGTTGCCATTCTCAAGTTTGCCGCATCCCTTGTCTCTTCAATAGTATCCAATTCTTGACATAAGGCTTCAGGATTCCTCTCAGGATCCTGAAGGTTGGATCTTGCTGTAGGTATCACCATTTCTGTCGGGATTAATGCCTCTGCTCCAAATACTAAGGAAAATGGGGTTTGCCCAGTTGCACTTTTCACTGTTGTTCTATCGGCCCATAAAACAATGGGAAATTTTTCTGCCCATCTTCCTTTTTTAGCTCCTAATCTTTTCTTCAAATTTTGTTCGAGGATTCTGCTTGCCCATTTGCCAGAGGATGTAATGGAGTAGATGTAATCATTTTAATTCCCCAACTCTTACAAAAATCAGACGTTCTCTTATTGATAAACTGAGAGCCATTGTCACAAATTATCTCAGCTGGTACCCCAAACCTGGTCAGGATATTCCTTTTTATGAAGGACACTACTTCCTGGTCTCTGACTTGAACAAATGCCTCAGCTTCAACCCACTTAGAGAAATAATCTGTCATTGCCAGCATAAAAACCTTTCCTCCTGGAGCTTTTGGAAATTTCCCCACTATATCCATCCCCTACTTCATGAATGGCCAAGGGGAAGCAATAGGATACAGTGGTTCAGCAGGTTGATGCAGTATATTGTTGTGCCTCTGACATGCATCGCATTTTCGAGCATATTCTGTAGCATCCTTTCTCATCGTCGGGCAGTAATATCCTGTTCTCAACACCTTTGAGAATAATGTTCTGCCCCTAGTATGGTTACCACAATCCCCTTCGTGTATATCCCGAAGCACTTCTTTAGTTTCGGGATCCTCCAAGCACCTCAGGTACGGTCCTACAAGGGATTTCTTATATAGAATATTGTTTATAATAGTGAATCGGGATACCTTCATCCTAAAAGCCTTAGGATTCTCATCCTTTGGAATATGTCCTTCTTTGAGATATCTCACAATTGGAGCCTACAGGACTTAGGATCCTCTTCAGGATACTTGTCATCAGGATTCTGAATACTTGCTACTTCCATATCCTGAGACTTGAAAAGATCCAGTGCAGGATATAGGATATGTAGTATTGGTATCCGAGTTCCCTCTGGTATCCTGACTGATGATCCTAGATTTGCCAAAGCATCTGCTTCAGCATTATCCTCCCTCAGTACCTGTTCAAGTGTAAAAACATCGAAATATCCTGCTAATTTTTGAGAATTTTGAGATATTCGATTAACTTCTCACCTTTAACTGCATAGGATCTATTAAAATGATTAGTAATTAACAGGGAATCAACAAAAACTTGTAAGCTTTTAATATTCATATTCTTGGCCAACTCTAATCATGCTATCAAAGCTTCATATTCTGCTTCATTATTAGTGGCAGGAAATTCACACCTAATAGCCTGGGGTAACATGTCCCCTTGTGGCGATTTTAGTAGTATACCCAATCCTACACCTCTCACATTAGATGCACCATCAGTATATAGTGTCCAGGATTCTAAGTTTTCTCCTAGCTGTTGTACTTCTAGGTCTACTTCCTTTTGAGTATCACTACTGAAATCAGCCACAAAGTCAGCTAGAGCCTGAGACTTTATGGCATTCCTAGGTTCATATACTAGATCATAGGCACTTAATTTTACTGACCACTTAGCCATTCTACCCGACATCTCAGGTTTCCTAATCACATTTTTAACAGGATAATTAGTTTTAATATGAATCCTATGTGTATCAAAGTAATGTCTAAGCTTCGTTGATGCCATAAATAGAGCCAATATTACTTTTTCTAAATGAGAATATCTAGTTTCAGCATCTAATAAACTTTTTCTAACATAATAAACAGGATACTGCTGACCTTCATGATTGATGCGTGTTAGGTGTATATGTAGGTTTAAGTATATTTTAAGCCCTTTTACACTTTTTTAGCCAAGTTTTAAATTTATAAAACACGATATTTACTAACACTAAACACACATATGGGCAAGTGCACCCAACGTGAGCGTAGTATAGTGTTGGTAAGATACCGAGGCCGTCCAAGGACACAAGAGCTTTTAATACCGGTTTATCCTCAACGTCTAATCAAATCAAAAGTTTAGAAAAATGTTTTAAACTAAGAAAATAAAAACTATCTAAAATGCTGAAAGATAAAAATAAAAGTAAAAACAGATAGAGAAGATGAATCACTTGGCTCCGACTCGTGTTTAGTGTAACCTTTGATTATTTCCGCACTTTTGCACTATTTAAGAGATTATCTTAGTTATTGTAGTAGGCCCCTCTTTTTAAGGTGACGTTACCCTCAACCCAGTAATTTGAGTCAGCAAGGATACAATCCTAAAGGGTCGGATTATTGAAAGATAATTAATTAAGGTATTAATGCATAATGTGGTAGGCCCCTCTTTTGAAGGCGACGTTACCCTCGGCTAAGTAGTCTGAGTCAGCAGGGATACAGTCCTAAGTAGCCGGGTTAAAGTTTTAATAGTAGTTTAACTTATGAGGGGATCAAAGAGTTTGGACCCCCGCCATCCAATACCGTTAAGTATTGAAGGAGGTCCTACTAAATTTGACCCAGGTCCTTTGCAAGATCTATACACTGAACAATGGCAAGACTCTTACCAAACCGTTCCCTTAACCCCCGACCAGGTAGCCAACATACCTCCATATAGACTGTGGAGATATGAATGGTGAAAATCTTTTATTTTATATAGACAGTAAAATAATGCCAAGACACCACGGACAAACGATAAGGAAGGATCACCTTCAACATCAAAAACTAGTTATTAAAGTCATTAATACATAACCAATTAAAAAGTGCGAAAAGATTAAAAATAAAAAGTATTACACTAGACACTTTGTCTTCACCAAGTGATGTAAGAGACTTAGGTAAACATGGCCTTGATTGTCAAGAACTCTTACGATCAATCTTGGATCCCGAGACGACTCACACACTCTATGATGGACAATGGATGATGGTGGTGGTGGGTGGTGGGTGAAGTGTGAGAGAGGTGGTGTACCAAGGGATGGTTTGAGCTTGAACCAAGCACTCCTATTTATAGGCTGAACAGAAGCTCGGGCACGGCCCCGTGTCCAGTCGGCACAGCCCCGTGTCCACATCCTTCTCTGTCTTCATTAATTACTCTTGTCTTTATTAGTTGACCACGGCCCCGTGTCGGATGGGCACGACCCCGTGTGCAGAAGCATATCTGTACTATCAAGATTTGCCTGGATTCTGCGAATCTTGTAGTTGACCACGGCCCCGTGTTCGCTGAGCACGGCCCCGTGGTGGGCGATGGAAGCTTCTACAACTTTGTCTTTTATGCTGACACTTGGGCACGCCCCCGTGCTCACTGAGCACGGGGCGTGTTCAGCCTTCTGCTCTCTTGTTTTGTTTGGGAAGATGCTTTCGGGGAGGTCGGGCATGCCACGTTTATTCCTTTTCTTGTATTTATGTTAGATTTAGCTTCCTTTTTGCTTCTTTTGTTAATTTGAGCTCATTTAATCCTGAAAATACAAAAGGAAGAAAAAAACACACTTTTTCCAACATTAGTACTAAAAAAAGGGTTAGTTTTATGCCACAATTGATGTAATTTATATGTTGCATTTTGCACATCAAAGATCCCCACACTTGAATCTTTGCTTGTCCTCAAGCAAAACTCTTTATAATATGGCTTTACACTCCCAAATGGAATGGGTAGAAGAGAAGATTTTTGGGCTTGTCATAGAGTGTCGGGATTTCCAAGATTCTTTACTAAGTTTTATTTTTATTTATTTACAATCCTATTCGTCATGATTTATTTAAAACTTTTCATAAGAAAAATTACTTATTAGGGCGTAACATGCCTCTTTAAAATTTTATTTATATACAAGTTCACATACCTCACGGGGGATCACTCAACACTCGGCCGAAGATGTATTTTAGTGAATCACTCGAGAGCGACATGGAACTTACTCCTACCATAAGCTTGCCAAGCAATCAATCCTCCTCCTTTTTAACTATATACCTTTGTAAATATCAAGTGGACTTTTTGGGTGAAGGGTTAGGCTTGGGTTAGTGGTTAGTAAAAGGGCGAAAAGCGCAACAAGCATCGGTTTTCGTAAGACTTTCTCTAAACTTTTTATTTTGATGAAGCTATAATTCAAACAAAGTTACTTTGATGAACTTGCTTGTTTATTTCTGTTGCTTCATCATCAACAAAGTTTTTTTTTTTTTTTTTTTTTTGACAGTCATACGAAAAACCGGACTTGTTACTAAAACAAAGGGTTAAAAATAAAAAGGTTTTGGTGGGTGAAAGGGTGTTTGGTTTGGGTTAAGAAATGAAAAGGTTTAGGCTCAAAGGGGTTAACTAGGGGGATTTGGGGTAGGTGGTAAAAAAAAATTATGGTATAGAAATAAAAAGGGTTAGTCCTAATGCCTCCATCATTTACTTACTCAGGTTTAAGTTGGTAAGGACCGGGAATGTATCGTCGTGGCAAGTTCTAGAGTTGTAAGAAACAAGCGGCTATTCACACAAGAAACGAAAAATGAGCATTTAATTTAAAGATATGTATTTGTATGCTCAATAAAGGCTCAAAACTCACTTTTGTGGGAATGGGTTTTTATGTGATCAACTATATATAATTAAATTTTAACTAAGCTTGTCATGCCTTTTCATAATTTTCTTATGTTGGTTCTTTTTATCACGACGCTATCGGTTGTAAATTTGTAAAAATAAAACCTTTTTAGAATTTTGAAATTCCCAAATTAAACCTAGACAAATAAAAAAATGAAAAATTTTTGAAAAAATTTGGGGTGATTAGCGGTTCCAATAGAGTTTTGTGTAAGGCTTGTTATTAGGACTTGCAAGATTCAAGGTTTTAGTATCCCCCCACACTTAAATTACACATTGTCCTCAATGTGTCCCAAAAATAAGTTTTTAGGTTGATTGAATGTGTAAAAGGTGTGAATCAAGCAAAAATTTGTATTACTGGGCGCTGGACACGTCCCCGTGTTGTCCGGGCACGTCCCCGTGTTCAAGTGCCAGTAACAAAAATAAAACAAAAGAAACAGAAGCCTGGACACGGGGGCGTGTTGGGTGAACATGGCCCGTGTCCAGTTTACCTGAACTGGGTCATTTCTGCAGACTGTGCAGCACGGGGCCGTGTTGGGCGGACACGGCCCGTGCTGAGCTTACTGTTAATGAAGAAAATTGTCGGATGGCCCTGTTTTCCTGCTTGGGGTGCTGGTTCAAGTTTCCCTTGTTATCCTTTGTGCGTTATATTTATTTCAACATCATCCAAACACCAAATTAACTAAAACCATCATTCATTAAGTCATAGAGAGAATTACATAGTAGTCCTAAAAAATGAAAAACAAAGCAGAAAATAAAAGTTAAAAGTCCTAAATTAGATAGGTCAAGTAATACGTAAAATCATCCTAAGGAGCTCTACTACAATAAGAACCAAAATTCCGGAAATAGTTTTCCGGTTTCTAAAAGTTTTGTAGAACTCCAAGCCGAGCGGTGTCCCTTAGATGTTGTTAAAGCCATTCTTCTATCTCCCTCGGGAGAAGGGAGGCGGCTTCATGTTCCTCAACATCTTGTGGAGGGGGAGTGACATCAATCGAAACCCCTTGTAGTTTGTCTCGAGGGGGGCTCCGGATGTAAGGCGTACCATTCGGCCGGAATGATGACTTCCGGTACCACATTCCATGCCCTTTGGGTGATAATCGGCACCAAAGGAGGAGAGGCGAGAATGTTCAACCTTTGGTGCAAAAGGTTGACTTCCCGGATATATCCTTCGAGTCCCACCGTTAGATGATTAATAAGGTCGACCAATGCTTCTTCTACCCCCGTTATCTCATCAATGGCCTCTCTTAGAGCGTAAACATAGTTTACAAGAGAGTCCTCAACCGTTGATGATCTTCTTCCCTGCCGGTTTTTTCTGGTATGTGACGAAGAGTTTCCGCTTGTTCTGCTTTCCATTCTGAGAAAACATACTGTAACACCCATCTAAATTTACTTGAATTTAATAATAATTCATTTCCAATTTATACAAAATATGCCCAGTTAACATAGATTTCATAAGTCAAATTGATAAGTAGCAAAAAGCTTAGTTAACTAAAGACTAAGTTAAAACATTCAAAAGTAGTTTAACAATTGTTTACATTCCATAAACATAGTCTATTCAGAGTTAAAACATTGCGGAAGCTTGTAAATTGTGTTCGGTTCTTCAAAAGATAGCTCGATCATCTTCCGGTTAGTTTCCAGCATCACCTAAGATCAAAACCACATCAAATGTTAGTTTTGGTAAAGTTAAAATGGATATAAACAAGTTCCATGGGTCAACAATCAAGAAAAATAAAATTTTCCGGAAGGGAGGGGCGCCGCGTGACGCCAAGGTTCCTCGCGTCACGCCAGGCCCTGTTTTTCACAGACTGTTGCTTGGGTTGTTGCTGTATATTCCCAGCTCAAGGTTTAATCAATTTCCAACTTAAAATGTCCATAACTTATGATTCGTAAGTCCGTTTTTAGTGATTCTTTTTCCTATACGTCTGTAATTTCATTACCAACGTGCCTATGCTAATAGTTGTGCCAAAACTTCAACTTACGGACAGAAAGACTATATGTCGTTATGCATTTATTCGACCCATTTCTACTTGACACAATTTACTACCATTTAGCTAGTAAACTTATGATATTTTATACCCAACATCCCGGGCTTATCATCACTCGCATTTCTTTACCAATCTCATGGCTTAATGCTCTTGTGATTTGTCATCTTCATTTTGACTCTCTAAACACTAAAACAACATTTTACACAATTAATCGACCCGTTTGGCTCATCTTATGGAATTTCCCCAATATGATGACTACCAAACGGTTCTTTGTCACCCTTAGACTAGTAATACAAATAACGATCATGGTTGCTACAATCAACACCATATTTATCCTCAAATGAGACTTCGCAAAATTTAACAACAGTTCGTCTAATGTAACGGGTCAAGTTACATACCTTTAGTGCACGTCCTTCAACCGCAATTCACCGCCGGCTTGTCCACTTGACGTTCCGGCATCCTTTCCTATAGAGTTCATTTACATCATGTTTAGAACTCTTTTTAATCACATATCGCATAATAGTCAAAACATCACAATTAGGTGTTTTAACTTCAAAATTCTAGTTTCAAGCCATCTTTGAGGCATTTCAACAAACACTTTAAAGGCAGAAATTTTACATGATTATATAGTAAATTCCTAGCTTATCATCTAGCCCGAATTTCACATAAATCAACCCCTTTTACACAATCGTTAGCTTCTAAAATTCTGAAGTCACTTTAAAATTGTCAAATTACACTAGAACAACACCCAATTTCCTAGTGTTTATCAAGTTCTACATAACCCACTAATCACCTACAATGGTGTTCATGGATTTTACTAAAATTTCACATGATTTCAACTTGTATTGGTCTAGGGTTTGTCCCTAGACACTGTATTGTTCCTAATTCATCATAAAACTAACATGCAACCATAAATTTCAGAAAATCCCAATTTCATGAGAATTTCGAGTTGAGAGTTTTTATCAAATTTTACATACCTTGTAATCCTCTTGCAATGAGGATCAATAATCTATGCTTTAATTTCGATTTCAGCTTGGATTGAGCCTTCAATTTGAAAGTTTAGTGATGTTTTAGGGTTTTGGAGAGTGGGGATCGCCCCTGCTTGTTCTTGTACGACCAGACATCCCAAATGGGGTGTTTGGTTTTGTTTTGTTTTTTTGTTTTTTTTAAAGATGATAATATAGTTTCAATCTTTACAACTTAGGCCCCTCCACTTTTGTTCAACATATAGTTTGGTTATGTTAACCCTATTTCAAGTTATTTCTATACTTATAGTTAACTAGGTTATAATTTCCTAGTTAAATAATATTCTTGTTTATTTAAACTTTATAATTAGAATTATGTAACACCCGTTCTTATAAATCAAGGTTTAACGTAAATTTTACGTAAAACAACCACGTAACTAAGATTACATAAACATTTGGAAATACGGGTTTATTAAAACTTTTACAATTTATAATTTATTCTACATAACGTGATCGAAATTCGTTGTTTAAAATTTACAACGTGACAAAGTGCGGAAGCGTGTATATTTATCGTGTTCGGTTCTTCGTTGAGCTTGATCGTCTTTCGGCATCCAAAATATACCTACATTTCATAAACATGAAATACATTAGTCTTACGGGGGTTTAAAACGTGTCTAAACGAGTCCAAGTAACAATTGATCACCAAAACAAGATTATCAATCTGGCCTCCACCGTAAATCAGAAGAGATCCACCGTAAAGCCTTTCAACTCCACCGTAAATTACGGTGGACACCGTAATTTACGGTGGCCCCTGCATCAGCAGGTCTACAGCTCAGTTCAGCTATGCCAGTTTTTACGGAAACGGCCATAACTTCTTCGTTATTGATCCGTTTTACCCGATTCTTTTTCCTACGCGTCCGTAATTTAATTCTCCATCTTGTGGAGTTAAAATCCAAAATTCTACATAATAAAATTTCAGACTTTTAAGTCTTCGGCTTATCGCCTTATTTCCCACTTTTGACCCGTTTATGCATTTTATCAAACGAACATATTCGTTTGATTCCTACATCACCTACACTTCTTCAAATTAATGTTACCTACTATATTAGGTTCTAATCATAGGTTTATTACACCGTTTAATCACGTTTTCGCTCGTATGCTTATTTTGACCCGTTAAGGGTATTTAAGCACTTTAAAGCTTGAAATCACCTTCCTTCTTTTCTAGCATCTTATTCCTACATTTCTTATCAAGAAATCTTCCACTACAACTATATGTGTGTGGATTTAAATGTGTATGTCTATATGTTCCGAGTTTTACCCTTCGGATTGCTATTTTACGGCAAGACTCAAATAGAGCTATGTGACTAACATATCACATCTTTCAACTTCTATACTTATTCTAAATATTTACCTAGTCATAAAACTCGTTTCCAAACAACCTCTATGGGTCATTTGTTCCATTTAGCCTACAAGGGCGTTTTGGTCGATTTTAGTCATTCTTTTACGACGAAGGACTATTAGTGCTTGTTTGAACCCCAAAGTCCGACCTTTTAACCATATTCTTGTTTAGAAACCAATATGTTTCTAAAACACCATAATCATAACTCAATTTATTCGCTTACCTAAAAGATAACCGAATATCTTATTTTAACCTTGTCTAACTGTTATAAAACTCCAAATTCTACATGGTGTATTGTATTATTATACATACCTGGCTCGGATCAATATATCGACCCGTTTCAATACCTTTCCTTAGTTGCTACTAAGTGATAGCGATGTAAGCATCCATTTGCTATTTATTCTAAAAAAAATCATGCAACTTGACAACCCATTAGTCGATATTGTCAAAGGGTGATAATTTCACCTTTTGACCCGTTTGGTCTAAATGACCAATTACCATTGTCAAATTGTCAAAATTACCATTCTACCCTTAATGGTTATTATGATTTAACTTATATGATAACCATTAAAAGTACATGCTTCATTCGTCATAATATGATCGAATTACCGATTTAACTCATTTTTGGCCATCATTGTGTTTTCTTGTCATATTTGATTATCTTGTTCCGTACGACCACACGTCGGATCATCATATCTCAATTAGGTATTTTTATTTTTTCGTAACTAATACGACGAAAGAATATTATAAATATATGACTAGTGTAAGATATACTTACCTTGCATCCGAATTATGCTTTTCCGCCATTCTTGCTTCGTTTGACCCGCTTCCTTTCCAAGCCTCCACCTAGCTTGTCAAGCGTCAAACTATCATCATAATTTCATAAGATGGGTAATTTAGTCATTGTTAACCATAACTATTCCATCTTACGCATTTTTCTATCAATTTATCATTCGATCTTACTAAGGGTTGGTTTGACTACTAAAAGTCAAACGCCCCTTAGCATATAAATGCACATTCAAGTTCTATCTATCAATTTGTAGCTAACATGATCTTATACACTTAGTTACATGAACATGGCTACCAAATTTCATCATAACATTCAAAACTCATTTCAATCATGTATGAACAAGTTCCCAAATCATTTAATTTGTTTGAGTGCCTTGTTTCTATTATCAAATATGATGATTTTAAACATAACTTATCATCATCTTTACTATTATATCAAAACCCACTTCCTAGTTTACTTGTTAATCACATACAAGTGATATTACTTCAAGTTCTTCATAATTTCACCATATCTAACAAAACCCACTTCAACCATATATGAACAAGTACCCCAAATTCATGGTTAAGTCGAACACCTTCTATTTGTTTTCATGCATGTTGATTCTAAGCATAGTTATATCATTCAAAATCATCATAACATTAAAACCCACTTGTCTAAGTGTGTTAATTCATCAACTCCTTCAATTAATAGCATGTTAAGTATGATTTTCACTTAGGGTTTCGTTCCTAAGCAAGTATACATCATTAATCTAGTCATATCTTCTCTAATCCATGCCTAATTCGCGATTAGGATGATTATCAACTTTTTACAACTTCATGAATGTTAGAAATTTGACATACCTTAGGATCCCCTTGACTTGGTGATCACGAATATGTGCTTGAATTTCGATTTGGGTTCGATTTGCCCTTCCAATTTCATTGATTTGTGCTTGTTAGGGTTTGGCTCCATGGGGAGCTTCCTGATGTCGATCCAGAACACACACTTGTGTGTGTGTGTGTGTTTGTGTTTTGTTTAATTAAATAACTTTTCTAGTTATCCCACTTTAACCCCTCGTGTTTGGTTCGTTATTAAGTAGGCCACAACCTACTTATTTTTAACAATATTCCCACTTATTAACTAGGTTTAATATTCCTAGTTAACTTAGCGGGTTCAGGAATATTTATGACTAAGTTTATTTTAAGTCCCGTTAAGTCGGGCCTTCTATAAACTTTATTTCCTCAAAAGCCTTTATTCTACTTTTATTTAATATTAGGTTTATTTATTTAAAATTCTAATATTCACCGGGTTACTTTTACTACTAACGGTATTTTACCCGTCTTTTAGTTTTAACATGGGTTAATTACCAAACACATTTTCGGGGTGTTACAAGTCTACCCCCCTTAAAGAGGTTTCGTCCTCGAAACCTTGCTTATCTAGTTCATTGAGTTTCTAAACCCAATGCGTTTGACTTGAATAATCTCTTAAGCATTACTCCTACTTTAACCAATTGTTATCATTACCAGAAAAATTATGGTAATGTCTTTTTGGTTACAGGACCTCTACGTATGTCATATGATATAATGTAACTTCTAAATAACGTAGTCCCGTTATTTCCACTAGTTCAGTTAACTTAGCGATACCCATCGCTTTTATATACCATCGAATTCCTTATGAATCCGTTAATTTGACCCGTTTAAGATCTTTAGTGAAATCTTTCACTTTTAGCAACAAATTCTTTTGTTTTCAATTTATCTATTCGGTTCAGCTATACCGAACCTACCGCTTACAAGCAAACCAAATTTCTTGATTTGAATTGGTGACCTTAACCGGTCTCATTAACTAGTCTTATTAGTTCAGTTACTTTTATCACTCGCTTGGTTATAATGTGATTTTACTTCACATTACATTTCCTAACCGTGATCGTGTCACATCATGTTTAATTTGTATCAACCTTTCATTTTTTGAGAATATCACTTTTCGAATATATCATCTTGCGCCTATCAGTGTCAAGACTTGTATCTTTCATGCTTATTATTTAAATTCCTATCAGAATTTATGTTTGTAAAAACATTACTTCTTACTAAAACCGAAGTTTTAGTTTTAGGATCTTTTCTTTAACTTGTGTCAATCATCCATACTGGGATATTGACAGTCCGTAATTTAATCCTTTACAGTCTTAGTTTTTGTATGCGGGGATTCTTAACTGATTTCCTCGCTTTATTCCATCTAACCCGTAGGTTTTATCACTTAGCCTTATGGGCTATTTTTGATTAGACATTCACCTCTTTAAGGCGAAGTCCTTATAACTTCTTTCTAATCATGACCCGTGGGTCGTTTTAGTCCATAACTCATAATCCGAGTCTTTTGACTTTAAATTCGTGTTCTCGTTTCTCGGTTTACGCATGTGTTTAATTCTTTCCCATCAACCGGGTGTTTTACCGAAGTCGTTATTATTGCAATCCTCCCGGTATGCATTAAGATCTCGTTTCATTTTTATATTCTGACTTTGTCTTTAAGTTCGACGTTTTACAAAAATGACCCGTTAAGGGACATATTTGCATTTTCCGGGTTCAAGTGTAAGTACACTCCCTCCCATTGCTTGTCTAAATCATTTTTCATGTTTGCATTTTCTGGGTTCGAGTGCAAGTACACTCCCTCCCAATACTTGTCTAAATCATTTTACATGCTTGCGTTTTATGGGTTCGAGTGTAAGTACACTCCCTCCCAATACTTGTCTAAATCATTTTACATGCTTGCGTTTTATGGGTTCGAGTGTAAGTACACTCCCTCCCAATACTTGTCTAAATCATTTTACATGCTTGCGTTTTATGGGTTCGAGTGTAAGTACACTCCCTCCCAATACTTGTCTAAATCATTTTACATGCTTGCGTTTTATGGGTTCGAGTGTAAGTACACTCCCTCCCAATACTTGTCTAAATCCTTTTACATGCTTGTTTGTCCCTTAACTCGGGCTCATTATCCTAATGTAACACGCTCCTGTCACTCGCTTGTGCGTTTACATTATTTTCAAATATCTTGCTTATCTGCTTCATTTGGGTACTTTTTAATTAGTCCCATTCACCCCGCCATTACCACATCGGACATAACTGCGCTCATTATAAGAAGCTCATGCTATCATGTGTTCACTACTTACTTGGCCAGAGTAAGCGATCAACACGTGGTACGCGTGACCTTATTATAATTACCACATCACGTCCCATGTAAGTAACTCCTCAAATTGTCTCCATGTTTATGGTTTCATTTGGTAAAACTCTATTTAATTGTTAGTTAACAATTATTAGTTTTAATCGTTTATCCTTGAACATGTACAATGTCCCTTTTTATGAACATTTATTCGCATTCATTGATGTGATCATAAATTTTCTCAATAGGATTTGTATTGAGAATACTTGCTTGGATGATCACTCTCGTCCAAGTTTCTATATAAACAAGTCTTGTTATTCATTTGTTATTCATCATTGTGAATAACACATTTCCTATTAAATTTCTCTTGGAAATCAGGTTTTCCAAGTTCTGTCATATGTGTATGCAACCGTTATTACTTACGTGTTTGTTGCATATAACGACCCGTGCGATTAAATTTAAAAGTGTGCACCTGGTGATGCTTGCCCTAACGGGCTTCTCTTGTCATTAGTCTTGTTCGCGACCGTTACGCGATTTTGGTCCTTAATGAGTATGCTCTTTCTGTCGTACCCCGGACCGTCCCATCATCATATCCATAATTTGTTTGACTCTCGTCGTCTTCAAACGCGAGTGTCCTTCATTTAAAACATTCACAAAAGTTAGTAAAGTCAACTTCAATAATCGCCCGTATTATAATACAAGGCATTTTCTACTATACACGTCAACGCGCGTATTTTCGTCAACCCTAACAATCATTTAAATTGGGGTAACGTATACCACACGATAGCTCTATGTGTTGTTTACAACACTTAAGCATACTAACTAATAACGTACTTGTACTTACCGGATTTGCGATCAAGCTTCGAACCGAACACCAATCTTTATTAAGAGCATAAGGTTTAAGTCCAAGCACGGTTTCTCCCCACCATACTTGAATCTCTTAAACCAAGGCTCTGATACCAACTTGTAACACCCGTTCTTATAAATCAAGGTTTAACGTAAATTTTACGTAAAACAACCACGTAACTAAGATTACATAAACATTTGGAAATACGGGTTTATTAAAACTTTTACAATTTATAATTTATTCTACATAACGTGATCGAAATTCGTTGTTTAAAATTTACAACGTGACAAAGTGCGGAAGCGTGTATATTTATCGTGTTCGGTTCTTCGTTGAGCTTGATCGTCTTTCGGCATCCAAAATATACCTACATTTCATAAACATGAAATACATTAGTCTTACGGGGGTTTAAAACGTGTCTAAACGAGTCCAAGTAACAATTGATCACCAAAACAAGATTATCAATCTGGCCTCCACCGTAAATCAGAAGAGATCCACCGTAAAGCCTTTCAACTCCACCGTAAATTACGGTGGACACCGTAATTTACGGTGGCCCCTGCATCAGCAGGTCTACAGCTCAGTTCAGCTATGCCAGTTTTTACGGAAACGGCCATAACTTCTTCGTTATTGATCCGTTTTACCCGATTCTTTTTCCTACGCGTCCGTAATTTAATTCTCCATCTTGTGGAGTTAAAATCCAAAATTCTACATAATAAAATTTCAGACTTTTAAGTCTTCGGCTTATCGCCTTATTTCCCACTTTTGACCCGTTTATGCATTTTATCAAACGAACATATTCGTTTGATTCCTACATCACCTACACTTCTTCAAATTAATGTTACCTACTATATTAGGTTCTAATCATAGGTTTATTACACCGTTTAATCACGTTTTCGCTCGTATGCTTATTTTGACCCGTTAAGGGTATTTAAGCACTTTAAAGCTTGAAATCACCTTCCTTCTTTTCTAGCATCTTATTCCTACATTTCTTATCAAGAAATCTTCCACTACAACTATATGTGTGTGGATTTAAATGTGTATGTCTATATGTTCCGAGTTTTACCCTTCGGATTGCTATTTTACGGCAAGACTCAAATAGAGCTATGTGACTAACATATCACATCTTTCAACTTCTATACTTATTCTAAATATTTACCTAGTCATAAAACTCGTTTCCAAACAACCTCTATGGGTCATTTGTTCCATTTAGCCTACAAGGGCGTTTTGGTCGATTTTAGTCATTCTTTTACGACGAAGGACTATTAGTGCTTGTTTGAACCCCAAAGTCCGACCTTTTAACCATATTCTTGTTTAGAAACCAATATGTTTCTAAAACACCATAATCATAACTCAATTTATTCGCTTACCTAAAAGATAACCGAATATCTTATTTTAACCTTGTCTAACTGTTATAAAACTCCAAATTCTACATGGTGTATTGTATTATTATACATACCTGGCTCGGATCAATATATCGACCCGTTTCAATACCTTTCCTTAGTTGCTACTAAGTGATAGCGATGTAAGCATCCATTTGCTATTTATTCTAAAAAAAATCATGCAACTTGACAACCCATTAGTCGATATTGTCAAAGGGTGATAATTTCACCTTTTGACCCGTTTGGTCTAAATGACCAATTACCATTGTCAAATTGTCAAAATTACCATTCTACCCTTAATGGTTATTATGATTTAACTTATATGATAACCATTAAAAGTACATGCTTCATTCGTCATAATATGATCGAATTACCGATTTAACTCATTTTTGGCCATCATTGTGTTTTCTTGTCATATTTGATTATCTTGTTCCGTACGACCACACGTCGGATCATCATATCTCAATTAGGTATTTTTATTTTTTTGTAACTAATACGACGAAAGAATATTATAAATATATGACTAGTGTAAGATATACTTACCTTGCATCCGAATTATGCTTTTCCGCCATTCTTGCTTCGTTTGACCCGCTTCCTTTCCAAGCCTCCACCTAGCTTGTCAAGCGTCAAACTATCATCATAATTTCATAAGATGGGTAATTTAGTCATTGTTAACCATAACTATTCCATCTTACGCATTTTTCTATCAATTTATCATTCGATCTTACTAAGGGTTGGTTTGACTACTAAAAGTCAAACGCCCCTTAGCATATAAATGCACATTCAAGTTCTATCTATCAATTTGTAGCTAACATGATCTTATACACTTAGTTACATGAACATGGCTACCAAATTTCATCATAACATTCAAAACTCATTTCAATCATGTATGAACAAGTTCCCAAATCATTTAATTTGTTTGAGTGCCTTGTTTCTATTATCAAATATGATGATTTTAAACATAACTTATCATCATCTTTACTATTATATCAAAACCCACTTCCTAGTTTACTTGTTAATCACATACAAGTGATATTACTTCAAGTTCTTCATAATTTCACCATATCTAACAAAACCCACTTCAACCATATATGAACAAGTACCCCAAATTCATGGTTAAGTCGAACACCTTCTATTTGTTTTCATGCATGTTGATTCTAAGCATAGTTATATCATTCAAAATCATCATAACATTAAAACCCACTTGTCTAAGTGTGTTAATTCATCAACTCCTTCAATTAATAGCATGTTAAGTATGATTTTCACTTAGGGTTTCGTTCCTAAGCAAGTATACATCATTAATCTAGTCATATCTTCTCTAATCCATGCCTAATTCGCGATTAGGATGATTATCAACTTTTTACAACTTCATGAATGTTAGAAATTTGACATACCTTAGGATCCCCTTGACTTGGTGATCACGAATATGTGCTTGAATTTCGATTTGGGTTCGATTTGCCCTTCCAATTTCATTGATTTGTGCTTGTTAGGGTTTGGCTCCATGGGGAGCTTCCTGATGTCGATCCAGAACACACACTTGTGTGTGTGTTTGTGTTTTGTTTAATTAAATAACTTTTCTAGTTATCCCACTTTAACCCCTCGTGTTTGGTTCGTTATTAAGTAGGCCACAACCTACTTATTTTTAACAATATTCCCACTTATTAACTAGGTTTAATATTCCTAGTTAACTTAGCGGGTTCAGGAATATTTATGACTAAGTTTATTTTAAGTCCCGTTAAGTCGGGCCTTCTATAAACTTTATTTCCTCAAAAGCCTTTATTCTACTTTTATTTAATATTAGGTTTATTTATTTAAAATTCTAATATTCACCGGGTTACTTTTACTACTAACGGTATTTTACCCGTCTTTTAGTTTTAACGTGGGTTAATTACCAAACACATTTTCGGGGTGTTACAAATTATAAAGTTTTATATTTCCAGGGTGTTACACATACCGAAAAGAGTTTAATTTTATGGGACCAGTACTTCGGACACGGCCCCGTGTTCAACGAACACGGCCCCGTGTTCAGATATCTGCAGGATTTAGGAACAAGGAATCTTGGGGTTTTAAATTGTTTTCGTGATTTTTAAAGCATTTTTGAACTGAAACAACTTAAAATATTGTTGTAGAACTTATTCTTAACAAGATTCCATGAACAAAAATCTAACAAACATCTCAACAAAGCTTGAAATTATGGAAGGTTCAAGCTTTAATGGAAGTACAAGGAAAGAAAAATTGAAGAAGATGATAGTGGATAAAAGAGGAAAGGACAAGAAGGTAATTGAGAAACTTCTTTTAGAAAAAACCTAGGATGGTATGTGAGAATATTCCCCAAATCTCTGTCCCTGGAATGGTTCAAATGTGCAGGATTCTTGGCTGCATTTATAGAAAACGACAGTACGTTGCACACGGCCCCGTGTCGGATGGACACGGCCCCGTGTGCAGACAGAATCCTGACACAATTTTGTCCGTATTCTGATGAAATCAGAAGGGAATCTTTGGGTGGACACGGGGGCGTGCTGACCTGGACACGACCCCGTGTCTAGAAGCTGTCTTATGGAATTCGTCTATTTTCAAGGAACTTTTCCAGATCAGGTGGTTCCTTACTGGATGGAACAACCCCAAAGTGCCTAAGATACCTTAATTGATCTAGATTAAGACTAGAACGCAAGAGGTTGTCAGTGAGGGTAATTCCTATGCTATAAGTAGGTGGACAAGTCCAACCCTTTCCCAGGCTCTCGTTAAAGAAGGTGTATGCCGAATCGCTCAGGTCTATGTATGCATCGAACGAAGTCGATGGGGAGTCCTTCACGGCACAATCAGCATAGGGACGACTATCGCTCAAGTCCTCACTAGAGTTAGAAGTATCGTCGGGGACAACGAAGTTGTTTGAATGCGATTCCAACACTTCTTCTTGGTTATCATCTTGAGATAAATTATTGAAATCTTCCCTAAGTTCTTTTAACCAATTAAGAATTAGATCTTCTAATTGAAATAATTCATCAAGAAGCATTTCTCCTAGAAAATCTGGTTGGGAGCATTCAAGGGAGAGATATGGATTATTTTTACTTTCGCCCCTCTTAAGGATACAAGGAAATGATGGGTCTATATAGTGGGGCTTATAATTTAGAAAATAACATTCTAATTCCTTATGGGTACCACCACATAATTGAGACCACGTACCATAAGAGTGCCGAAAGTAAAAAGTATCAGTATCACTCATGTTTGTGTCAGAAATTACCAACCGTCGGGATCTTACGGTTCTGTTTTCAGTAACTGAATCTTGGGCACGGGGCGTGTTGAGTGGGCACGGCCCCGTGTTCAGCTTACTGTCTGACTTAAAACAAGATTACCAGTTCCAATGATTGGGCACGGGGCGTGTTCAGCGGGCACGGCCCGTGCTAAGTTCTGCAGAAGCTGAAAAACTAAGAAAAATCCTTAAAAAATCAAAAAATAAGAAAAACGATTAGGCCGCTGATTCCTAACTTTCTTAAAATCCTTGTGTCCCCAGCAGCGGCGCCAAAAACTTGATGCGTGTTAGGTGTATATGTAGGTTTAAGTATATTTTAAGCCCTTTTACACTTTTTTAGCCAAGTTTTAAATTTATAAAACACGATATTTACTAACACTAAACACACATATGGGCAAGTGCACCCATCGTGAGCGTAGTATAGTGTTGGTAAGATACCGAGGTCGTCCAAGGACACAAGAGCTTTTAATACCGGTTTATCCTCAACGTCTAATCAAATCAAAAGTTTAGAAAAATGTTTTAAACTAAGAAAATAAAAACTATCTAAAATGATGAAAAATAAAAATAAAAGTAAAAACAGATAGACAATATGAATCACTTGGCTCCGACTCGTGTTTAGTGTAACCTTTGATTATTTCCTCACTTTTGCACTATTTAAGAGATTATCTTAGTTATTGTAGTAGGCCCCTCTTTTGAAGGTGACGTTACCCTCAACCCAGTAGTTTGAGTCAGCAAGGATACAATCCTAAAGGGTCGGATTATTGAAAGATAATTAATTAAGCTATTAATGCATAATGTGGTAGGCCCCTCTTTTGAAGGCGACGTTACCCTCGGCTAAGTAGTCTGAGTCAGCAGGGATACAGTCCTAAGTAGTCGGGTTAAAGTTTTAATAGTAGTTTAACTTATGAGGGGATCAAAGAGTTTGGACCCCCGCCATCCAATACCGTTAAGTATTGAAGGAGGTCCTACTAAATTTGACCCAGGTCCTTTGCAGGATCTATACACTGAACAATGGCAAGACTCTTAACAAACCGTTCCCTTAACCCCCGACCAGGTAGCCAACATACCTCCATATAGACCGTGGAGATATGAATGGTGAAAAATCTTTTATTTTATATAGACAGTAAAATAATGCCAAGACACCACGGACAAACGATAAGGAAAGATCACCTTCAACATAAGAAACTAGTTATTAAAGTCATTAATACATAACCAATTAAAAAGTGCGAAAAGATTAAAAATAAAAAGTATTACACTAGACACTTTGTCTTCACCAAGTGATGTAAGAGACTTAGGCAAACATGGCCTTGATTGTCAAGAACTCTTACGATCAATCTTGGATCCCGAGACGACTCACACACTCTATGATGGATAATGGATGATGGTGGTGGATGATGGTGTTATGGTGGTGGTGGGTGGTGGGTGAAGTGTGAGAGATGTGGTGTGCCAAGGGATGGTTTGAGCTTGAACCAAGCACTCCTATTTATAGGCTAAACAGAATCTCGGGCACGGCCCCGTGTCCAGTGGGCACGGCCCCGTGTCCACATCCTTCTCTGTCTTCATTAATTGTTCTTGTCTTTATTAGTTAACCACGGCCCCGTGTCCGCTGGGCACGACCCCGTGTGCAGAAGCATATCTGTACTATCAAGATTTTCCCGGATTCTGCGAATCTTATAGTTGACCACGGCCCCGTGTCCGCTGAGCACGGCCCCGTGGTGGGTGATGGAAGCTTCTACAACTTTGTCTTTTATGCTGACACTTGGGCACGCCCCCGTGCTCACTGAGCACGGGGCGTGTTCAGCCTTCTGCTCTCTTGTTTTGCTTGGGAAGATGCTTTCGGGGAGGTCGGGCATGCCACGTTTATTCCTTTTCTTGTATTTATGTTAGATTTAGCTGCCTTTTTGCTTCTTTTGTTAATTTGAGCTCATTTAATCCTGAAAATACAAAAGGAAGACAAAAACACACTTTTTCCAACATTAGTACTAAAAAGGGGTTAGTTTTATGCCACAATTGATGTAATTTATATGTTGCATTTTGCACACATCAATGATCCTTTGCCAGGACAACACTTACTGCATTCCCTGTTACTGCAAGATACCGGGATAATGGTTCACCATCATCGTGTTTCATCAACAGGGGTGCAGTTGAAAGATACTGCTTCAATTCTTGCAAGGCTGCTTCATGCTTCTCTCCCCATTCGAATTTCTTATTATTCTTCAGGATATCGTAGAATTCCTTGCATTTTTTTCGAGGATCTTGATATAAACCTGTTTAATGCTGCTACTCGCCCTGTTAATCTTTGTACATCTTTCATGTTTGAAGGTGACTTGATATCCAGGATAGCTTTGATCTGTTCCGGGCTTGCTTCGATCCCCCTTTTAGTCACCATGTATCCCAAAGACTTTCCTACCCCTACTCTGAAATGGTATTTAGCAGGATTTAGCTTCATATTATATTGATCCAGGATATCAAATGCCCCTTCAATATCCCGGAGATGATCCTCAGCCTACTTGGATTTTACCACCATATCATCGATGTACACCTCCATGGTGTCCCCTAGTTTGTCTTTAAACATCATGTTCACCAATCTTTGATATGTTGCACCTGCATTTTTCAAACCGAAAGGCATGGCAGTATAACAATAAATACATGTTGGTGTCATGAAAGTGGTATCCTCCTTGTCTGAAGGTTCCATTTGGATCTGCTGGAATCCTGAGGATGTATCCATGAAGGTTAACATTTCGGGACTAGCAGTAGCATCCAACATTGAGTCGATATGAGGCAGAGGGAATGGGTCTTTAGGACATGCTTTGTTCAAGTCTGTGTAATCTACACATACTCTCCATTTCCCATTTTTCTTTTGAACCACAACTACATTTGCTATCCATTTGGGAAATTTAACTTCCCTAATCATCTTGCTCTTCAACAATCTTTCAACCTCTTCCTGAATTATTGCGTTCCGTTCAGGAGTAAACTTCCTTCGTTTCTGCTGGACAGTCTTGAAAGACCTGTCTATTCCAAGCTTGTGAGTTATAATATCCTTGGAAATACCTGTCATATCCTCATGTTTCCATGCGAATGTTGACATCCTGCATTTCAAAAAGTTAGTCAATTGATTTTCAATATCCTGAGGGATATTGGTTCCTACGAGCACCGAGATATCCGGATTATCCTGATCAAGGATAATTTTCTTAACATCCTGCTCTGTAGCCTCCACGATATCCTGGGCTCGCATCTTTAATTGCTATCCTGCTTTGGGCTTCGTTGAGGATTTCATCGAAGAAGAATAACACTCCTTCGCTTCTTGTTGATCACTTTCCACCTTGAAAATCCCCAAGGGGTAGGGATCTTGATACATTGATGATAGGTCGATGGCACAACCTTCATATCATGGATCCAGGGCCTACCCAATATAATATTCTAGCAGGATAAGGAGACCATGACACCGAAGCGTTGCATCGAGTTGACTCGTTCAACATATACTGGCAGCTTTATTTCTCCCACAGTATTTCTGGCCTCTCCACTGAACCCCGACAAGTACAATAGATTTTGAAGTGATATCCATCGGAGAAGCATTCATCCTCTTCAGCGTTTCTAGCTGAATAATGTTAACAGAGCTGCCATTATCCACCAGTATCCTGCGCACAAAGTGGTTAGCAACATATAAAGTTATTACCAAACCATCATGATGGGGATCCTGAACAGCACCCCTGTCATCACTGTCAAACGTTATCACTTTATCGGTCGTGAGCGTTGTCATCTTGGTTGGTTTATCTCCCCTTTCTGCCTTAGCCTCCTTTGCATGTCTTTTTGCTGCAGAATAAGAGGTTCCACAGATATCGGATCCTCCTGAAATAAAGTTAATTATCTTGGCATCCGCAGGAGGTGATGCTGCTCGTTCAGTATCTTTCTCAGTATCCTGACCCTTATTCTTCTTTCTTCCTAGAAGATCTTTCAGATATCCTTTGCTCAGGAGATAGCTTATTTCCTTCCTCAGAACAATGCAATCTTTCGTAACATGCCCAAAATCCTCATGGAAGGCACACCACTTAGATTTAACCTTCCAATCAGCTTTTTGTTGGTTCTTCCTGGGCCACCTCGCTTTGTCTCCTAAACTCAGGATACTCCTCAGGATCCTCGTCTTCAACAGCATTCACTTTCTTGTTGTCATTCCTGCCATATGGCTTAGAGCGATATGGTTTGTATGAGGACTTTGACTTCCTGTTAGTTGATTCATAAGTTGAGGATGAATTCATCCTCTCTTGCATCTTTTTATCAGCTTCCAGTCGAATGTATCTCAAGGCCCTATTCCGAGCCTCATCCAGGTTCCTGCAAGGATTCATTACAAGATCCTGATAAAATTGGGAATCTTTTTGCAAACCCATTTTGAATGCTTGCACGGCTGTTGCAACATCAAGGTGTGGGACATCGAGAGATTCCCTGCTAAACTTGTTCACATAATCCCTCAAGGATTCCTGAGGTCTTTGAGTTATCCTGTAGAGATCACTGGTTAGTTTTTCAAAATTTCGACTGCAAGAAAATTGACTATTAAACAAATTGACTAAATGAGCAAAGGGTGACACGAGATGTACGAGGAAAGCCCTTGATCAATCTAGATCACCGGCATAAAACCTCGGGAGCTGACAATCGCAGCTGCCTAGTTCTTCTTATTGCTTCAAATGTCAGGATACAGTGCAGGATATAATACCGATCAACTAGGTGTTACAATGCGATTTGAATACAAGTGTAAGTATGTTGTGAGTGATTGCAGCTAGAGAGCAAGAGTGCATGATGAATTGTGTGTGTTCTTATCTGAACCGATCAATCCTATTTATAGTAAAAGAAAGCTAACTAACTAGCCTATAATTCTGGGATATAGCGAATATTCCATTTGTGAACGTTGTAGTCCACTTCTTCCGACTTCAACGTTCCTATTCCAACATATTAGCCCGAGTCTTACGCAGAAGAAGTCCACTTGAACATTATGGACTTGTTTTATTAATCTGCACGTGAATTAATTAGTCACTACCAGGATACTGTGTCAGGATGTTACCAATATCCTGATCACAACAAAAGAAACATAGTCAGAATATTATTCAGGATATGTAAGAAGAAAACCACCCATAACACTCATTAGAAAATATATATATATTTCAAAACTTTTGAAACCAACATTAATATACCAATCAAAGTTTCTAACATGCTTGTAATAAATAAATTAAACGTTACAAACATTTTTGTATGGGTTTACAAAATATATTTTTCTAATACGCTCATTAGAAAATTTTAGTATTTCAAAAACATATTGAAAAACATATTATTTTGTATATGGTTTGGTTTATCTAAACACGAACAAAAAACCCATGAACTGTAAAACTTGAATCAAAACGTTAGTTTTGCAACATGATATTCAGATTAAAGATTGTACTCCAATCATAAAACTAATCCGACTCGTTGTACTAAATAAAATATTTCCCAAAAATATTTACAAGATTTTAAAAAATCTCAATTAATATTTTAAACTTTCGTGAACCTAAATCCTTGTAAAGAAGAGATTTAAGATTGTAGTAACAATCTTCACGAAAGTCTATTTTAAGATTGTAGGAACTAGGTTCACTTTTTATTAAAATATATTACAAATTATAATAACGAGACTCTCGTTATTTGTGGGAAATTCTTCTAGTACAATACCGGTTACATAAACTAAATAAACAAATGTAATATACAATTTAATTGTACTAATCTTGATTCAAGTCGATGTCTTTGGAAGAACTTCAACCGCACCTTCTTGTACGAAACTCCGCTGCAAGACAAGCAAAATATCATTGACGGTTTTGGTTGATGATCATGATTGACACGGGGTCCTTAAAACAAATTCCGCGCCACCTATCAGACGGTTATGTCTTCCAGGGTGCAACAACCGGAACAGTATGTGTACTGCCGGAGATGACTCTCATGCCCGAGATAGCACCGGGTAACATGGTGTTCTTAAGGTATAAAAATCAAAGTTGTGTAAAACAATTTAGAGAATTCTCTTCTCTAAAATTCCATGGAACAAAGATGATTTTTTTAATGGTTTTTCTTCTCTTCTTGAAATAAATAAACCATATTCATTTTATAATGAGATACTCATTCAACCCTCTTAATGTTCTCATAATCAATATCATTTTGTAATTAACAAGATAATTAATCTTCTAATAAAAAGGGTTAAACCCTAACTTAATGGATATTAAGTGGTAGTAAAAAGAAACTGTCATTCAACTTATGGCACTAGTGGAAACCGTCTACCATTAATTCTCTAGTAGGTAGAATGGTTTGACCGGTCGAGTGCGCATGCAGGCGCACCTTAGTTGAACCTGCACTACGCTTCCGCGGAGAAACACCTTCTTGTGCCACGCGCTAATTGGAAGTCACTACGCATGCCAGGACGCCAACTTGTCATGCACCTTCCTGGCCCACGCGTCATCTACACTTCCGTCTTAGTCGCGCGCCTAAGGAGCTTGCGCTATGCCATGACATCCGCCTACACCACCCAAGGGTATGCCATAGGTATACCAACCACCCGCCATGTATTTGACCACGCGCTCATGGACAAAAATACAAAGACTGTGTGCGAAGTTCAAAGTGCACCACATTGGGCCCATAGCCCATGTGTATATGTGCGGGTGCGATGCACACTTTGGGTCCCTACTAGTGTTTGCTTTTAAGGAAACAGTTTACAAGGAATGCTCCTCTTTATATACCACTTTAAGTTTTGACATCCCACCTATGTGGGACAAGGTGACAAATCTCAATCCAATTTTCTCATCTTTGTTTGTTCCAAACATACAACTTCAAGCTTCGATATCTCATTCATCTTAGCTCTATTTGGACATAGTTTGAACACAAATCCATAAATAATTATTTATACAACACATATATAAATATTATTGATGTTCAAAATATTTAGTAAAAAACTCATTTTCACTAAATTTCCAACAAAATTGAAGGAAAACGATTAGACAGTAATTCATTATAAATTGTGGCATCTTTAGTGTTTTTTTTATAATCATTTTGACCTAAAGCTTTTTAGATATCCTAACTCTTATGCGAATTGGATACTATATATTCTGATTTCAATTAAAGTTCAATTTTTATTTTATCTGAATTGGAGAATGTTTAAAATTTGAAGGTTTTTACAGATATTAAGAAAAACCAAAGAGAAATAGCGATAAAACTGAATTATTATTCATTCTATTCAACATTACAATATATAGATAAACATAATTATAAATCCTAAAGGCCATAAGTAATGGGTTGGGCATAAAATGTCTAGTTTATAACACTCCCCCTCAGACATTTAGAATTATACACAATTTAACAACATACTACAGGATGATGTTAAATAGGTACTTCAGGACCTGAATAAATAAACTGATACTACCGGATCAGCTATGCTGCCTCGTTAAAAACCTTACTAAGAAAACCCAGTGGGACAAAATTTAGATAAGGGAAAAAGGGTACAGCGTGTATAATTCTCCCCCTGAATTCAACAAACATCTTTCAATCTACGAATACCGATCTTGTGTGATAACTGCTTATAGGTAAAGATTTTGTGAATAGGTCTGCTAGATTTTCACTTGACTTGATCTGACTGTCACACCCTGGCTTTGCGGAAGCGTGGGTTTATTTGGTGTGACTTCTTAATACCATAGCTTAATCACAACAAAGCTATATGAAAATAAAACCATGCAGATCATCCATTGATTTAAGTTTGAAAAGTAAAATACCACAACATTGTCTTAAGGCGTTGACACATACAACGGAAATTACAACCTAATAACATGAAAACATTGTTTGAAAGTCACCACCACAAACTTAAAATAGACGTAGTTTAAGAACTGTGACTCGTCCAGGTAAAAGCCACAACCCCTAAACTCGGATGATCCCATAACTCTACGCAGCGTGAAAACGTAGCATACCGTGCCAGATCCGTAGTTCCCTGAAATACATGTAAGTTGAAAAATCAACATAAAGTTGAGCGAGTTCATGTGACAGTGAGTATGTAAAACCTTTAAAGTACGTCCCAATGTAAAAAGGTTTAAGTACGTCCCGATATAAAAATGTCCCTGGTATGTAGCAATAAGGAAAAAGAGATCACCATTGGGTTGCAAAGCCAATGATATGTGTGAAGTGATGCAGGAAGACTCAACCCTAGCGGATTTGTGCGTTGGGCACTTAGTCACCACCTGGTCCATTAAGCGGGCTCAGGAGTGGGGCTCGCTACACCTAAATAGATCTATCACTAATGTCCCTCGGTCCCACACAAGGATTAATGGCCTCAAGTTGAGCCTACTCACTCACATGATATGTACGTCCTAACCCTCCTTAAGCTAACCATACCATGTAAAAAGTATTCGTAATCATCGTAACATGTATTTCACCCCCGCAGTTTAGAAAACTGAAAACAGTGAAGAGAAAAGGGGGACATGAACTCACCGAAGTGCGTCTCTAACAAGAAATCTCCCCGTCAACCTGCTGTGCGACGACCTACACGTACTAACTTCTATTAGACGGACGGCCGTGCCTTAGCTTAAGGTTTAATGTCTTTGGGAAATAGTTAGGCAACTATTTCGTAATTAGACTTCGTAATTATGTTGTAAATATATTCCTTCCCAAGGATGGGGGTTTTAATACATGTGCGTTCGCATAACTTCGAAATATATATTAAGTCTCACTTAATGTAATATATTTTATTTCATTTGTCCAAAATACTTTACTCCTAAAATATAAAGATTTTTCCCAAAAATATTATATTTTATTCCATATAATTTTCCCAAAATAATACTTTGTCTAGATACACACTTATGAGTATTTTCTGAAAATACGTAAGTTACGTTGTAAGGTTCGGGTGGTATAAATAATACCGGTGTAACTTAAATATTTATTGTGAAGGCGTTAGAAGTATTTTGGGGTCGTTAATATTCAGTATGTTCCAGTAATATTATTTTTACCCTAAAAATAATATTTATGTAGTTCACAAAAATATCATAAAAATTACACAAGTGTTACTATGGAAAATATGTATTCTAAATATATATATTTTAGTAAGCTTTATTTACGAAAATCCCACCTCCGACACTTGGGGATTTTGTAATAAAAATTCATGGCGAAGTTTGTTTGGAAAAACAAGTCGAAAATATATTCCTACACTTGTCGTAATTTTTTTTTTCCAAGTGTTATATTTCTGGAAACATTTCGCCAGAGTTTCCTCTGTAACTGGAGGTTGCCACGCTTTCAAGCGTATCATTTTCTTTTATAAATTCAACCAACAATGTTCCCAACATCAACAATCAATATTTCAACATTAACTAGATCAAAATAGATATAAATCGCAAACCACATGAACTTGTGGTTTATGTAAAAGTGCGTAGTAATTTTCCATTATTTTTAATAGATCTCTCTATCTTTGTAAATAAAATTGGTTTCTCGAAAATCTTATTTTTAAAGAAAACGTAAGTTTACAACTTCTTGTCAAAAATCTCAAAAATAATTCTTTGTTAAAACCTTTCGTTACACAAGTGTCTACACACTTGTGTGTTCCCAAAATCACCTTTAGTTTATGAAAGATCCGGCTTCTAAAACATGATTTCATTTTACACTTGGTTCTTCGAAAATACCACTTGTAGATCTTTAGATCTACTAGTTTAGAACTCTATTTTACAAGAAAAATTTCTTTTACACAAGTTCATGTTCATATGTAGTAGTGTTCATCATCTAACCACTTTCATACTTTAAAATACACTAGTTCATGCTTCTTGAACATGACTTAGCCGGGTTAGATGACGATCCAAACTACTACTAGCATCCAACAACAATAAATAATCATAACAAAACTAGTTTCAAAAAGTTTTACACTAATATTCATTCTTTAACCACCATGTTTATTATTTTTAGTGGACTTTTAGTTTTGAACTCTAGTGTTCACAAATTTTTACCCGTTAAATTTCTTATTAACCACTTTAGATATGAACAATAGGGTGTTTAGAGTCACTTACAACTAGCTCAAGGCTAGGGAAGAAACTAGACGAAAAACGGGTGGTTAAAAGCGTCGTAGAGAGGTCCTTGCGATTCCGTATGCACCGAGCCTCCTTATGCGTGACCCTTCTCCTTTGTATGTAAATAATGTGGCTTGATCCAAACTTGAAAATGGTGGGGTGTTGTTAGGGGGGTTCGGCCGTAGGTAGCAAGAGGGAAAGAAAGAGCACAATATTGTTAAGTGTTGATTGTGAATAAAATGAGAGTCTTATCCCATGTGCATTCTTATAATCACTAACCAATCATTAACCAAAAGATAATATGTAAACTACATATTAGACAAGCTAGATTAAAATATACAAAAGTTGGTGGAAAGGTGTCCCCCTTGGGGAACCGAATGGATAGAAAGGGGGGCATTTGGTTGGGAATTAACTAGGTAGTTTAGGTTTAGTTAGTTAATTAGAAGGTTAAACCTTTTACTAGTGTGTAGTGAAATCTAACGGGTGTTAGGGTATTCGGGGACCCTAACTAGCTCAGAAAAAGAAAAATAATGTCATGTCAATATTTTTATGCTCCGGGTAAAGTCCGGTAGTTCGGTTGGATATTAATCCGTTAAAGTGCTAAATAAGCGTTTAAAGTGTCGTTATTATTTCTTTTAGTGACACAATTTATTCCCGACACTTTGGAAAGTGTCTAGTAATATTTTTCTCATGTTTTGGCACTTTACTAGTTAGCTTATTGCTGAATTTTTTTATTTAAAGTGCTGAATTTTGTACTCAAAATACGTTTTAGTCATATCCGGTCACTATAAATATCGCCTAGTGACGCAGTTCTACAATTCTCACCTCCCTACACTCCCTACTAGTGTAGTAAACTATTCCCGGCTCATACTGGCCTCAGAGACAGTAACTGTCTGATGCTGGCTATGTCAGCATGTTTACTGGGTATCCCGTATAGTGTGCTCACTGTGCTTTTCTACATCAAGGTTGTCACTAAGGTTTGTGTGTAAATAATAGAGTGACAGTAATAAAGTATGATGCATGAACATGTATATATCAGAATTCAAGTAGCAGTTTAATCACAACTGTAAGCAAGCACAGTAATTAAGCAGTAATTAAATATTAATTAATTCGTACGGATACCTGATTTGGTGAGGGTTGTCACACTGATGAACATCGATTTCCCCTTCTTTCTACAAGTCATATGTTGAGAAGAACTTTGGTGAGATGTGCTTTGTTCGATCACCCTTGATGTAATATGCTCTGATCTGAGCTATGAAAGCAGCATTGTCTTCATAAATACTTGTCGGCTCGTTATTGATTTGTTCTAATCTGCATGCTTCTTGTATGTGATTAATCATTGATCTCAACTACACACATTCTCGACCAGCATCATATAGTGCTATTAATTCGGCATGATTTGATGATGTTGCTGTAAGTGTTTGCTTAGTTGACTTCCAAGAAATTGTTGTGCCACCATATGCGAATACATAACATGTCTGAGATTTGGCTTTGTGAGGATCTGATACATATCCGGCATCAGCATACCCAACAAGCTGGAACTTTTGATCTTTCTGATAGAAAAGACCTAATTCTTGTGTCCCGCAAATATATCGGAATATATGTTTCACACCATTCCAGTGTCTACGTGTTGGATTCGAACTGTATCTCGCTAGTACATGAACTGCAAATGCAATGTCAGGTCTTGTGTTATTTGCGAGATACATAAGGGCACCGATTGCGCTTAAGTACGGTACTTCTGGACCAATTACTTCTTCGCCTTCTTCTTGAGGGCGATAAGTATCCTTGTGTGGATCTAGCGGTCGGACAACCATAGGTACGCTAAACGGATGTGCTTTATCCATATTGAAATGTACTAACATCTTCTAGATGTAGTTTAATTGATGGACAAATGTGTCATTGCACAGATACACAAAGTGTAGTCCGATACATAATTTTTTCATACCAAGATCTTTCATCTCAAATTCCTTCTTTAACAACTGAGCAGCTTTGTCTATCTCTTCAGGAGATCCGATGATGTTGATATCGTCAACATAGACTGCTATTATAGTGAAATTTGAGAGTGATCGTTTTATAAAGACACATGGACTGATTACATCAGACTTGTATCCTTCTTTTTCGAGATATTCACTAAGTCGATTGTACCACATACGTGTAGATTGTTTGAGACCATATAAAGATCTCTTGAGCTTTATAGAACACATATCTCGGGGTGTTGATTTTAATGCTTCAGGAAATTTTAGTCCTTTAGGGATTTTCATGTAGATGTCGTTTTCATGTGTCCCGTATAAGTATGCGGTGAGGACATCCATTAGTCAAATATGAAGTCCTTCAGAGATTGTGAGGCCGATTAGGAACCTAAGGGTTATCGCATCCACTACAGGGGAATACGTTCCCTCATAATCAACTCCTGGGATTTGGGAAAACCCTTGTGCTACAAGTCGAGCCTTATATCGTACAATCTCATTCTTTTCATTTCTCTTTATTGCAAACACCCATTTATAACCTACTTGTTTGACGTCTATGGGCGTTCGGACTACAGGTCCGAAAACATGCCACTTTTCGAGTGAATTCAATTCGGAGTTTATGGCTTCTTGCCATCTTGGCCAATCATTTATGTGCGTGTACTCTTCTAAAGTTTTTGGTACGTAATCATTTTCATTGATTACATCCGTTGCTATAGCATATGCGAATATATCATCAACACGTGTTTTATTCCGGTTCCACGTTGTACTATCTTGTACATAATTAATAGAGATCTCATTTTCGTTCGGTACTGGTGTTTCTTCTGAAACTTCATTTTCCTCTGGATTCATAGTTGTCTCTTCTGGGACATTTACCTCTACCGGGGTTCACTTATAATCTTTTGTGAGTTTTCACCAACTGCGTTACTTTGCTCTTTCCGCTTTCGTGGGTTTTTGTCTTTGGAACGGATCGGTCTCCCACGCTTTTGTTATGTAGTAATCGCTTCTGGGATTACTTCAATTCGAGCAGGTGCATTTGATGCTGGTACATGTGACTTTGTCACTCTATTCGTGTCTATGAATGCATCTGGTAATTCATTCGCTATTATTTGCAAATGTATAATCTTTTGGACTTCATATTCACATTGACCACTTCGGGGGTCAAGATTTGATAGTGATGATGCATTCCACGTTATTTCTTGTGTTACCAATCTTTCTTTGTCCTTATCTCCCCTAATACTGGGAACATTGTTTCATAAAAATGACAGTCAGTATACCATGCTGTAAACATGTCTCCTGTCATTGGTTTTACATATTTAATTATGGACGGGGAGTTAAAACCAATATAGATACCCAGTCTTCTTTGGGGTCCCATTGTAGTACGTTGTGGTAGTGGTATTGGTACATATACCGCACAACAAAAAATTCTAAGGTGGGATAAACGTGGTTCTCATCCGAAGACCAGTTGCAATGGGGAGTATTTGTGATCAGCAGTTGGTCTCAATCTAATCAGTGCAGCGGCATGCAAAATAGCATGACCCCATGTAGAAGATGGTAATTTACATCTCATTAAGAGTGGTCTAGCAATTATTTGTAATCGTTTAATCAGAGATTCAGCTAAACCGTTTTGTATGTGAACATGAGGTACTGAATGTTCAACATTGATCCCGATTGACATACAATAGTCATTAAAAGCTTGAGATGTGAACTCTCCCGCATTATCCATCCGGATGTTTCTAATTTGATTATCGGGGAATTGCCTCTCATTGTATGATTTAAGCTAAAAGTCGGGCAAATGCTACATTTCGAGTAGCTAAAAGGCTCACATGTGACCACCTTGAGGATGCGTCTATTAAGACCAAGAAATAGCGGAATGGTCCACACGGAGGATGAATAGGCCCACAAATATCCCCTTGGATTCTTTCTAAAAATGATGGGGTTTCATGTATCAATTTAGTTTGTGAGGGCCGAGTTATAAGTTTGCCCAGAGAGCATGCTGCACATGATAAGTCTTGTGGTAGCAAAACATTTAATTTTTTTGAGAGGGTGCCCGGTTGCACTTTTGATTATTCGTCTCATCATTATGCTACCAGGGTGACCTAGACGGTCATGCCATATATTGAATGTGTCTTTATCTAGCAGCTTTTGGTTACTCACCATGAATGATTCGATATGATTGATATTAGTACAATATAATACAGAGGATAATGCTTTTTATTGTTCAACAATGGTTTCTTGACCATTTTTATTTGAAGTAATTTGAAGATATTAAATTTTTTTTCAGATATTGTTTTTAGGTGGTAAACATTTTTTCGAATATCTTTAAAGCTGAGTAAATTTCTTCTGGATTTACTAGAATACAATGCATTATCAATACTTAATTGGGTACCCGAAGATAATGTTATGTGTGCTCTGCCGGAGCCTTTGATAAGGTTACTGACACCAGATATAGTATTAATCGATGTCTCTGCCGGAGACAACTCAGAGAAAAATTTCATATCTTTGAGAATAGTGTTAGTACTACCGCTATCTACCAGACATTCATCACCAATAATAGCTCTACTGGAGCTAGCATGCATATTTCTTTAGGAAATAAATAAAAATAAATATATAAAAGTTAATGCAAAGAAGTAAAATGAAACATTGCAAGAGTTTCAAACCAAATCAAATACAAAGGCCACAGTGTGAAAAGTAAAACATAAAAGGTACATTAAATATGTTTAAACATCACGAACATTTTCAATGAAATCACATGCATCCAAATGAACGTCTGATATCGTGGCTAAAGGTGCATCCTCAATCAAATTCGTTTCAGCATTCTTTCCTTTGTCTTTCATCATGCGTTGATATGCCTCAACGAGGTGTTTAGGGGTGCGACATGTGCGAGACCAATGATTTGACATCCCACATTTATAACAAATGTTGCTTTGGTTCCCGCTACTTTTCTCTTTCGAAGGTCGCCCCGTATTATGTCGACTTGATTCATCACCGCTATTTTTAGTGTTCTGGGACTCTCGATGCCATGTATATCCCTGTCCTCGACCACGACCACCACCTCTACCTCTACCTCGTCCACTTTGATAATTGGCCACATTCGCTTCAGTGAATGGGCTTGCACCGGCGGGTCGCGATTGATGGTTTTGCAGTAGGAGCTTGTTGTTTTGCACCGCAACCAGAAGACATGATATCAATTCAGAATATTTGGCAAATTGACGTTCCATGTATTGCTGCGACAGGAGCATATTTGAGGCATGAAACGTTGAGAAAGTTTTTTCAAGCATGTCTTCATCAGTAATTTTCTCACCACATAATTTGAACTCAGAGGTAATGCGGAACAAGGTAGAATTATACTCACTGACAGTTTGAAAATCCTTTAGTCGTAAATGAAGCCATTCATAGCGTGTTTTGGGGAGTAAGACCAAATTCTGGTGGTCAAAACATTCTTTGATGTTTGCCCATAATTCAAGGGGGTCCTCAACAGTTAGATATTCCCGCTTTAGATCTTCGTGAAGCTGATGGCGGAGGAATATCATAGCTTTCACTTTATCTTGAGGTGAGTTCTGATTATCAACATTAATTGTCTCCCCCAAATTATTTGCCGTCAAATGGATTTTGTCATCAAGAGTCCACGGGAGGTAGTTGTTACCTGAGATGTCAAGTGCGGTGAATTCAAGTTTTGATAAGTTCGACATTTTTATCTATAAAGGAAAGATTCATGCATTTAAAACGAGCCAATGTATAATATAGGAGAACTTCAGTTTCATTTTTAGTTAGAACTTCAGGTTCTAAAGTTGAATCGATGTTTTTATATAAGTGTGAAATAAAATCCAACCACTTCACCTACTTCATTGTTCAATAAATGATTATAGATATGTCAATTGTATAAACTTTTATACTTATGTTCTCGATTTTTTTTAATATCAAAACTGTCATAATGTTAACACGACATAAATTATGATTTAACGTTATATGAAATGTAGTGAAAATATTAAAATGAATTGCTTGTATATATCAAAACATTTTTCAAAATAACTTATTATGCCTTCTTAATGCATCTACTTTCTAGAAATTGCAAAAGTTATTTGTATGGATAACAGTTGTCACGCATATTACATTTATTTAAGTGATTTATATAAAGAATGGATCACTCATCTCTGTTCCCACAATCGCATATTGCCAAAAGAACCACAAACAATGGTCTTCAACAACCGTTCAGAATAACCGCCAGTTAACCATTCCAACCTAGGAGAGTAACCGTCATCTCGGGCGACGGTTAAGCAGCCGGAGATCGGAGGGACAGCGTCATCCTACCGGTGAATGTGCCAGACTGGTCGAAGATCTGGAAGGAAGATTTTCGTCGGAGAAGAAAACGACGTCGCTTCGAATTCAGATCTACACCCATTGATTGATGCTTTGGTTGAGTGTAATGCAGAAAGTACGTGTGTGCGCAGCGTCGGTTGACCGCCAGAGGAAGGTTTTCGGGTAAGATTGTCATGTGTGACGGTAGGAACCGTCGTGTGTTTGAAAAAAAATATAATTTAATTGTGTATTGGTTCGTTAATTGTTGTGTCCGGGTTGTTTCGAATCCGAAAAAAAAAACTTTCAACGATGTATAAGGTTTTGGTTTGATTTTCTCAAAGGTTTGAAACAACAAACAAAGACTAACGGAAAAAGTGTGATTTTGATATTGTGTATTCGATTCTTAAAGACGTTAAATAGATTGTGATATTTTCGATTTCGTTTCTGTCCTAATGCATAAAAACAGGGTAGTCCTAATATGTTCTAAAGTCCAAAAGAGAGTTGCAGAAAAATTGATAGTGTACCCGGATTTGATGAACGACAATTATCTGAAAATTCCTGATGTTGAAAATCCTTGATGTTAAATATTCCTGATGTACTCGTTCTGATAACGTAAGAAAAAACAAAGAGAAATAGAGATAAAATTGAATTATTATTCATTCTATTCAACATTACAATATATAGATAAACATAACTATAAACCCTAAAGCCCATAAGTAATGGGTTGGGCCTAAAATGTCTGGTTTATAACAGATATCTTATTTTTTGATTTTCGTTAATGACTTTTTAACATATTCGAATTTCAAGGTTTTTAAAATTCAATTTTTTTTATAGATAATCTTCATTTGCTTTTTTTATATTTATAAAAATAGGGATTATAAATCCTATATAAACCCCTATAACCCCATTACTAATTTAACTTTCATTTGAGATTTCTCATTACATGATATGCTTCTTTCCTTCTTCAAACCAATGTTAGTATTCTATTATCTTATATATGTTAGTCAGTTTTAGCAATTAAGTTTATTAATATTTGTTTTTAATTCTTCATAAACATAGTAATGACAAACATGAATGTCACTTTTTTTATTCTAAAAACATCACTGTAAAGGTCAAGATTATCAAGCTTTGGAGGAGACCGATGAAGGATAACAAAAACGAAAACTGGTTTATCGAAATGATCCTGATGGATTAACCACTATATTTTATATGTGATTTATTAAAATGTGGCTTTATGATGATCATTTCTAATGCTAAAAATTATATTATATAGGGGACAAAAGTTACGACAGTTGTCTACAAAAGTTTTTTCAAATGTTTGAAAAACATCTGATTCAAGATAATTGCCTCTTTATCCATAGGCCATCACTTGCTGTGAACAAGTTTAAATTCAATTTTCCTGAAAATGAACAAAATATTACTTTTTCTACAACATTTTTTTTTTTGTCACGAAATGCAATAGCTGGTCAGGGCCTAAACATGGCTTCGCTTTTTTCGATTTTAAGGCTCTTCTAGACAAATCGGAGTAAGACAATTTAATTGCTTTGGGTTCAATTTTAATTTTGATGTGACACTCGACAAAATACCGGTAATTCCTTACAACCTGAAAAACTATTATATTATTTATTTTTGCATATTTGACTTGATTATATTTAATTAAGTCTTAAAAGTTTAGGATTATACAAAAATTATATCGTGAAAAGATATCGAGTTTGCTGCATTGCGAAATGTAACAACCCGCTTTTTTGGAAAGTCAAAGTACAAGTCAAAGTCAAAGGAAGAAAAGATTGCCAATAGCGATCTGTCAGTCCTTGCTTAACTACTGAATTGTGCTTCTTGACTTGTAATTGAATTCTATTAATTATTTACTTTAGTTGTATTGTGTGGAGTATCTATTAATGATCGAGGTTTAATCGCATGTTTGATCGCTAATCGACTTATCGCTAATCGCACCGCTATCGCATCGCAACTCGAATTATGTGTTTAAGATATCGTTTTACGTGTGTGTGCTATTGTGTGTTACTTGTGCATGTTATGTTTATGTTGAGGAGTTTAATCGCAATCGGAATCGCAATTCTATCGCAACGCAATCTAATCGCAAACGCTAAATGCAAGTTATTTATAGTGATTGTATGTTAGATATAATAGTTAGGTTATTTGTGTAACTAATGGGTAATACTATCGCATCGCTCACTCGAAACGCATCGCAACGCTCAAAACGCAAAACGAAACGCTGAAACTCAACTCGTCGGACCACTTCGATCGAATGGCTAATCATCCGATCGAAGTGTCATCCGATCGGTGCGCCATCCGATCCACTTGCCACTTTCCTCCTTTGGCAACCTATAAATACCCCCTGCCACATCACTTGTGATGTGACAGCTCTTCCTCATTCGACCAGCACACTCAAGGCCTTCTTTCTCTCGATTTCTCGCGATTCTTGTAAGTTTTCAACTCAAATCTTGTACTTCTATGATCTACACACACTTCTTCATCTTTTTTACCTTTGAATCTTAACTTTTAACCGTGAAATCAACGGATTTGAGGTGTTCTAGGATGATGTCATCATGGAGTTCTTATGAACTTCAAGTTTTGGCATTATTCCACCAAGAACAACTCAGATCTACAAGATTTCCACATGATTTAACACTATTTTCATCTAGATCTACACATTTTCAAGATTAAAAAGGATTGGAAGATGGTTTCTAAGTTTCTTTCAACTCTTTTACACTCAATGCACTCAAAACCGATAGAATCGGAACTATTTCAGGCCTTCTACTCGTTCTCTTGTGAAGTGTCGGTCTCGGATCTGATTTCTATAAACGAGACGACCGACTTCGGGTTGAACATGAACAAATCGTCAAAGAACAGTTGACTGGTCGGATTAGGGTGATTCCTGATCGATCGGATGACTTGGGACTTGTCGAGGTTCCGTTGTTTAGTACGTTGTCATACCGTCTCAAGCAAACCGCAAAACTTATCAAAATCATCAAGTTCAAATAATCAAATCGTCGGGACGGATTGCCGTCCGATCGGATTTCCATCCGATCAAACGACAATCCAATCGGATCGCACTTGGATTTCAACACTTAAACTTTTGAGATTTTCAAAGATCATTAGTTTCTAACGGATTGCCATCCGATCGGAAGACCATCCGATCGAATAACAATCCTGCTGTGAACTTGTTCTCACTAGAAATGTCTCGCCGATCGGATCGCCATCCGATCGAACGACCTGGAAGGTAGAGATACTTCTTTGTTTTTGAAATGTTACAACGAAAACTTCAAAGTCACATCATACACAAACACATCCATCCCGAACGAATGCTAATCCGATCGAACGGCCATCCGAACGGATGACCATCCGAACAGATTGTCATTCAATCGAATGACCATCCGTTCGGATTGTCATCCGATTGGATGACCATTCGTCACGTTGATCACTTGCATCGTTTTACGCGCCGCTTATTCGTTTATGCTATCATAAACTGTTCAGGCTAATCACTCTAGCTCTCCCTTCAATCCATTTCCATCACAGTGAGTATACTCGATCCCTTTTTGCTTTACGCACTTTTGGGTGTTACATAAGTTACTTATTCTAAATCACATCGATCACACAACGTAAACACTATTTATACGCTGACCGTTATTGCATGTTACGTGTTACTCGATGAATGCTTGTATGTTATGTTAACACAATGATTGTTGCCTGACGCCTTAGCAACGATAGTACTATAGTTTGGGCTCAGCACCTGTCGTGGACAGGGGTTGTTAAGGTTACCTCTTCACGTGTTACAGTGGTGATATGTGTTGCGCATTCTACAACTCGCAGTCTTGTGTCATAACCCGCACGTTTGTGCGTTGTTACTACTCGCCATACTCGTTACGCCTAGCACCAGAGATTCAGATCATGATGTAACTATATCGCTATATCGCAGTTTTTTCGCATATCGTGCATACTTTATCGCTATAACACATCGCATCGCACACACTAACGCTCACGATGACGTTGAGTGAGGACCTATTCTACCCTCCTCGATCGCCGTGTTGCGTCGCAACGCAACGGATATTTGAAACGGAACTCGATTATCGCAACTAGAATTTAGAAATGTGAATATTTATACGACCCTTTGACAAATATATGAATGTGTATATGAAAATGTGTAACCAAACTATCGCAACGCTTAACGAACAAAACAGAACATCAAAACGCAATTCGCCGGTGACCAACGATCGAATGACCATTCGATCGGATGGCCATCCGATCCATGGCTCTCCATCAGCTTCTCTCCTCATCACCTATAAATAGCACTTGTCACATCACTTGAACAGTGATGTGAAAGATCTCGTTCGACCAGCACGCTCCAGATCCTATTTCGCCCGATTTCTCACGATTCTTGTAAGTTTCTACCTCAAATCTTGTACTTCTAGGATCTACACGCACCCCTTCACTTTTTTCACCCTTGAATCTTAACTTTTAACCGTGAAATCAACGGATTTGAGGTGTTCTAGGGTGATATCATCATGGAGTTCTTATGAAATTTAAGTTTTGCCCCATTCCACCAAGAACAACTCAGATCTGAAGGATTTCCACAAGAATAAACAATGATTTCGCATAGATCTACACATATTTATGGTTGAAAGGATTGACAGATGGTTTTCTAACTTTCTTTCAACTCTTTTACACTCACTGCACTCAAAACCCATAGAATCGGAGCTCGTACTGATCTTCTACTCTTTCTTAGTGATGTGTTAGTTTAAGATCTGAATTATATCCGAGAGACAACTGGTTTCAGGTTAAACATGAACGACCATCCCGTACCGTGAGCTGAATCGGACTAGGGTGGTTCCTGTTCGATCGGACCACTTGGGTCGAGATGGGGTTTCCGTTGTTTAGTACGTTATCACACCGTCTCGATCAAAAATGCAAAACCTTCAAAAGAAATCAAGTATCAAGACGATCAGGTCATTGGGACGGATTGTCGTCCGATCGGATTCCCATCCGATCGGACAGCCATCCGATCGGCTTGCACTTAGTTTTCCACTTAAACATTTTCTTTCAAAGTTTCAAGGTTTTGAACGTCGAACGGATTGCTGTCCGATCGGATTGCCACCCGATCAAACGACCATCCGATCGTGAGACGTTTGGGACTCTAGTACTTGATCAATTTCAAAGAAAGGTAGTTCGAACGGTTTGCCACCCGATCGGATTGCCATCCGATCGAGTAACAATCCTGTTGTGAACTTGTTCTCACTAAGCATCCTGCCAATCGGACCGCTATCCGATCGGACTACCGTCCGATCGATCGACCTGAAGGGTAGAGATACTTCTCTATTTTTAAAATGCTACAACGAAAACTTGAAAGCCACTATACACAACACATCCTTACCAAATGAATGTCAATCCAATCGAATGGCCATCCGATCGGATGACCATCCGAACGTATTGACATCCGATCGAGTGACCATCCGACACTTGGTACTTTTGCACCGTTTTACGCGCCGCTCATCGTTTATGCTATCGTTCAGGCTAATCACTCTAGCGCTTCCTTCAAACCATTACCATCGCTGTAAGTATACTCGAACCCCTTTTTTATCACGTTTTGGGTGTAACATACGTCTTATCAAATCAATCTAATCAAATGTTTAAACTAATTATCACTTGTGAATGACTGAATTACATATTTACACGTGATGCTAGTTACATGTGTGCTAGGACTTTTACTCGCGAGGTCCCGCCTTAACTAGTATAGTACTATAGTACCCGACAGGGTATTGTTAGGATGAATAGCAATCGCAATCGCAGCTCGAGTGACTTAGCTTATAGTAACTGTCTTGTATGTATGTTTGGTGTATCTCGTTTGTGTATGTGGTAATTCGCAGCACTTTTATCTATTTTTGTTACTATCAAAACTTGTATACTCGCCAATACTTTTGTATTGACATTGTTTTAACGTATGTTGCAGGTTTAGATCGCAGTCTACATCAAATCAAGCTAGGAAGTCTAGAAACTCACCTAAAGTCTAGGTTGTCGGATTTGTTTTGTATGAGAGAACAGAAAATCTGTGAAAACTTTCGTGACTATATTGTTTGTTAGTATGGGATAACAAATGTAATAAATATTGTCGCTATTAGTTGTTATGGATTCTCTTGAGCGATCTGATTCGCCTAGTTCCGCGCCCCGATGATTCCGCCATCGGTTGGGTGTGACATCTTGTCTGTGCATATTTCATTGTCGATAACCTACTAGCTTCACATTATACATGTTACATGCTAGTTATGCGTAAACGTTTCCGAACTCTACTATTACTGTTTTGGTCAAAAATTACCTAAGCAATTTAGTGATCAAATTAGTTAAGTGAGGTAGTGTGCTAGAAATATGTATGAAAAATGTGTTAACAATATTTGATATAAAAACAGTTTCAGGATACAGCTCAGGATATAAAGCTGTGTCTATGATCAAACAATGAGCAAAAAAGTAAAGGTTGACACGTGATGTACGAGGAAAGCCCTTGATCAATCTAGATCGCCGGCATAAAATCTCGGGAGCTGACAATCGCAGCTGCCTCGTTCTTCTATTGCTTCAAATATCAGGATACAGTGCAGGATGTGGTGCGGATCGACTATGTGTTACAATGTAATTTGAGTACAAGTGTTGTGTAGTGTTTGAAATGAACTAGAGAGGAAGTGTTCGAGAGTGTAAGTGTGAAATTGCGTGCCTTAAACTGATCCGCCCTCATCTATTTATAGTAAAGATAATGTAACAAACTATCCTAAACTTCCGGGATCCAGCGAATATTCCCACTCGAACGTTGAGGACCAAGTCTTTCGGGTTCAACGGCTTCCTCATAACAAATACGCCCGAGTCTTGAGGAGAAGAAGTCCTGATGACCGTTAGTAACTTACAGCCATTAACCCGCACGTGTTTAATTCACTCAACCTTAGGATATCGCCCAGGATGTTAGCAATATCCCTGTCCAATATCCTGGTCACAAATAAACAATTAAAAGCGGGATATTAGTCAGGATATGTATACTCGGAAAATGACCCATAACAATTGTCCCCAAATATATCGGTTGGTATACCAATCCAATGGATATATTTCAAAAGTCTTATCCCATAATTCAAGGCATTTAAAATGAAGCGACGGTCAAGATCACATCGTAACCTCCAAAACGCTTTTTGCTCAATGGAGATCCATAATGCCCCTATATCTTCTCTCTTCTTGTTTGAAAAGCAGATATCTTCAACAGAGCCTTCAGGTAATTCTCCATTTCTCATTTACTTTCTATCAACTTTCATCACCTTACTCGTAATGGATGCCGAGACCTTTTCCCAGCAAAATCTCCTCAAAAATCCCGAAAAGGAGATATGTGCTTTCGACAACGCAGACATTGCGGCTTTGAGAGCTTCCGGGGCCTTCCCAGATAATACGGTCTTTAGACCGTTCGATCGGTCAATTCGATTGGATGTTTCTTCCACTGATTGGGTTTGCTTTCCAGCATACCCTTTTTCGCTAGGTCTTCAATACCCTTTTCCCGAATTCATGATGCAATTCTTTCGAACCACCGGCATCTCTTTTGCTCAAACCATGCCCATGGTTTGGAGAGTATTAATTGTACTTAACCAAATCAAAAACCTTCATTGCCCCGATCTCTGCATCGAGGATTTGCCTATTGCTTATCGCCTCCGATCCCACGGCTCTAGCCGGTTCTTGCTTTTCTCGACCTCTAGCAAACCCCTTATTCTTAAAGCCACCAAAAATGAAGACGGATGGCAACGCAAGTTTTTCTTTATCAAACGAGACTCCATTGCTGAGGGTGCCAACCTTCCGGTGGAGTGGTTAACCACCGGTAGGGTCATAAATATTCTCATGGACCGTTTGGTTTTTATCTCCTACTAATATTCCTCTTTTTAATCCTTATGCAGTGAACTTCAAGGAAGTAGCTCCCCCTACCGCTGAATCAGAAGAAAGAATCAACACTGTTTACCGATTACCTGCAATAGACAGGACTTTCACCACACACGTTCCGAGTTCCAGTCAATACTCGTCATCTGAAATGTCTGGTAAGGATTACTTTCAAAATAATTAGTCAAAACAGTATAATAAAATAAAGAGTAATAATGATGTGAAACTTTTTCCCTTTATGCAGCGCCGGCCAAGATCCCTGAAGTCTTTGACCTCGACGAATTGGACAGTTATTCTGATCAGATTCAGGTCAAGAAGGAACCTAGTCCCAAGGCCACAGCCTCATCCAGACCCAGCAGTTCCAAAGCTATCATTATTCCCAAACCTTCACCGGCTACCAAGCCCCGGAGTTCTAGTTCCCGCAAAAGGAAGGAGCCTGATTCCCCTGTCACTTCTGACACATTTCCTTATGAGAAGCACGGGTTCATTGAAGCTAGCGGGTTTATGACTTCTTTTCTTAACCAGGTTAGTATTCTCATATCATATCCTGCGATTTACATCATTTACAAAGATTTATCAATATTAATACCTATCCTCTTACCTTCGTAGGGTCTTGAGCGTCTGGTTCACCTATATCAAGAATCCTGCAAGCTTAACAAGACGCTTGAATCTAAGCTAAAGGAAGCAGAAATCACAATCTCCGACCAAGGCATGATCGCAGCCGCCAAATCTCATCATTACGAGGAGAAATTCAAAGCTATGATCCAGGAACACAAAACTGCTCTCAACAAAGCTACTCTTCAAGCCCAGGCCGATCTAGAAGCTGCCCATGTGCAATATGAACGGGATATGGTCAGCTACCGAGAAAGCTTCAAAAGTTCCGTCGTCATTTCTCTCCTCCAAGCCAGGTTGAAGATGGCCCATGAAGCCAAAACATTAGGTTTTGAATGCCCTTCTTGGGATGTTGGTGCTTGGGAGACCAAGCTAAGGAACCTCGGCGACACCTCTTCCAAATCAGCTGTCGAAGAATCTTCCAAAGCAGTTGAAAAAGCAACCGATGCTGAGAAGGATGCTGAGGCGGATCCCAAGACGGATGTTGCTGAAATCACTATGGACGAAGAAGGCACTACCCCCTAGAGCTTATTTCCTTTAAATCATTTGAACAATTTTATGTCCTATGAACAATTTTTATTTCTGCATCAAAACAATTTGATATCCGAAGGTGGATGGGTCCTGGGTTTCAGGATGAAACCTTCGGTTATCAACTAGTACTGATTGTTTCAAGTAATTTTATTTCATATTTCTTTCTATTATCTTCCGTCTTTCTTGGCATAGATCTTAGCTTTGCAAAATTTAGTACAACTATTTTTCAAAAATATCCTGATCAATATGCTCAGTAATATGTTATAAAAACTTTTTATTGGAGAGGACTTCCAAACATTCGTTCAACTTTGTAAAAAGTTCTTTAAAGAGTGACAAACAATCTATCTTACCAAAACCTGTTCTGATAATACCTAAATGGTCAACGTTTCAAACTAGTATTAACTTCAAATATTTTAATCAAATATCCTGAGAGGTATTTTGAAAACATATTTTGAGAATATATCAGGATATTTAACCTTTTACCAAACATAGTATTATTAAAAACTTAAACAATGTTTACAAAGGAAAGATCATACCAGGAATAGGGTATAAACCTATTACCAAACTTCAATCCCTTTGCAACTCTTCCAATGAAGATGTCCCCTGTCTGAGACACTTAGTGCATTAGTTCTGAGCCTTATCCTTTTAGCTTTACACCATTGCCTCGATAGGAATGTCCCCTGTGTACAATGTCTTCTTAGAAATCTTCTGAATATCAGTTTCCATTCTATAGGCAATTTTTCATGCCACGAGGGTAAAACCCAAAAATGTCTTGGAGATAAATTCCTTATATTCTGGGGAAAATCCCAAATTTTCGTGCGCTACAGGCGGGAGTGTATAAACTCCAAGACTTAGAAAGGTGAAAACCTTTAAACCTTAGAGAGTATGAAAATACCCTTTCGTGAGAGAGGGTGATCAATCCTCATATACCTTTAGGATTCAGGATATAGCCAACAGTAATGAAATTGTCAGCCACTTTTACATGGACTGGTCCCGCCACCTTGAACTATCCCTGAATAACTTGCGCTCCAGGCGGGGTGTTTAACCCCAATTCGGAAGAAAGGTGAATACCTTTAAACCTGTGAAGGGATCAGGATCCCTTATACGTGAGAGAGGGGGCCAATCCTCTAATCTTCCGAAGTATCTTGAGTGAGCATCCTGGAGCTACATCCTGGAGCATATACTGCAAAACATCCTTAAACTAAGGTGGGTGTTAGCTTGGCTAACACCCCTCCGATGCTTAAGTTAGTATTGGGTTTCAAAGAACAAATTAAACCAAACATACTTAAAATAGATAGAAATCATACCATCCTGAGTTAGAAATTAAATTCTAAACTTACTTGAAATAAAGTTTAAGGTGTATAGCATTCCAAGATCTCGGTAGCATATCCCCTTCCATATTCTTGAGTCTATATGCTCCTTTCCCTGCTTCTGATTCAACTTCATATGGTCCTTCCCATTTTGGAGCTAACTTGCCATCGGCAGGATTAGTAGTATTCTGAAAAGCCTTTCTTAACACCCAATCTCCAACCTTAAATCTTCTGGTCCTGATATTCTTGTTATATGCTCTGGATATTCTTTGTTGATATGCTGCCATCCTTAGCCTTGCTGCATCTCTTTTTTCATCTATAGTATCCAAATCTTGACTCAAGGCTTCAGGATTCTGTTCAGGATCACTTAAGGTAGATCTTGCAGTAGGTATTGTCATTTCCGTTGGCATCATGGCTTCTGCTCCAAATACCAAGGAAAATGGGGTTTGGCCTGTTGCGTTCTTTACCGTTGTCCTATCAGCCCACAAAACAAAGGGTAATTCTTCTGCCCATCTTCCTTTTTTGGTTCCAAGCCTCTTCTTTAAGTTATTGACAATTATCTTGTTTGAGGATTCTGCTTGTCCATTCGCTTGAGGAAGTACTGGAGTAGATGTTATCATTTTGATTCCCCAACTCTTGCAAAAGTCAGTAGTCCTTTTGCTTATAAATTGAGAACCATTGTCACAGATTATCTCGGCTGGTACTCCAAATCTGGTCAGGATATTTCTCTTTATGAAGGATACTACTTCTTGATCCCTAACTTGAACAAATGCTTCTGCTTCAACCCACTTGGAGAAATAATCCGTCATTGCCAACATGAAAACCTTTCCTCCTGGAGCTTTCGGAAGCTTTCCCACTATATCCATACCCCACTTCATAAACGGCCAAGGGGAAACAATAGGATACAGCGGTTCAGTAGGCTGATGTAATATGTTACTATGTCTTTGACATGCGTCACATCTTCGAGCATATTCTGCGGCATCTTTTCTCATTGTTGGCCAATAATATCCTGTCCTTAATACTTTTGAGAATAATGACCTGCCCCCAGTATGGTTACCACAATCCCCTTCATGTATATCCTGAAGTACTTCTTTGGCTTCAGGATCCTCCAAGCACCTCAAATACGGTCCTGCAAGAGATTTCTTGTATAAAACATTATTTATAATAGTGAATCGTGATACCTTCATCCTAAATGCCTTAGGATTTTCATTTCCGGGGATGTGTCCTTCTTTGAGATATCTCACAATTGGAGCCGTCCAGGATTTAGGATCCTGTTCAGGATATTCCGCTCCAGGATCCCGAATACCCGCTACTTCTTTATCCTGAGGATTCGTTGCAGGATATAAGACATGTAATATTGGTATTTGGGTCCCTTCAGGTATCCTGATCGATGATCCCAAATTTGCTAAGGCATCCGCTTCAGTATTATCCTCCCTTGGTACCTGTTCAAGTGTAAAAACATCGAAATATCCTGCTAATTTTTTGAGAATATCGAGATATTCAATTAATCTCTCACCCTTAACTGCATAGGATCCATTAAAATGGTTAGTAATTAACAAGGAGTCAACATATACTTGCAAATTCTTGATACTCATATTCTTAGCCAATTCTAATCCTGCAATTAAAGCTTCATATTCTGCCTCATTATTAGTAGCAGGAAATTCACACCTAATAGCCTGGGGTAATATGTCCCCCTGTGGCGATTTTAGTAGTATACCTAAACCTACACCTCTTATATTGGATGCACCATCAGTATATAATGTCCAGGATCCTGAAGATTCTCCTAACTGTTGAACTTCTAGGTCTACCTCATCCTGAATATCACTACTGAAATCAGCCACAAAGTCAGCTAAAGCCTGAGACTTTATGGCATTTCTAGGTTCATATACTAAATCATAAGCACTTAACTTTACTGACCACTTGGCCATCCTGCCTGACATCTCTGGTTTCCTAAGCACATTTTTGACAGAATAATTCGTTTTAACAAGGATCCTATGTGTCTCAAAATAATGTCTAAGCTTTGTCGATGCCATGACTAGAGCTAATATCAATTTTTCTAAATGAGAATACCTAGTTTCAGCATCTAACAAACTTTTACTAACATAATATACAGGATATTGCTGACCTTCATGGTCTTTTATAAGAACGGCACTTACAGCATTCCCTGATACAGCGAGGTATAGGGATAGTGGTTCACCATTTTCAGGCTTCATCAATAGAGGTGCAGTTGAAAGATACCGCTTCAAATCCTGCAAGGCTGCTTTATGCTTTGCTCCCCATTCAAACTTCTTATTCTTCTTGAGGATATCGTAGAATTCCTTGCATTTTTCCGAGGATCTTGAAATAAATCTATTCAAAGCTGCTACTCGGCCTGTTAATCGTTGTACGTCCTTCATATTCGAGGGTGATTTTATATCCATGATAGCTTTAATCTGCTCCGGGCTTGCCTCTATCCCCCTTTTCGTCACCATATATCCAAGAAACTTTCCTACCCCCACTCCGAAATGGCACTTAGCAGGGTTCAGCTTCATGTTGTATTGATCCAGGATATCAAATGCTCCCTTAATATCCTGGAGGTGATCCTCAGCTCTTTTAGATTTTACCACCATATCATCAATATATACCTCCATGGTGCCCCCAGCTTGTCTTTGAACATCATGTTTACCAATCTCTGGTATGTTGCACCTGCATTTTTCAAACCGAAAGGCATAGCAGTATAGCAATATATACCTGTTGGTGTCATGAAAGCAGTATCCTCCTGATCCGAAGGCTCCATTTGAATCTGCTGAAACCCTGAGGATGCGTCCATGAATGTTAACATTTCATGTGCAGCAGTAGCATCTACCATTGCATCGATATGAGGGAGAGGAAATGGGTCTTTAGGACAAGCCTTGTTCAAGTCTGTGTAATCTACACAGACTCTCCATTTCCCGTTTTTCTTCTGTACCACAACTACGTTTGCAAGCCACTTTGGAAACTTGACTTCTCTGATCATCCTGGACTTCAACAGTCTTTCAACTTCCTCTTGGATAATCGCATTCCGCTCAGGAGCGAATTTTCTTCTTTTTTGCTGAACAGGCTTGAATGATTTGTCAATTCCATGCTTGTGAGTGATAATGTCTTTGGATATGCCTGTCATATCCTCATGCTTCCATGCAAATGTTGACATCCTGCATTTCAAAAAGTTAGTTAACTGTTCTTCAATACCCTGAGGGATATTGGTTCCTACGAGCACCGAGATATCAGGATTATCCTGATCCAGGATAATTTTCTTCACATCCTGCTCCGAATCTTCCACGATATCCTGGGCCCGCGTCTTTAATTGCTATGCTGTACTAGGCTTAGTTGAGGATTTCATCGAGGATGAGTAGCATTCTTTCGCTTCCTGTTGATCGCTTTCCACCTTGACAACCCCCCAAGGGGTAGGGATCTTGATGCATTGGTGATATGTTGATGGCACAGCCTTCATATCGTGAATCCATGGTCTTCCCAGTATGATGTTATAGCAGGATAAGGAGTCCATCACACAGAAGCGTTGTATTGAGTTGACCCCTTCAACATATACTGGTAACTTTATCTCCCCTATGGTATTCCTAGCTTCTCCACTGAAACCAACGAGTACAGTGGACTTCGAAGTGATATCCATCGGAGATACATTCATCCTCTTCAATGTTTCCAGCTGAATTATATTAACAGAACTACCGTTGTCTACCAGTATCCTGCGTACAAAATGGTTAGCCACATATAATGTTATTACTAAAGCATCATGGTGAGGATCCTGAACAGTATCCCTGTCATCACTATCGAAAGTGATCACTTTATCAGTTGTGAGGGTAGTCATTCTGACTGGTCTGTCTCCCCTCTCGCTCTTAGCTTCCTTTGCGTGTCTCTTGGCCGCCAAATACGAAGTCCCACAAATGTCGGATCCTCCTGAAATAAAGTTAATTATCTTGGCATCTGCTGGGGGTGATGCTGCTCGTTCAGGATCCTTCTCGGGATCCTGCCCTTTATTCTTCTTTTTTCCCAGCAAGTCCTTCAGATACCCCTTGCTTAACAGGTAACTTATCTCTTTCTTTAAAGCAATGCAATCCACGGTCATATGTCTGAAGTCTTCGTGGAAGGCACACCATTTGGATTTATCCTTCCAATCAGCTTTCTGCTAGTTCTTTCGAGGCCACCTAGCTTTGTCCCCTAAGCCCTACATAGCATACATTAATTCAGGTATATCAACAGAAAAGCGGTATTCAGATAAATCAGGATATTCTTCAGGATCCTCGTCTTCAACAGCGTTCACTTTCTTGTTATCATTTCTGCCATATGGCCTAGAGCGATATGGCTTATATGAGGTTTCTGATTTCCTGTTAGTTGATTCATAAGTAGAGGTAGAATTCATCCTCTCCTGCATCTTCTTGTCATCTTCCAGACGGATATATCTCAAAGCCCTATTACGAGCTTCGTCGAGATTCCTGCAGGGATTCATTACAAGATCCTGATAAAACTGAGAATCGTTTTGCAACCCCATCTTAAAAGCTTGCACAGCTGTTGCAACATCAAGATGTGGGATATCCAAGGATTCTCGACTGAATTTGTTCACATAATCCCTCAAGGATTCCTGAGGCCCTTGAGTTATCCTGTAAAGATCACTGGTTAGTTTCTCAAAACTCCGATTACAAGAAAATTGACTGTTAAATAAATTAACCAAATGAGCAAACGAAGTAATTGAGTGAGGAGGGACGTTTAATAGCCATTTTAAGGCTGACCCTGTCAGGGTAGAACTAAATCCCTTGCACAAGCATGCTTCCTTGAGCTCCGGAGGGATAGGGTTAATCTCCATTCTTTCCCTATACTGGGCAATATGCTCTTCAGGATCCGTAGTCCCATCATACAGCTTCATGTTGGGAGTCTGAAATCTTTTTGGGATTTCAGCATCACAGATGGGATATGCAAAGCGGGATATCCTGTGGCTGTCCGGGGATACTTCTGGAATTGGCTGGACTACTCCAGGTACACTAGATATCATGTCCTTCAATTTCTGGAGCTCCCTGGTAAATGTTGACGTCATACCTGCATCCTGCAAAGAGCCATTATTGTTAGTAGCAAGAATATTATTATTTGACACATTACCGTTCTGAGGATTTTGGCCATATCCTGAAGCATATCCTGAGCTTCTCGCAGTCGATATCCTGACCGAAGAGGGTATCTCAGGGGTATGATTCTGAGAATGGCTTGGGACGATATTCCCCCTATTATCCTCAGTGTAAACTGCGGAACTGAAGTTTAAAGCCCTGGCTTGTATAGGAGTGACAGTTTCTTCAGCTGGTCTACTCGAGCTAGCTTTTAAGAGTTGTATTTCTCTTAACAGCATTTGGTTAGTCTCCTGTTGCTGCCTCATTTGTTCCTGCGCACTTCCAAATAAAGTCAAAATTTCATCATTAGAGGCTAAAACGGGAGCAGATCCCTGGACACTCCGAGTAGGGATAACATCTTGAGATTGTGAAGAAAATGGCATCCTTGGAGGAGGTGGTGGAAGCACCGAACCAGTAGTAGCAGAGGTTGTAGCAGGCATAGTGGAAGAGCTCATGTTTGATCTTGAGGCCATTGTAAACAATGTGGCAAAAAGTTTTGAAAATAGAAAACCGATTAATGATTTTGCAAAGATTTTTAGTAAAAGTAGCACCACTTGCCCCACGGTGGGCGCCAAATTGTTTTGGTCAAAAATTACCTAAGCAATTTAGTGATCAAATTAGTTAAGTGAGGTAGTGTGCTAGAAATATGTATGAAAAATATGTTAACAATATTTGATATAAAAACAGTTTCAGGATACAGCTCAGGATATAAAGCTGTGTCTATGATCAAACAGTGAGCAAAAAAGTAAAGGTTGACACGTGATGTACGAGGAAAGCCCTTGATCAATCTAGATCGCCGGCATAAAACCTCGGGAGCTGACAATCGCAGCTGCCTCGTTCTTCTATTGCTTCAAATATCAGGATACAGTGCAGGATGTGGTGTGGATCGACTATGTGTTACAATGTAATTTGAGTACAAGTGTTGTGTAGTGTTTGAAATGAACTAGAGAGGAAGTGTTCGAGAGTGTAAGTGTGAAATTGTGTGCCTTAAACTGATCCGCCCTCATCTATTTATAGTAAAGATAATGTAACAAACTATCCTAAACTTCCGGGATCCAGCGAATATTCCCACTCGAACGTTGAGGACCAAGTCTTTCGGGTTCAACGGCTTCCTCATAACAAATACGCCCGAGTCTTGAGGAGAAGAAGTCCTGATGACCGTTAGTAACTTACAGCCATTAACCTACACGTGTTTAATTCACTCAACCTTAGGATATCGCCCAGGATGTTAGCAATATCCCCGTCCAGTATCCTGGTCACAAATAAACAATTAAAAGCGGGATATTAGTCAGGATATGTATACTCGGAAAATGACCCATAACAATTACTATTAAACTTGTATGCTCACCTTTACACTATGTGTATTGACCTCTATTTTAACGTATGTGACAGATGATTAAGATGCTAGGAATGTTGTGCTTTGGTGAATCAAGCTAGGGGTCTAGTTACGTCACGCTAAATCTGAGTTGTCGGAACTATGTTTGTTTTTGTAATAGCTGTTTTATTTGGATATGTTGTGGTATGGGACATGACGTTTAAATATATGGTAATTAATAGTTGTTATGGATACTCATGAACAATTTCAGGCCTTCTACTCCTTCTCTAGTGAAGTGTCGGTCTCAGATCTGATTTCTATCAACGAGACGACCGACTTCGGGTTGAACATGAACAAATCATCAAAGAACAGTTAACTGGTCGGATTAGGGTGATTCCTGATCGATCAGACGACTTGGGACTTGTCGAGGTTCCGTTATTTAGTACGTTGTCATAATGTCTCAAGAAAACCGCAAAACTTATCAAAATCATCAAGGTCAAATGATCAGATCATCGGGATGGATTACCGTCCGATCGGATTGCCATCCGATCTAACGACAATCCGATCGGATCGCACTTGGATTTCAACACTTAAACTTTTGAGATTTTCAAAGATCATTAGTTTCTAACAGATTGCCATCCGATCGGAAGACCATCCGAATGAATGACAATCCTGTTGTGAACTTGTTCTCACTAGAAATGTCTCGCCGATCGGATCGCCATGCGAACGAACAACCGTTCGATCGAACGACCTGAAAGGTAGAGATACTTCTCTGTTTTTGAAATGCTACAACGAAAACTTCAAAGTCACATCATACACAAACACATCCATCCCAAACGAATGCCAATCCGATCGAATGGCCATTCGTCATGTTGATCACTTGCACCATTTTACGTGCCGCTCATTCGTTTATGCTATCGTAAACTGTTCAGGCTAATCACTCTAGTGCTCCCTTCAATCCATTTCCATCGCAGTGAGTAAACTCGATCCCTTTTTGCTTTATGCACTTTTGGGTGTTACATACGTTACTTATTCTAAATCACATCGATCTCACAACACAAACACTATTTATACGCTGACCGTTATTGCATGTTACATGTTACTCGATGAATGCTTGTATGTTATGTTAACACAGTGATTGTTGCCTGACGCCTTAGCAACGATAGTACTATAGTTTGGACTCAGCACCTGTCGTGGATAGGGGTTGTTAAGGTTACCTCTTCACGTGTCACTATATGTGTTGCGCATTCTACAACTCGCAGTCTTGTCTGTGCATATTTCATTGTCGATAACCTACTAGCTTCACATTTTACATGTTACATGTTGGTTATGCGTAAACGCTTCTGAACTCTACTATTACTATTAAACATGTATGCTCACCTTTACACTATGTGTATTTACCTCTATATTAACGTATGTGACAGGTGCTTAAGATGCTAGGAATGTTGTGCTTTGGTGAATTAAGCTAGGGGTCTAGTTACGTCACGCTAAATCTGAGTTGTCGGAACAGTGTTTGTTTTTGTAATAACTGTTTTATTTGGATATGTTGTGCTATGGGACATGACGTTTAAATATCTGGTAATTAATAGTTGTTATGGATACTCATGAACAATCTGTTTCGCTCAGTGCCGCGCCCCGATGTTTTTCGCCATCGGTTGGGGTGTGACAGATTGGTATCAGAGCCATAATTATAGGGAATTAGGCTAGACTCGACCTAGTCCGGGTCGATGTCTTAGAAATGACCTAGTCTATAGTCTAAGTACCAACATACCAACTTGTGCATACCCAGTGTGGGTTTTGTACGAGCTTACTTGCTATTCCTCGCTCGCACTCGCTGTACACTACACTCTTGCGTGAACATCGCATGCTACAGTTCCGCGCAAAACCACCCTTTCCTAAGGCTGGGCACACACACAAACGAATGATTTGGTTGAGACTAGGTGTGAAAACCGCAAACTCTCGACCAAATCACTCGTTCGATTCGCTTTTTTCATTAAAAACAAGAGAAATAGCGTTGAATTAGGAGTGAAATCCATACTTTGACGCAAACCTCCTTATCTATCTAGTGATTCTATCACACAAAAAGGGATGTAGTCGTTAAGTCAGGGATGAAACCCGAACCATGATGACACGTTCCGCTCTACACTTTTGGTTTTTACAAAACTCTCACCAAAGTCTCGACGGAATCCAACGATTTGGGTCACGCTGTAGCTGGAAGGATGCGTGCCGATCGCCCAAATTGAGGCGAGAGCACAGTCCAGAAGGCCAAAGTGTGCCCTTAAGGTCCTTGTGAATAGTCGAATCACTTTGGGTAGTCAATGTCTCACACCCAAGACAATCTCTCTTCGATTTTATGATTTTCGATTCTGGAACCCGCAGCCGCCAGCTCTGTGATTTATCGATTTTATGTGAATTTTATGTGATTTTATGTGTTTATGTGTTTATGTGTTTCGGTTTTGGTAATTTTCTCGCTTTTCGCTGATCGCTTTGATCAACACGCACGACTCACACTGCACATTTACCTCAAAACGCAAACAAATCGCTTGTGTTATTCGCTATCGCTACTCGTTATTCGCAATCGCTATACTCGATCGCCTTACGCTGTTGTGAAAGATAGGTGAATACGTGCAACATAGGAAGATGAATACGTGAAAAATATAGTATGGTTATGTCGGGTAAGGTGCTTATGTGAAGTATGTGCTTTCGTGCTTACGTGAAATAAGTGCTTATGTGCTTATGTGTTTATGTGGTTTACATGCCTACGTGATTTGGTGAATTGATGTGATCCTGAGCTTTATGGTGAAATCGCTAGACTATACTAGGGTTAATCGAAATTGTGTTTGAGTCCTATGGCGATGTCTGTTGCAGACAATGTCATCATTTGGGTCATTCCACTCTCGCTCTGCTCGCCGAAACCATGATGACAAACGAATCGCTGCTCTCGTTGCTAAGCAAATGGAGAAAGTCATCCCACCAATCATCAGTGAGCTGAATGAGAATGCTAGCAAGACCTCGAAGGAGTCCAGGACTGATACTCCGAAAACAGCTTTTAGCTTCAAGAAGTTCAAAGCCTATGGTCCAGAAGAATTTACCGGCAAAGATGGGCCTACGGCCATGTTTCAATGGTTTGATTCAATCAAAGTCACCCTGTGCCAGAGTGGCTGTCCAGACAACCTTCGCACTATTAACGCCACCGGCATCTTCCAATCCCGCACTCTTGATTGGTGGACGGCCGAGTGAAACAAACGAGGAAACGATGCAGCTTTTGGGCTGACATGGGATGAGTTGAAGAACATTATGATGCAAGAGTTCTGCCCTCCCCATGAACTCCAAAAGCTAGAGGATGAATTCTGGCACATTAAGCAGGATGGCGGAGATAACGCTGGTTTAACTGCTCGCTTCAAGCAGTTGAGTATTATCTGCCCTGGTTAAGTTACTACCCCTGAGATTACGATGAAGAAGTATATACGTGCTCTTCCGGATTGCGTTGCAGATTTTGTTCAGGCTGCAAAGACAACAACAATCAAGGAAACCTACCTGCTCGCCGCTGAGATTAACAATAAGCGAGTCAGTGCTGGTTATCTCGAAAAAGCCTCCAAGAATCTGCATCAAGTCACCGCTGCTCCCACCGCTGAATCTACCGCCGCACCGCAATCTTCAAAGCTCTCACGTCACAAAAGGAACAACAGCAGCAGTTCCAGCAACAAGAACTGTGCAGTTACTGCCGCTCCACTCCAAACAGTACCTGCCCAACCGCAACCGCAACACCGCCAAGTAGCGGCGCATGTGGTCAATGCACCGCCTGCCAAGCGTGCATACACTGGACAACACCCGCTCTGCCCTACTGTTGGGATTGAACCCTACCAGAGGAATAGATAATGTAAAGCCAAAACCAGGTCACAACAGAGGATTCACAATAAGCAGCAGTTTACACTTTGCTCTCCCCTTGAAAGTGGCTTATAACGTCTGATGGTCTCTATCTGCTGCTCATAATCAACTGCTGTGCCCTTTCAACTGCTGATATGATCCTAAAGACTGCTGAATACAAACTCTGTTGCTCTATCTACTGCTGTCTCTTAAGTGCTGCTGAAGACACAAACACTGCTCATTCAAGGACTGATCACCTTTGAAGAAAGCACTGATGTTGTTGTTAAGCATCAGTGCTTAGACTATAACAGTGGAACGTGAAGCAGTCGTTTCCTCATGTTTTGTATTATTATTACAATCAGTTGTTAGACATCAGTAGTTTGTGTAAGGACAGTAGATATAGTTTGTTAGGCTGTTAGACGTCGCTTTCATGGTGACGTCAGCTGAGATTCCTCAGTGGTTTGGTTTGCCTATAAATGTAACAGTACCCTGTACTGTTACATTTGATTGACTGAGCGGGTTCTTCTCCTCATGTCTAATCCTTTCATCTTGTGTGCAACCAACTTTGGGGCATCAGGCTGAGGGGGAGTATAGTTTGTAAGCATGACTGTAATCTTTTGCTTTGATTTGTAAATCTTTCTACTCTATGTGAAGCAATTGTTTATCAAACTATTTTCTCCTTTGATTGTGTTTACAAAGTTTGTTTTCATTTCCGCTGCACTTAACATGTTTTCATATTCATTGATCATTCGTTTCAAACAAACAAACACTATCATGAGAGCCTCCGATCCTAACAATTGGTATCAGAGCCTGGACAGTTAAATTCGATCTAACAATCAATTTGACATAACAGTTCGGCTCAAAATTCATTGATACTAAGGTTGGTTGTATTTAGTTGAAAAACAGAGTAACGAGTAGATCATGTTCAAAGTGGTTATTCAAAACTCTGTAAATCAACCAAGATGTCATATGACACACAAATTTCATACAACAAGCGATATCATGCACAAGTCACTTATAGTTTTCAGATCTGTAAACATATCTGATAAATTATGGGATTGGTCTATATTCTCAAATTGATTTCAACTGTTGTTTTGATATTTGTGATGTTTTCATTAAATACTAAAGTACTAACCTCAGTTTAACAAAACCTATGGTCATAAAAGCATTGTTGTTTTGTTAACACTAAAAGAGGGAAATTAACACTTTAGTTATTTAGATCTTATGTGTTGAAAACAGGTTGAGTTCTTCAAAAGGACAAAATCAACTATGTTAAAATACAATAAGAAAATTCACAAAAACTCCGAAGTGTGTTCATCTCAAAACTTCTGAAGTCAGAAGAAAAGAGTATAAACATAAAACACTGAAGAGTCAAAGTGTGGGGTAATAATGGTCATTCAGCAACTATATGCATTCATCTGTTCAGGAAAAGGTTTTGATTCCAGTAAATGAAATCCAAAAAGGACTAGACATATGTTTTAAAAATATATCCATGTGTCCTCATGTTTGCAATCAACCGACAAATAAAATGGTTCCAAACAGTGGTCAAAATGTATCCAAAAGTTTGTTAAACCACTGACCATTTTCAAAACCTGTGAGTGATGTGATTATTCTCTCTATTGAAATTACACCAGATCTTTTTTACACTATTCTTAGAAAATCCTTTAACCATTTATTTTATGTTCAAAGGATACTCTCGAATAACCAGGATATATTATTCATTTTTTTATATAATATATTTGAAACTTTTGCTTGTTTTTGTTGGCAATAGTTTCAGCTCCTGTCAGGATGTAATACCTTATTTTTGCATGGTATTTGTGTCCTCAGAAATGGGTCAAAAGGAATTGGTACATATGTTATGATCATGTCATACACAGGTTTGCTCCTAAATTTTTATCAAAGGTTGATTGCAAACTGTGATTAAATTACTAGGGTACTCATGTGTCATTTGAATATTAAACAAAATGAGTTGCCTTAGTAAAAAGTTTTCATAAATTGGGGTGCTAAACTACTGTCTTTCAAAATTGACATGTGGCGAAACCTTGAATGAAAATCCTCAAAACTGTTGCTGAAACATCTGTCCTTCAGATATTTACCATTTACCCTAACCACTGTTCTGTTCCAAATTCTGATTTCAAAAGTCTGTCCACTGCTAAAAGTCAACCCCTGCTCTCTCATTATTTTGATAAACTCTGTTGTTAAAAAGCAGTGTCTTATCCACTGATATGCTATCCACTGATAGTGAGAATCATCCACTGCTTTCATACCACTGCCTTCAATTGTCCCTATCACACAAGTACTGTCCTTCACTTTCAACAGGGGTTGTCACGTGGACAGTACATATTGGTCAGACCTTTTGTAACGCCTGCCACCTCAGCATTCACTTTCTTCCCTATAAACTCCCTCACTCACCACCAAAACAGGGTTTTACTGTCGAATTGAATTCTTAAAAATTCTCTTCTCAAAGCAGTTTTTCTTCACATTTCTTCACAAATTTCTTCGATCAATCATCCTCAAAATGACAAAATCAAAGAAATCTTCAAAACCCTCATCCAAATCATCCTCGAACACAGCCTCCCAAAAGGCAATCTCCACTGAAATTCCACATAAACCATCTCACAATCTCCTGGGTCTTCTCACAAAACCAGGAACCACCAACGTGTTCGATTTCATCATTGACATCATGGCAAAATCAAAGTATAAAACTTTGTTCATCGCCGATGCACCAATCTATTTGGCGACCCAAAGGGAGTTTTGGAAGAATGCAACCCTTGAAAAACAAGGAGACACTGCAACCACCATAAACTCTTCTATAAAGGGTAAAGCTATCCAAATCACGCCACAATCCATTTCAGAGGTCTTTCAACTCGATGATCAAGAAGGTAAAATCTCTTTCACTAAAAACGAGTTGCAAACTGATTTCATTGAGAGAGGGTATGAATCCACAATGATGAAGAAAATTACCTTAGAAAAAGGTTATTTTCCTTCTGCAACCAGATTTTTATTTCATACCCTCCTACTATGTGTTTCAAACAAAACCACTTCTTTTAATGAAGTCCCTTTAAAGATTCAAAATCTGGGTTATGCTATTCTTCAAGGAGAAAATTGTAACTATTCTCGGGAAATTTTTAAAGATTTGGTTAATAATGTTGAAACAAAATCATTCTTACTGTTTCCAAGGTTTTTAAGTTACTATTTTTCAAAGAAATTCAGTAAGGATGATTTAGCTGTAATAAACCAGGGTGATCCTACTCAAATAAACAGTTTAACTACTGAAACTTTTTCAAGGATGTTAGCACCTTGCAAAACACAAGCAGAGGTGCCTGAGCAGATTTTAGCAGTTACAACTGCTCCTCAGGTATCTGCTGCTGAGCCCACTGCTCAAGGTGATCAAAGCAGCAGCACAACTGTTTTGAAACCCACACCTAAAATCACCAAAAAGCCATCAAAAAGAAAAACACAAAAACCCCCCAAACCCTTCAAAAAGGCATCTTTGGAGGATGAGATACCAGAGCTTCTGCCAGTGACAACACAAAAGTCACAAGAAACCACTGTTGCTACTTCCTCACAGCAGTTGGTACAAATATCTCAAACCATAACCAAAACTCCTCCTGTTTCTTCACAAAAAGAACAGGTTGTACAAATAGGGTCTCCACATCATGATGCTCTGGAAACACTCGTTTCTATCATCCACAGTCCAATGCCCGGACACATCCTATTTCTACACCAACCATCACTTCCACATTTCCCTCACCAATAAAACCACTGTTGGATGCAATTGATTTGAACCAGGCATTATCCAGTCCTTCTCAATCCCCTATTAATGAGAATATACCTCAACAACTGACTGGGCCTGATGTATCACTCTTTGCTAACCCACCAACACAACCTGAGGAGGTTACACCCCTTGAGTTACAAGCAACTCTTGGTGGTATTCCAAGTGAAGCAGCCACTACAACTGTTACACCCACTGGGTTACATTTGGACAGTGGTTACATTCATAAGACTTCCTTGGAGGCAATTCCTTTTATAGCACCTCTGCCAACCACCAGTGGATTTATTTATCCTACTGGCAACATCAAAAGGTTGTCAAGTGTTGAAGGAAGAAGACCCCAGTACCAAGAAAAAGGGGCATCAGTGGTTAATGTTTGGAGTATATTCCCTACATCTACCACTGATAAAACCACTGCTAGTGGGAAATCAGATGATCCCATTAACTTGGGTGATGGTTTAAAGTACCAGAAATTGACGGATCGTATTGCAAAACTTGATAACTCTGTTGCAGAACTCAAAGATATGCTACAACAGTTGTTACAAGTTCAGAAGGTACAATCAACTGCTGTTCCATCTCATGCACCTGCTCCACAAAGGACACCTGCTACAAATGAGCTCTGGAATCAATTTCAATCTTTTTTCCAACAACAAGCACAATTAGCAGATCAGCAACATGAAAAACATGTCCAACAGCTGAGAAATGCAATGGAGTCAAGGTTCAAGAACACTCAGGCTGATTTAAAGGCTCTCAAAACTCAGATCTTACACACCACTGGCACTGCTCCTCCAAAAGTCCGCTACATTTATCAACTCCCAGAAGATTATGCCAAAAAGGGGGAGAAAATGAAGGAGTGGAAACAGAAGGGTATAGAAGATGGTCTTTATCTTGAACCAGAAAATTCAAACATGACCAAACAGATCCCTCTGCCAGATGGTAGTAAGAAAATTGATGTGACAATAAATGCACTAGCAGAAGCAGCTGCAAGTGTGAAAAGAGATAGAGAGGCCAAAAGGAAAGCCAGGGTGGACAGAATGGATCATCCAGATCAGGGTACTTCTGGGTCAAGGGATCATGAAAATCCTGTTGAGGAAAAGAAGAGGCCTACTAGAAAAGTAAGGCAGCCCAAATCCATTCCAACTAGACGTTCAAAGTCTGCTCACAAACCACCATACAAAACAGCTGATGCAACAGGAGTTACAAAAACCACTGCTTGCCAAACAGTTGTTCCATCAACACACACAACTTCAACACACACAACATCCATTGCTTTACCATCATCACCACCAAAAACAACACCTGCTGACACACAGCAGAAGACAGCAGATGTTATAACATCTGTTGTAATGACAACAGTGGTTGAAACACCAGTTGTTTCAACAGCTGTTAGTCAATCACAATCCACTGCCACTACATCTACCACCACTGTTCCATCCAAAACATCATCAGTCCCTCCTACAAAAAGGAGAAGACTAATTCTCAAAGATGATGACTATTCACCACCACAAACATCTTCAAAATCCTTAGCTCTTGTCATAATTCCAAAACCTGTTCCTCTCTCTTCAGTTAAAATGTACAAGCCCTTGCCTCCTGCAGGTGTTCAATTTCCTCTTGAATTAGCAGCTGTTAGAGAAGAAATAAAATCTTTTTATTTTGAGGATGACCCTGCCAAAAGGAGTTTGCCATCAATAAAAGGATATCCCTGGCCTAAAAATGTTGATGAATATTTGGAAATCAAGGCCAAGCAAGCAGAGGATATCTCAAAGAAAAACACACAAGGGAAATCTGATAAAGAAATTGCACAGAGAAGTCAATATTTGCTCACACAAGTCAGATCCCTAGAGCAATTTGCAAAAAATGTTAGTCAACAAATTTCTGAAAGAGCTGCTGAAACTCTGAAGAAAGACTACATTGAAAGCTTTATGGCTCACAAGAAGTACAAAGGAGAGAAATACATGTACAAAGAGTGGACTATTCCTGAACTTGAAAATGAAGCAGCAAGAATTCAAGACATGATAAACAGGAAAGTCACTCACACTCCTCCTAACTGGGCAAAGTTTAGAAAGAATGTACCTGACAAACAGGAAGAGCTGAAGAGAATGAAAGAGGAACTGGTAGCAGCTGATTATGGTAACAAAAGACAAGTTGCTAGATGGAAAGAAGATGCGGTCAGGGCTACTTACAAAAAGTTGGAACAATTAAGAAAGAAAGATCCCACAGTTCCTCAAAAGCTTGACTATCCTGAAGCAGCGGTTTCAAAAAGACCTTCAAAGCTGCAAATCAGGAGATCCACAGCTCCAGTTGGTGCTGCCATCTACAAAAGAAGGCCACACAAACAGCTGATTGCTGAAACCATCAAAGAGTTAATGGAAGGTGAAGACCTTGGAAAAGAGGGTATAAAGAAAATGATCATGGAAACTCTTGGTTTGGATCAAACTGCAAGTACTGCTCAGCCAGTCATGAATAGGCCAGCCTCTCCAAATACTTCTGCAAATAAACATCTCCCAAGAAACCCACCAGGCTCAAAAATACAAAAGTGGGAAACTGACAAACAGACCCACGTATTGACTTTGCTCAGGTCTGGTGGAGAAGTGAAGAAAATATCAAGGGAACAAGCTCTTGGCCTGAGTCTTGAAGATTTGCAGGATCTCCTTGATCTTCCACTTAGCAGGGATGATGAAGATACAGATGCCCTAGACTTTGAATTACAATTTAAAGGTCAGATAAGGGAGCTGTTGATGAGGCAATAAAGTATTCCACAAATAATGAAGAGTTTTGGAATTATCTGTTCCAGGGGGAGATTGTTGGGATTGAACCCTTCCAGAGGAACAGATAATGTAAAGCCAAAACCAGGTCACAACAGAGGATTCACAATAAGCAGCAGTTTACACTTTGCTCTCCCCTTGAAAGTGGCTTATAACGTCTGATGGTCTCTATCTGCTGCTCATAATCAACTGCTGTGCCCTTTCAACTGCTGATATGATCCTAAAGACTGCTGAAGACAAACTCTGTTGCTCTATCTACTGTTGTCTCTTAAGTGCTGCTGAAGACACAAACACTGCTCATTCAAGGACTGATCACCTTTGAAGAAAGCACTGATGTTGTTGTTAAGCATCAGTGCTTAGACTATAACAGTGGAACGTGAAGCAGTCGTTTCCTCATGTTTTGTATTATTATTACAATCAGTTGTTAGACATCAGTAGTTTGTGTAAGGACAGTAGATATAGTTTGTTAGGCTGTTAGACGTCGCTTTCATGGTGACGTCAGCTGAGATTCCTCAGTGGTTTGGTTTGCCTATAAATGTAACAGTACCCTGTACTGTTACATTTGATTGACTGAGCGGGTTCTTCTCCTCATGTCTAATCCTTTCATCTTGTGTGCAACCAACTTTGGGGCATCAGGCTGAGGGGGAGTATAGTTTGTAAGCATGACTGTAATCTTTTGCTTTGATTTGTAAATCTTTCTACTCTATGTGAAGCAATTGTTTATCAAACTATTTTCTCCTTTGATTGTGTTTACAAAGTTTGTTTTCATTTCCGCTGCACTTAACATGTTTTCATATTCATTGATCATTCGTTTCAAACAAACAAACACTATCATGAGAGCCTCCGATCCTAACAAATACTTGTATCTATCATCACCCGGTTGGTATCGCATGCCGATTCTGTGTGCATTGCAACATGTACGGCCACTTCACCGCTAACTGCCGTACAGGTCCACGCTAAGCTCCAGCTCCAGCTCAAGGTCAAGCTCCTGCACCACCAGCTCTCCTTCCTGCTCCCCATGGCCAACAAGCAGCTCCTGCACCCGCTGCTCACGCTAGAGCTTGCTTTGCATGTGGTGATCCCAACCACTTTGCAAACATGTTCCCCAATAGAGTAGTGAAACAAGAGCCCCAGCAGCAGCCGCAACAACATCTACAACAGCAACGCCAGCAGCAGCAGCAGTAGCCAGCAGCCCGCAGACGTGCTTTCAACATCAACGCCCACCAGGCTCAAGCAGACAACAATGTGGTTAATGATACGTTCCTTGGGAATGGTATATATGCTTCGTGTTTGTTTGATACTGGAGCAGATAACTGTTTTGTATCGTTTGAATTCGAAAAGCTCCTTAATCGTAGTCGCGCCCATCTCCCCTCGACGTTCGATGTTGAAGTTGCCACCGGAAGAACCATCGCTGTCAATTCTGTTCTACGTGATTGTACGCTTGAACTCAACAATCACATCTTCCCTATCGACCTTATTCCGATGTTGCTCGGTAGTTTTGACATCATAGTAGGCATGGATTTTCTTCACGAGAATCATGCTGAAGTTGTTTGCTTCGATAAGAAGATTCGTTTCTCGCTCGCTAATGGTGATCAACTTTGTGTGTATGGCGAAACTCCTTCGAAGGGTCTCAAACTTATGTCATTTGTCCAAGCAAGCAAGTATCTCCGCAAGGAATACAGAGCTTTCTTGGCTAACATTGTAGTAGCGGAGAAGGAAAAGAAAGGAAACACAGGAGTGAAATACGTTCCCGTTGTTCGTGAATTCCCTAACGTATTTCCTGATGATTTACCTGGTTTACCTCCCACTCGTGATATCGATTTCCGAATCGACCTCAATCCTGGAGCAAATCCTGTTGCTAAAGCGCCTTATCGTCTTGCTCCTACTGAAATGTGTGAACTCTCGAGTCAGCTCCAGGAACTACATGATAAAGGCTTCATTCGCCCTAGCACCTCTCCTTGGGGCGCGCCTGTCCTTTTCGTCCAAAAGAAGGATGCATCGTTCCGGATGTGCATCGACTACAGGGAGTTGAATAAGCTAACTATCAAGAATCGCTATCCCTTGCCTCGAATCGATGATTTGTTTGATCAGCTACAAGGTGCTACGTGTTTCTCCAAGATCGATCTACACTCAGGCTATCACCAATTACGTATTCAAGAGGAGGATATACCTAAAAATGCTTTTCGAACCCGCTATGGTCATTACGAGTTTGTTGTTATGCCTTTTGGTTTGACTAACGCTCCCACAATCTTTATGGATCTAATGAATCGCGTGTGCAAACCCTTTCTTGACCGCTTCATCATTGTGTTCATCGATATATATCCTAATCTATTCCAAGTCAAAAGCCGAACACTCGCAGCATCTACGTTTGGTTCTTGAGTTACTCTAGGGAAACCGTCTCTATGCCAAGTTCTCCAAGTGCGAATTCTGGCTTGAGGAGGTCCAATTCCTGGGTCACATTGTCAATAATCAAGGAATTCATGTCGACCCTGCGAAGATCGAAGCTGTTAAGAGTTGGGTTACACCTAGGAACCCGTCCGAAGTTCGTTCTTTTCTCGGATTGGCGGGTTACTTTCGATGATTCATCGCTGACTTTTCAAAAAAAGTTGTGCCGCTTACCTCGCTTACGCATAAGGACAAACCTTTCAAACTCTCAAAGCGATGCTTTGCAATGCTCCCGTGCTCTCACTACCCGATGGAAACGATGACTTCGTAGTCTACTGCGATTCCTCAAACCTTAGTCTTAGTTGTGTTCTCATGCAACGGGACAAGGTTATCGCGTACGCCTCTCGACAGCTCAAGATCCACGAGAAGAATCATACAACCCACGACCTCGAGCTAGGCATAGTTATTTTTGCGTTTAAGATTTGGCGACACTACCTTTACGGTACCAAGTGTACGATCTTCACCGATCATAGGAGCCTACAACACATCTTTGACCAGAAAGAACTGAATATGCTCCAACGCCGATGGGTTGAACTCCTCAACGATTACGACTGTGAGATTCGTTACCATCTAGGCAAAGCAAACGTCATTGCCGATGCTCTCAGTCGACGAAGCTATTTGCATAGCGTTCGTAATTTTCAAGCCCAGCATAATCTCGAAGCTTTTATCCGTGACGCCCAACATGCTTGTTTTACCAAACATACTTTGAAGAAGGAAATGATTCTTAAAGACGGCGCTCAATTGGAGAATAAATCGAATCTGATATTCCACTATCTCGACCGAATTTGGATTCCCAAGGGTACGAATTTACGCCAAATTCTGTGGACGAAGCCCACAAATCCCGGTATTCCATTCATCCCGGTGCTGACAAAATATACCAGGACATGCGCTACAAGTACTGGTGGCCGGGCATGAAGAAGGATATCGCTCTCTATGTTTCGAAATGCCTGACTTGTTCCAAAGTCAACGCTGAGCATCAACGCCCCTCTGGATTATTCGTACAACCCGAGATCCCTATGTGGAAATGGGAGAGTATAGCTATGGACTTTATAACGAAACTCTCATGCACGACGTCAGGTCACGACAGCATCTGGGTTGTCGTTGACCGTTTGACTAAATCAGCTCATTTCCTGCCAATACGAGAAGACTTTAAGGTAGAAAAATTAGCCCGAATCTACACCGATGAGATCATTTTTTGACACGGGACGCCTCGTAACATCATCTCTGACCGTGATGGTCGGTTTACCTCGCGTCTTTGGGAAACATTTCAATCTGCTCTCAGTACTACTCTTAATCTAAGTACTGCTTTTCATCCCCAAACCGACGGTCAGACTGAAAGAATGATTCGCACCCTTGAAGACATGATTCGCTCGTGTGTCATAGATTTCGGTGGTAACTGGGACGCGCACTTACCTTTAGTCGAATTCTCGTACAATAACAGTTATCATTCTAGCATCCAAATGGCACCATTCGAGGCATTATACGGAAGGAAATGTCGATCGCCTATTGTATGGCACGAGATCGGAGACGCGCAAATTACCGGTCCTGAGTTATTGCGACAGACAAAATCCACCAAATTCGAGACAATCAGCTGAAAGCTCGGAGCCGTCAGAAAATTTACGCCGATAGACGCCACAAGCCCCTTGAATTTGACGTTGGTGATCACGTACTCCTAAAGGTTGCACCTTGGAAGGGGGTGATCAGATTCGGAAAGAAAGGAAAGCTCGCGCCTCGACATGTTGGACCCTTTAAGATTCTGGAAAGGATTGGAAAAGTGGCCTACGGACTCAAACTACCGGAGGAACTTAGTAATGTCCACCCGACTTTCCACGTTTCGAACCTTAGAAAGTGCTTAGCCGACCAGGAATTACATGTCCCTCTTGAAGATTTACAAGTGGACGAAACATGACACTTCGTGGAAAAGTCTGTCGAGATCATGGGACAAGAAACCAAGGCGCTCAGACCCTCACGCATTCCCATTGTGAAGGTTCGCTGGGAAGGCAAACGCGTCTCTGAGTTCACCTGGGAACTCGAAAGTGACATGAAGGCAAAGTATCCACAACTGTTCGTTATGCCTACTTCTTAAATTTGGGGACGAAATTTCCTAAAGTAGGGGAAGCTATAACAACCCGCTTTTTTGGAAAGTCAAAGTACAAGTCAAATTCAAAGTCAAAGGAAGAAAAGATTGCTAATAGCGATCTGTCACTCCTTGCTTAACTAATGAATTGTGCTTCTTGACTTGTAATCGAATTCTATTAATTATTTACTTTAGTTGTATTATGTGGAGTATCTATTAATGATCGAGGTTTAATCGCATGTTTGATCGCTAATCGCACCGCTATCGCATCGCAACTCGAATTATGTATTTTAGATATTGTTTTACGTGTGTGCTGTTATGTGTTACTTGTGCATGTTATGTTTATGTTGAGATGTTTAATCACAATCGCAATTCTATCGCAACACAATCTAATCGCAAACGGTAAACGCAAGTTATTTATAGTGATTGTATGTTAGATATAGTAGTTAGGTTATTTGTGTAACTAATGGGTAATACTATCGTATCGCTCACTCGAAACGCAACGCGATGCTCAAAACTCAAAACGAAACGCCGAAACTCAACTCGTCGGACCACTTCGATCGAATGGCCAATCGATCGAATGGTCGTCCGATCGGATTGCCATCCAATCGAAGTGCCATCCGATCGGTGCGCCATCTGATCCACTTGCCACTTTCCTCTTTTAACAACCTATAAATACCCCCTGTCACATCACTTGTGATGTGACAACTCTTCCTCATTCGACCAGCACGCTCAAGGCCTTCTTTCTCTCGATTTCTCGCGATTCTTGTAATTTTTCAACTCAAATCTTGTACTTCTATGATCTACACACACTTCTTCATCTTTTTCACCTTTGAATTTTAAATTTTTAACCGTGAAATCAACGGATTTGAGGTGTTCTAGGATGATGTCATCATGGAGTTCTTATGAACTTCAAGTTTTGGCATTATTCCATCAAGAACAACTCAAATCTACAAGATTTCCACATGATTTAACACTATTTTCATCAAAATATACACATTTTCAAGATTAAAAAGGATTGGAAGATGGTTTCTAACTTTCTTTCAACTCTTTTACACTCAATGCACTCAAAACCGATAGAATCGGAACTATTCCAGGCCTTCTACTCGTTCTCTAGTGAAGTGTCGGTCTCGGATCTGATTTCTATCAACGAGACGACCGACTTCGGGTTGAACATGAACAAATCGTCAAAGAACAGTTAACTGGTCGGATTAGGGTGATTCCTGATCGATCGGACGACTTGGGACTTGTTGAGGTTCCGTTGTTTAGTACGTTGTCATACCGTCTCAAGCAAACCGCAAAACTTATCAAAATCATCAAGTTCAAACGATCAAATCGTCGGGACAGATTGCCGTCCGATCGGATTGCCATCCGATCGAACACCAATCCGATCGGATCACACTTGGATTTCAACACTTAAACTTTTGTGATTTTTAAAGATCATTAGTTTCTAACAGATTGTCATCCGATCGGAAGACCATCCGAACGAATGACAATCCTGCTGTGAACTTGTTCTCACTAGAAATATCTCGCCGATCGGATCGCCATCCGATCGAACGACCGTTCGATCGAACGACCTGAAAGGTAGAGATACTTCTCTGTTTTTGAAATGCTACAACGAAAACTTCAAAGTCACATCATACACAAACACATCCACCCCAAACGAATGCCAATCCGATCGAATGGCCATTCGTCATGTTGATCATTTGCACCGTTTTACGCGCCGCTCATTCGTTTATGCTATCGTAAATTGTTCAGGCTAATCACTCTAGTGCTCCCTTCAATCCATTTCCATCGCAGTGAGTATACTCGATCCCTTTTTGCTTTATGCACTTTTGGGTGTTACATACGTTACTTATTCTAAATCACATCGATCACACAGCACAAACACTATTTATACGCTGACCGTTATTGCATGTTACATGTTACTCGATGAATGCTTGTATGTTATGTTAACACAGTGATTGTTTCCTGACGCCTTAGCAACGATAGTACTATAGTTTGGACTCAGCACATGTCGTGGACAGGGGTTGTTAAGGTTACCTCTTCACGTGTCACTATATGTGTTGCGCATTCTACAACTCGCAGTCTTGTCTGTGTATATTTCATTGTCGATAAGCTACTAGCTTCACATTATACATGTTACATGCTAGTTATGCGTAAACGCTTCCGAACTCTACTATTACTATTAAACTTGTATGCTCACATTTACACTATGTGTATTGACCTCTATTTTAACGTATGTGACAGGTGCTTAAGATGTTAGGAATGATGTGCTTTGGTGAATCAAGCTAGGGGTCTAGTTACGTCACGCTAAATCTGAGTTGTTCGGAACAGTGTTTGTTTTTTAGACAATTATTTGTAATAAATGTTTTATTTGGATATGTTGTGGTATGGGACATGACGTTTAAATATCTGGTAATTAATAGTTGTTATGGATACTCATGGACAATCTGTTTCGCTCAGTGTCGCGCCCCGATGTTTCCGCCATCGGTTGGGGTATGACAGAAACAATATAAACTATTTCCTAGATAAACTAGTAGGAATGCGAACACACTATTCATGCCAGGACTAGTCACGGTACAACCCGACATGGCAAAAACGAGACATGAAGATATGTTTATTTCAAATATTACATGAAAACATTAGTTGGAAGTAACTTATGATTAATACTTCTAAAATTTTTATATAAACATTAAATTGTCCTATCCGCAGATTAACTCCGCGATTCTGCAGTAGTGTACAACACTTTGTTGAACATTACAACAATTGTCTGAAAATCCAAAAATCAATATTATTTATTATAAAAAATATTTGGGTTATTAAAAAAATACAAAAATCCATATATAAATCTTATTATTTAAGGCTACACAACTAGTTCGATAACTACCCGACTACAGAGCCGGTACAGGAACTGTGTCCAAAATAACAAGTTTACTAGTCCGGAAAAACTAGTTAATAAATTTGGACAATAAATATATCATAAGAACATTTGTGTGAACAAATTTATATAATTAATTTAAAATATCGGTATTGGACCCGGTACGAAATCTGAACCGAACCTATCACCCGACTACAGAGCCGGTACAGGAACTGTGTCCAAAATAACAAGTTTACTAGTCCGGAAAAACTAGTTAATTAATTTGGACAATAAATATATCATAAGAACATTTGTGTGAACAAATTTATATAATTAATTTAAAATATCGGTATTGGACCCGGTACGAAATCTGAACCGAACCTATCACCCGAACAACAAAATGACTAGTATAGTGAACTAGTTAAACAAATTTTAACATCACTTTAATGTGTTGGATTGTTAGTTTTATAAAAAAAAAAAACTAATTAATTAAATTTACAAAGTTTATAAAATATAACTAACTTTAAAATAAATAAACCAAACCAAACCTCCCCCCCCCCCCTAAATCGGTCCTAGTGGGATCTCCACTAACCCACTTTGATGTGTTGTAAGACATGGAAGAATGCTTAGTGGTTTGTGATGTCTAACTTTTTATACACTTCAATTTTGGATCACTTTGAGATCCAAGACTACATTCATACACTTCTCATTTCACCTTCATAACTTACAACACCAAAACTCAACACTTTCACCTCTTTTTCCCTCTCTTAAAATCGGCCAAGACAAACCACTACCATCTTCACTTCTAAAAATCCAAACCACTATAATTTCATACACACATGGAGGTTCATAGATGATTCAAGGCATTTTCAAGAATTGGAAGCACACTTGAAGCATTTTGTTTTCAAGCTTGGAAGCTCTTGGATCTTCATCTTTTCATCATCTTTTCTACTTGTATATCCGTAGCCAAGTGCTAGTAGTAAGCTTCAAATCTTGTATCTACATTTCTCATTTTTTTATGATTAAACACAAATGTACAAGCAATCACCTTGAAGCTTATTTAAAAATCACAAAAATCATTAACAAAAACTAAACAAACTAATATGATCATGTGTTGTTTTTGATGATTTTTGATGATCTTGAAGTTGTTTTAGTGTAGTAAATATGAATCTTGCATCTTCATGTTTGAAAGTATGATCTAAACACATGCATGTTTAGATATAGCAAGATTCATTATCAAAAATGTTTTGAACATCTTTTCACACTAGAAATGGTCTTATACATTATGTAAAGTATAGATTTTAAATAAAATACATGATCTAAGAATTTTGTGGAAAAAGTACCAATAAAGTTTTCATTTTTGGGAAGGTATGAACATGTTATCATTTTTGTTTTAAAAGATCATGAATATGTCTTCACATTTAAAATGATTTTATAAATTGTATAAAATATAGCAAAGCTAAGCTAAGGTTGTCTACATCTTACCCTCCTCAGACTCTATCTTAGCTTTGCTATTGGTAGGATTTACTGAGTATGATGATGATGATGAGATGTTTTGTTAAAAAGTAATAATAAAGTTTCCATTTTTGGAAGATTTAAAATTACTACAAGTTCATAACATTTCTTGTTAAAAGTTTATGATTTAAAAGATTAGTCATTGTTGTTTGAGTTGAAAAATTATTATAATCAAGTTTATAAAACATGAAAAAGTCCATAGTTTAAGAGAAACTATGGCAAAATTTTTATAAAATTTAACCATGACTAAAGTATGTTCAACTAAAGATTATTTTGATTAAAAAGGATTAGAAACTTTAATCATAATTATACAAGTTTTTGGGTGAAAATGTTTAAGTTAAAAATCACTAGATTTTCTTAAACTAAAAATGGTTAAATATATATATATATATTTTAGGATGAAAATATATATACTTAGAATCACCAAACTTGTGTGTATATATTATTTTTGTATAAATTATATGTATTTAGTTAATGTAATATTACATGCAAAAATACATATTCAAACAAAAATACAAAATACAAAAATACTTGAAACTTGACAAGTATAAAATTATATATGTCCAAACTTGGACACAACAACCAAATCAAACAAATCAGACAAATCGGACACTTCAGACAAATTGGACAAAATATTCAAAATGAACATACGAATCGTCACACGAAATATATATATTTACTAGAGTTTATATACACTAGAACTTATAAAAATAAGTTATATAAAATATTTAAAAGATTTTATATAAAACTTATAACATTTTATAAAGTGTAAGTAAACTTTATATAAAATTTGGGCTAAGCCCATCTATACATACAAATGGACTAAGCTCATTTTATAAAACTTAATTTGGGCTAGGCCCACTTTTATAAATCAATTTGGGCTAGACCCACTTTTTATAAATTAATTTGGGGTAGGCCCACTCTTATAAACCAAATTGGGCTAGGCCCACTTTTATAAAACCATTTTGTGCTAGGCCCACTCTTACATAATTGAATTGGGCTAGGTCCATTCCTACATAACTTATTTGGGCTAGGCCCATACATACAAAACATGAAATAGATTTTCATACTTAATTTATGGGCTAAGCCCATTCAGATTAAAAGACATAAAATATATATGAAGTGAATATATACTAAATACAAACAAAGAAAACGAATGAATACAAGTCTAATAACGAATTCAAGATGAACGAATTACACGGAAATCAAACATAAACCTAAGTGTCTAATGGAATTAGAATACTTGTAGGTCGAGACTCGAACAGAGAACCGAACATTATATAGAGATTTGCACGGAGCGCAAATTTGTAAGTTCATGTTTCCCCCTTTTATTTAAATGTTTATAGTTTTAAACTTTCGGGTATGTATACATGTTACAACTGGTATGATTATAAAAACTGAAAATATTTAGATCACACGCGGATGAGGATTAAACGAAGGGGCCATTAATGTATAAATAAGTACCGAGGAACGAAAGTGATTGATCTATTGGGTTTTGGCGAATCCCACTCTTAACGGCAATAATAACAGATCGTTAAGAGTGTTTTTGTGTCTAAAACAAGTGTCTAAGACACAATTTATCGTCAAAGTTTGGTTGCCTCCTATTCGGCATACAGATTAGTGTCTTTGCAAAACATTAATGATCTTACAAGTTTCATTTATACCAATTTAAATCTATCAAATATTTTGAAGAATTATTTGACACAAACTTAATACGTGAATTCACCAGCTTTTGTTGACGTTTTTCAAAACTAACATGTATTACAGGTAATTAATTGACGGCTTTGGAAAAACATGTCCATGTTGTTGTTGAGAAGTCCAGCTTTTAGATGTCATCCTATTTTTAATTATCATGTATTGTAAACTTGTGTCAATGTTGTTAAAGTTGTAGTTTATCTTTGAAACAAGTTGTTGGATTGTAAATTATGGTTTTTAAACAATTGTATGGATGAACATCTTATTATGGTTTAAATGTGTTGTTTACTTGATTGAATGTAACGATTACCGCTCTGGCTACACCTTGCGACGCTTCCGCAATATTGAAAAATTGGGGTGTGACATTTGAGTTCTATAAGTTTGATATTGTTCTATTTTTTACTTTATTATTACTTATTAAAATTGAATTTCTCAACTCGTGTATCATCTGGGTAGCTAACCTAGTTAAAATAATATAAATTAAAATTAAAATTAAAATTAAGATTAAATTAAAACTAAAATACTATAAATAAGCAACATATTTGTGCTTTTAGTTGTTGTACCCTTAGCTTTGAGAGTTTAAAAAAAATCTTTCAAACTCAAAAGTTTCATTCTTTGTCAATTTAAGTCTAAAGTTTCAAAATTTGGTAATTTAAACTCTTTGATTAATTTGATTTTTTACTTCTAATTCAAAAGTTTTCATCTTTTGCAATATAATCCCTTTGATTTTTTTTAACCCAAAGCTTTTTTATATTTTGATTTCATCTTTTTTAGTTTAACCCCAACACTTTTTTATTTTCAACTTTGTTCCTTTATACTTTTGATCTATCACAAGTTTTCCTATTTAACGTTCCGTTCTAAATTTTTTTGAGTTAACACGCCGCAACGTGCGAGTGGAGATTGAACGTTTTTTCATCATTTTTTTCCGTGTGAAAGGTCCGTCACAGTGCATCTATTTTTCCCTGTTTGATAGGTCTATCGCAACGCACGGTTCATATATCAATTTAGTTATTCTTTTCTATGTTTTACATACATGCTCGCGGTCATGTAAGAAACATCTTTCATCTAATATGATATATAACTAACGAATTCCCCGTTGCGGTGCGGCGGATGATAATTCTAGTATATTTAAATAAAAAGCAACTATGACATAAATGCAGCGTTTGTATAGTGTGTGTATATATAACAAATAACTAACTTTTAATTTTGAGTTGATACCTCTAGTAATAACAAAAAAAAAAGCCAACCTAATGAAAATTTTATTTAGAATTATGGTTGAAAATATCTGTATGTTCAAAACTATATAGCAATTACTATAGTCTATACTATTTTAGTAATTGGAGATTTTTAACGATTATTAAATATTTTAACAAATATTCAATAGAAAAATGTCCATATTGAAGAATTTTTAAGAGATTATTGATCAAAGAAGACATAATGATCCAAGCGTCTAACCACGACAAATATTCAAACAAGTATTGATTGCTTTATGCATAGAAGAGCACAATTGCACTTGCAAAGCACATGGAAAGGGGACAAAAGAAGAGCATCTATTTGGACATTTTTTCAACAACAATAATTACAACAAAGCCCATCAAGTCACATTTTTATTGCATAAAAATCAAATTTTATGCAAGAATGAAACTCATAACATATAATCTCACAACGAAATTCTTTGAGATCATGTCTTAAATCCCTACTATAACAACGATAGAAGAGGTAGGGAGAACGTAAGGCCCTGGTTTTCATATACAAAGTCAAACACGAGATTTGATCGAGTGTCACGGAAAAGGGTGTTGATAAAACTCAGTGGTCAATCCACCCTGATCCACCACAAAGTCATCCAAAGACGATATACCAAATTCACCATCCAGCATCAACAATGGTGAAGTGGCGGAACAAGAAGCATAAGATGTTCTGGTGGAGCATCGAGCTAGTCGGGCTTTAGCCACGGCCAGGTCATGTTGTAGTTGGAACATCTTATCTTGCAAAGACGTTATTGCGCCAATGCACCCATATACGGGGTCTTTGAGCCGCTCCTCGGCCTCAAACACCAAGGAATCAACCGCATCTTGTCTTTGTGATTTCGGGACCTCGTTTAGGATCTTGGTGACATTGCTTGCACCGAAGACCTTGTGGACCTTGGCGAACCTTTTGGGTTCGTCGGCTTGAAAATAAGGTGCCAGGAGGCAGTCGGAGGTGCACCTCCTTTTCATGAGCTTGCAAGCTGCACAAGAAGAACTTGATCGTGGCTCTTGACTTCTCATGGATTGTTTTGTTAACCTCTTCCTTTCTTTGCCAAGTATATATAGCGTTTGATAGGGGCTCAGCTTTGTTTAGTAAACCCTCAACCCTCCCTACCCAAAGAAATATTTTGTGTTGCCTTTATATTATACGTGACTATCAATTTTTTTGTAGTTTTCCTTTTTTCTTAATATAAATTATAACTTTAAACACGTATAAAAATGTATGAAATATTAAAATGGGATAAATTATAAATGATTTTTGTTATTTATTTATTAACACCAAAAAAAAAAATCCATCTTAATATAAACTTGTGGTAAATGCCCATGCTCCGTGACGAGTTGAAACGCAAATACTGTGTGGATATTAAAATTCTAACGCTCAGTTTTGATATTTTTGTATTAGCAATAACCTCATGAACAGCTAAATTGTAACGTAAGTTATAAAGTTCACTATAAAGAACTAAATTATTAAGAAAAAAATATAAAAGGAAAAAATTAATAAAAAAAGTTACATGACTGATTTTGCAATTCAAGTGAACTAAAGGGTTGATCTTGAGTTAAAAAAAAGGCCAGATGCTCCGGTCTAGGCTCAAACCTGGCTGGTGGGCAACAAAACCATGGAACGCACAGACCACTGTGAGCACAAGAATGTTTCAGCTCCAGTGGTCTGCGCGCTCCATCATTTTGTTGCCGACCAGCCAGGTTCGAGCCGAGATAGGAGCATCTAGCCTTTTTTTTGTAACCCAACATCAACCCCCTTAGTTAACTTGAATTGCAAAATCAGTCCCCCCACCTTAAATTCATCTAAATTGCAAAATCCGTCATGTAATTTTTTGTTTATTTTTTCCTTTTATGTTTTTTTTCTTAATAATTTAGTTCTTTATAGTTAACTTTGGGTTATAAATTTTAATTGTTTAATTTTGTTATGTTACAAATATAACATACATCATTTTAGTATTTTTTTTTCTCTATTCATGAGGTTATTGCTATTAGACCATGTGTAATGGTTAATGCCCCCTAAGGAGCATTTTTCGTCACATCAACATTATAAAGCCTCTACAAAAAATGTGTAACGGTTAATATCCATTTCATTCAATGCTTACCATTTTTTTCCTTCTCTTTGGGCATTATTCTAAAAATGTCCTTCCCTTTTCATGCCCCTATAATGCCCAAGGGGATGGTGCTAGAGGCATTATCAAACTCTTTCATGCCCCTATAATGCCCATTACACATGGTCTTATAAAAATACCAAAACTAAGCGTTATAATTTTAATATCCACACGGTATCAGCAATTCAACTCGTCACCAAGCACAGGCATTTACCACTAGTTTATATTAAGATGGACCATTTTTGTGTTGAAAAATAAATAACAATGATCGTATATATATATATATATATATATATATATATATATATATATATATATATATATATATATATATATATGGGAATGTTCATTTGAGAAGAAATTTAATCTGAGAAGAAAAAGAAGAAAGGGCATAATGGTAAAACATTAAATAATTTATAACTCCTCCCATTAATTATGTTATCTCTTATTAATAAAGCAAATAACATTTTACCCTACACATTTCAAAATTTATCCTACATATATCTTACACTTACCGAAATTTAACCTACGCATATCTAAATTTATCATACACATTTAAGAATTTATCCTACACATACTAAAATTTATCCTACACATGTCGAAAATTGTCCTTCATCCTAAATTATTTTATCTTGAAAGAGTATATTTAAAAGTGAGTTACAATTTTAATTAGTTAGCTAATTAATTACAATTGGAAATTTATCTATATGCCCTTATTAAAAACATTAAATACACATATTCAATAAAGTAAAATGGAGCATTTCTATTGGTTTATAACTTATTCTTTTTATTCTTACAAAATTTTTCTTCTCATTTGAACCCTCCAATATATATATATATATATATATATGGGGAGAGGATCATGAGAAAACTAGATATAAATGAGAAAACTAGAAAACTAACTAAAAACACCTAAAAAGGAGGGGGGGGGGGGGGGGGCTTTTAATGAAGGAGGGGTAAAATTGAAAAAAAATATATATATAACTTTTCAAACATTTCCCATTTCTCCATACGTTATCATTTTAAAACAAAAATGGCACCATAAGATCACAAATTTTTGTATCTTTCATTCAAGTATATTCGAGCATATTTTTATAACATAAAAAAATATTTATGGTGTCGTCTTTTTTTCAATACTATTATTATAGTAGTGCACATGTGCAATATAATATGTAATACAATTGCATTAGATGCTTAAAATTAGCTTTTTGAGTCTAGTTTAGCTTTTAGGGTTGGTTTTTTTTGAGGTTTAGGATTAGGATTAGGTTTTTGGGTGTGGGGGGGGGGGGGGGGAGGGGGGTTTAGGTTTTTGGGGGGTGGGGATGGGGGGGGGGTTTAGGTTTTTTTCGGGTTTATGTTTAGGGTTTAGTTTTAGGTTTTCGGGTGTGGGGGGGGAGGGGGGTTTAGGTTTTTGGGGGGTGGGGGTGGGGGGTTTAGGATTAGGTTTTTAGGTGTGGGGGGAGGGGGTTTAGGTTTTTGGGGGGTGGGGGTGGGGGTGGGGGTGGGGGGTTTAGGTTTTTTTCGGGTTTATGTTTAGGGTTTAGTTTTAGGTTTTCGGGAGGGTGGGGGTGGGGGGTTTAGGTTTTTGGGGGGTGGGGGGGGGGGGTTAGGCTTTTGGTGGGAGGGTGAATTTAGGTTTTTGGGGGGTGGGGGGGGGTTAGGTTTTTGGGGGGTGTCGGTGGGGGGTGGGTTAAGTGGTTTAAGCTTTATGTATCAGTGCACATGTGCAGTACAACCAAAAAAAAAATTTTTTTTTTTTTTTTGAAATTTTTTTTCCATACATAAAAAGTAGCGATTTTTATATAAAAAATTGTAAAAAAAAAAATTTTGGTATGTTTTTAGGTTTTTTTTTGGCTTTTTTGGTTAGTTTTTTTTGTTTTCTCATTTAAACTAGTTTTCTCATGATCCATCCCCTATATATATATATATATGTATATATGTGTATATATGTATATAGGGAGAAGATCATGCGAGAACCAACTCTTATTGCGAGAACCGCGAGAACCAATGTGAACACAACCAAAAATGCCTAAAAATAGCTAAAAATCACACAAATTTTTTTAAATATTTTTTATATAAAAATCGCTACTTTTCAAAGCCAAAAAAATTAAAAAAATTAAAAAAAAAATTAAAAATTTTTTCTTGCCACTAAAAGTAGCGATTTGAGCATAAAAAATATTAAAAAAAAATTTAGATTTTTTTTTTATTTTTTTAGATTTTTTAAGGTTTTTTTGGGGTTTAGTTTTTAGCATTTTAGCTTGGGGGGAGGGGGTTTAGGTTTTTGGGGGGTGGGGGAGGGGGGTTTAGGTTTTTTTTTTTTGGGGGGGGGGGGGTTAGGTTTTTTTTAGGTTTTTTGGGGGTTTTAGTTTTTAGCATTTAGCTTGGGGAGGGGGGGTTTAGGTTTTTTTTTTTGGAGGGGGGGAGGGTGGGGGTTGGGTTTTTTTAGGTTTTTTTAGCTATTTTAAGTTGTGTTCATATTGGTTCTCGCGCACTACTAGAAAAAGACCTTTAATGACACAAGAACAATGACACACACTAATTTTATGACACGTGAACGCATGTGTCATAAAAATTGTCATTGTTGGTAAAATCTGAATATTTCATGACACATATATTTTTGTGTCATCGTTTAAATGTCATTTTCCCCTATATAATTTTGCAAATTACTTTTGTGAGTATAGGTTACTATTCAATTTTTTTACATATTTTTTAGCATATGGTACAATCTTGTAACTAAAGTCCATTATTCTTTTACTTCATTATTTATTCTTTTAATATTTGGTATCCCTTTTTCTTTTAATTTAGTATTTGTATCTTTGTGTCTACAACAAATATAAAAACATTTTGTTAAATTATTAGTGTGTTGTTGGTGGTGAAATCAACTATGATCCATTCTTGAGGATAATTTAAAAGATAAATATAAGCAATGTATCAAGGTATAACAAATATACTTGACTTCAATTGTTCAGTTTAATCTTTATTAACGCAGCTTTAATGGCAAGTTGGTACTTCGTGGTTACATTAAAACATTGAAATAGGTTCAACACAGATAGAAACTAGTTTAAGAAAAACAAAAGACATTAAAATATGCGTGTCATCGTTGTTTGTCATCTTATAATTTTTATGACACTATATTTGTGTGTCATCGTTTAAATATCATTAAAAATCATATTAAAATATGTGTGTCATCATTCTGTGTTATCTTATAATTTTTTACAACACTTATTTTTGTGTGTCATCAAAATAAAACACTTATAAATTTATGGGGGTTCCTTTTATCCAAAACCCGAACCCGATACCACCCGACCCAAAAACTATCATAGCCGAATTACCTTTCTCAGTGTTCCAAATTTAGAGCTACAGCAGCTTCAGCCCCTCTTCTGCCTTTCTCAGCGTTCCACCATGTTAAAGCTACCCCTATGAAACAGTCGGTAGCATAACGAACCTTGTGGTTGTTAGGGCAGTCACAATTCAGAAAAGGTGCTTTCCATTTCCTCGAACCATCGGAGGAGTGCAGTGACCCCTTTGGTTCCTTCGTATTTTAGGGGGTCACAAGACTTGAAGTGCTTGTAGGAGCACTTGGATGAGTTAGCAGGAGCGTTGACAACATTCGGTTCGACTTGATTGACCTGGTTAACTTGGTTAACCGGGTTTGCAGCGAGAGCTTGTTGAACCTGAATCACAATGTTTGAAATCACGACAGCCATTTGCTTGGCTATTTGGGCAGCTATGCGGTTACCATAGTTTCCGGTCCTTTTTCCTCCGCGAAGTTGCCTAGAAGCCATCTACAGGAATCAACGCAAACAAGTTTGTGAGTTTGAGGTAGGAATAATGGGGTTTGTGTGGTCTTGATCTGAGTACCAAACCCACCATCGTTCTGTGAGTCGTGGCTTTATAGCACTTTCTTAAACTTCCATCTCTGATCAGTCCTCCATTTCGCTTGATTGTCTCCGCAACTCGTATGTATTTTGGGGTGTTTTGTTCGTTTCAGTTCAAGGATTAAAAGCCATATGACAATTAACATTATCATCAAATTTTGGTTTTAGAAACGTTTTGGTGGCGAGGGAAGAACTCGTCGGAGTTGTGTGGTGTGGAGAAGATCGATGCAAAGGAAGTGGGAGATAGATTGGATGGTCAGTATTGGTGGCCGGGGTGGTGGCTCACTGTGTTTTTTAGAGAAAAAGGTAAGTTTAAAGAGAGATGGAGGAGATTGGCTGGTGGTGATGGTGGAGAAAAGGTAAAAAAATATATACACACATATTGGCCACGTAGGATAAAAACAATCTATGTCATCAAAAACAAGCCACATAGGATAAAAAACTAACTGAGTTAGTGTTTGATTAACGACGAGGTGATAGGACACACAAACTGTTAAAGTTGGGGGTGTCGAGTATCAAAGTGTTAGTTGTTGGTGACAGCGGCCAATAACCGATAGTTGAGGGTAAGGGTGAACGAAGTGGGCGGTAAAGTGGGGCGGTAAACTTGTTTACCGAGCAGTAACACCGCCGCCAACCCATTTTACCGCTCGGTTTGTTTGGTTCATCGGTGAAGCTATACCAATCGACAAAGGATGAAGATGTGATCGTTGGAGACATTCAACGGCTATATCGCCGTATAAAACAAAAAATATAATTATTTTTTTTAAATTTAACTATAAATACCAAACATAAATTTATACCCAAACACATTCAAATTCATACCCAAACCAAGCCAAAAAATACCAAACATTTACCCAATCATTCCAAAACAAAATGGCGGATGAAATCCCGTTGTTTTTTCTACCCGATAGTAGCGACGAATCATCCGATAGTAGCATTTTTTTTTCCAAATTTCATCGAAGAAGCCGAACTTCAAGACACGGGCACATCTAACCGAAAGAAATATATTGAACGTCAACGTAAGGTTGAGCATGAGACACTCCGGTGTTTTGAAGTCGAAATGGGGTGTATTGAGTCGGCCGATGTGAGCAAGGATCGTCAGAAAAATTAGGAGTGTTGTGTACACGTGTATTATTTTACACAACATGATTTTAAAAGACGACGGAAACGCGATAGCACCGGTACACATTCTGGATCCTACGGTCGAGCCCGCTCTAGACGATACGATGTTGGACGAGCTGATGGAAGAAGACACGCATTGGAGACTAAAACACGATCTCGTGAATCATCTCGCAAGTCAAGATTTACCCCACCTGTTGGTCGATTCCGACGAAGACTATTTTAATTTATTTCAGTTTAATGTAATTTTAATTTTTTAATTTACTGTAATTTTAGTTGTTTTTAATTTAATGTAATGCTATTTTTAATTTATTTTACATTTATTATGTTAAAATACATGTTTAAATATTAAATATACTAGTTTAAAAAATAAAAAAAATAGTTTACTTAATCCAAGATAGGTAAACCACCGCCAACGTTTTTGAGCAATAGGTAAACAAAAGGGTAAATTACACTTTCGTCCTTTATGTTTGTAGCGGGTTGCAATGGATAGCCTTTAACTTCAATAATTACACTCACAATCCTTTATTTGTAAAAACCATTACACCCTACGTCCTTTATCATTAACCATGTTAAAATTTTCAGTTAAGTTAGATCAAATAAGGGTAATTTAGTCTTTTTACCATTCTATTATATATATTAAACCCAAACTCACTTTATCTCCCTCGTTTTTCTCCCTCTACATTTTGGTGTATCACCGCCCTAGCACTACCACCGCCGTAAGCACCACCGCCACTGCCGCATTCTCTCCTTCCACGACTTTCTTTTCTTTTAGCCATCTCAACGAATAACTCCAATCGACATTAGTTTCTATTTTCTTGCTCGATTGCAACAGTGGAGTGATCTACATGAATAGATCTACACCATCTGCTTCGAAGGTAGAGATCTGGAAACCGACTCAACGCGAATAATCATAATTTGTAGGCGGCGAAACAGATCTGAAGGTGGGAATCGGCTCAACGCAGTGATGAGCTTGCTCGTTCGTATCTTAACTGTTAAAGTTGGAGATCTGATGATTTATTTGGGTTTATTTTGAATGTTTTGACATTGGGTATGTAGATCTGGATGAACCTGATGTTAATTTAGCCGGAAATAGAAACGTTGCATTTACTTTACCACATGACAAAAATAGGTAATCTTTTTAGAACGGAAAAGGAGAGAAACAGAGAAGTGAACATGGATGCACGATTTTATAACATTAGGAACACACTAAGGTATAGGAAGAAAGAGTAGCAGGAAAACTGAGCGTATCCTATACATTTCTTTCCCTAGTGAATCATTTTGTTTTGTTTAGGAATCGATTGTTTGTTTAGGGACAGGTGGTGGTGGTGTGACTTGGTGATAGCAGGTGGTTGGGGTGATGTGTGTTGGTGGTGATGGTGATGGTGTAACTGGTGTGTTGGTGCAGGTGGTTGGGGGTAGTGTGGTGGCAGCCTCGCAGGTGGTGGTCAATGCCACAGGTAATGGCAACTGTTAAGAGGGGGTATGGGGTGATTATATATATTCAATTATATATTTTTTTAGTTTTATTTATTAAAAAAATCAGTTAAAAGACTAAATTACCCTTATGTGACCAAAGTTAACTGAAAACTATAACCTAGTTAGTGCTAAAGGACGTGGGGTGTAACGAGTTTTACAAATAAAGGACTGTGACTGTAATTATTGGAGTTAAAAGTCATCCATTGCAATCCGATACAAACATAAAGAATGAAAAGTGTAATTTACCCTAAACAAAATAGGTAAAATGACGTGACACTGTTTGATTAAATGATTTGAGAGTTTACTTATACCAAATGTTTAACCACTCCCTTCACCCTAATAACCCTCGAAAATATGATGTGGTGGGATAATAAACAGGGAACGTGCGTCAGTTTACCTAAGTTTAAAAAAACCATAAATCTCTCTCATGTTTCAATTCCAGCCGACAGCCATCCTTCCACCGTCCAGTGTCCACATCCACCGTCGGCCATCCACCACTCCACCGTACAACCTCCGGCCGATGCTAATCAACCCTCTTTTTTGTTTGTTCCGTTGGTGAGACATTCATCCACTTCGCCTTTGTTTGTTCAGCCGGTGGCTCAGTGAGAAAGTTCAACCGACTGCCGTAAGCCGACAGCCGACGCGAATCAGTTGCATACTCCTATTTCGTTGATATTCCGACAGCCTACGGCGTTTTATTCAGTAGATGACCTTTTATCCGTTTGGTAACAACGAATTTTTTAGTTGATAAATATGTTTGTTTGTTTTTTCTATGTTCGTTCTATAATTTATGTTCTATAAGTTTGCTAATCTGTGAAGAATAACACAATAGTAGGAATCTTCAGTAAAGTTTTATCTTTTTGTTAGCAAATAATGTGATTTGTTGTAAAAAGGAAAAAAATTGGCACAAATTTAATAGATTATTGTTTGGACTTTGGATCGAGCTATGGCTGTGGTACCTTGAACAGATTCATACATAGAAATTTGCTACCAAGAGATGTGATTTATAGTGTTCATTAAACAGTCTTATCAGGTATTTTTTCGTCTATCCTGTTATAAATTTAATCGTGTTCGGGTATGAAAAAAGGACATGATATGTTATGGTGTCGTGTTTGTGTATGGCGTTTCGTGTCTTATCGTGCCGTGTCTTAACGTGTCGTGTATACCTGATATGCCAGCCCCACGAACAGCGCATGAAAAGGATCGACTCAGTGATGTGCCTCTGTAATTTTTTATGCGCATATGTGATTTCTATGTTGGAAATAGAAATAGGAATGTGTGTTTTCTATGTGGGAAATAAGAATATGTGTTTGGCTGGGTTTTGATGTTCAAAAAAATAAAAATAAAAAGACTACTCATAACCGCAACCTAATTTTACAAAATTTGGTTTTCTTTGTAATGGGTTTTTATTATTATACTGTTCGAATGGCATATAATCATTTATGTCGGTTTGTGATCGTAGGCCGTAGGACATATCAGTGGAAAGACAAGCTCGAGAACACAGGACCGTATCTTATTGAACTAATGTGCTTGAACCAAATACACATTTCTAATCTCATACTGATCGACTCACCTTTGTGGTTTGTTCATCCAGTTAGCAGGTCAGCCAGTCTAAGATTTTTTGTTTCAAATCTCTAACACGATATCTAACAAGAAACTTTTGATTTATGTACAATGATATTATTATTCAGGATCTAACCATTCGTGCACCTGTAGATATTCTAATACAGATGGAATAAATCCAGGTTGAACTTCGATTAGCCCCTTTTTGGTTCCATTTTGTTACGTTTTAAAGCTTTTTACAAAGTGAGAACCGTATAACTACATGTATATATAAGACAATTATATAACCACATAACTGTATTTAGCCGTCGATTATTCCATATGAGTTGAAAGCAAATCAACTTATAAAAATCTATGTGTAAAAATATGGTTTGGATTGGAGTGGGTCAAGATACTTTGTTGTCAGTTTGCTATGAAATATAGAAATGATTAAAACATCAAATATGATTAAACAAGTAGGCAGAAGTGGGGCGCTTTTAGCTGGCAATATCATGATGTTAAACATGTGTGGTAATTACTTAACATGTTCACTAAATGTGGTGAGAATGGGTGGGTCGAGAGGGTTGGGTAATAGATCATACGGGTAATTCATAAAGTACCAACACCATTATATATAGAAATCATTAAATAGTACTTTGTATATGTTAAGAAATTGGCATAGGTGATTCACCATTCACTATTCATTAGTTTATAATTTTGAGGATTTTGATGAGATTTGTGTGTTTGATTTACATATAAAAGAAACTGGGTAAAAAGATAACTAAATAATTGGATGGAATGAGAATATAGTTCTGTGGATATCAATCTTTGTTTATCATATCAAAGTGCATGTATTTAGGCTCTATGATTTCGTTTATGTCATTAATTGTTTTTCATATCAAAGTGCATGTATTTTGGTTCTTTAATTCTTTTCTCAGGTTGGGGGAGACAAAGTGGTATACACAAGTTGGGGGAGACAAAGTGGTATACACGGATGAAGATATTGATGGAATACGTGAAGGGTGTTTGAGTTATGAGGCAACGTTTGTTTTTAAGTGACTATTTTAGATGTTGAAGTATGTACGCCAATCAATATTTTTTGACTTAAGATATTTGAATTATATTTGGCATATGACTATGAAATGAATTGTTTTGATTTATGTGTATTTTGTTATGAAATGGATTTATATATTGTTTGGTTCTATAAATAAAATTAGAAATTCTAAAAAAATTAAACAATGAAAACCATGACATGCATTGCGTGTCATAAATGTGTGTCATTAAAGTGTCATAAACGCGTGTCATTAAAATGTGTCATAATCGTGTGTCATTAAGGTGTGTCATTAAAATATGTCATAAAGGTGTGTCATTAAAGTGTGTCACTAAAGCGTGTCATAAATGGATGACACACAAATGCATGTCATCTTCAATTAATGACAAGGGCTTCCTTGACACTCTTTTGTGTGTCATATCTACCCTTTAATGACGCGCAATGCGTGTCATTAAAGGTTTTTTTTCTAGTAGTGGCGGTTCTCGCAATAAGGGTGGTTCTCGCATTAACTCCTCCCTATGTGTATATATATATATATATATATATATGTATATATATATATATGGGAGGGTTAGATAGAAAACCCTAAAAATTTGAGGAAACCCTAGAAAACCCAACCTCCCGACTTTTTTTTTTTGAAAAAAATAACACATGTAATATACATGTTTTTAAGAGTTTTGAGCCAAAAAAATCAAAAAAGCGCCGAGTGTTTTTTTTTTTTTTTTAAATAAACAAGTTTCAGCAACTTTTTGTCTAACACATGTTAGTGATGAAAGTTGGTGAAACTTGTTTATTTTTTTTAAAAACATCCACTCGGCGCTTTTTTGAATTTTTTTTGCTCAAAACACTTAAAAATATGTATATTACATGTGTTATTTTTTTCAAAAAAAAAAAAGTCGGGAGGTTGGGTTTTCTAGGGTTTTCTCAAATTTTTTAGGGTTTTCTATCTAGCATTACACTAAGAAAGTCGAATAAGTAATATATTATAATATATTTCAGTTCCAAAATAATTAAGCAGGTAGTATATTAAATATACTTTATATATATATGGTCAGGATTTAGAGAAAACGGTGAAAAGTGTAAGAATGGTGGGAACGATTTTGGAGTTTGACATGTGGTATTGATGCTAAATTACACTAAGGGGTAATATTGTCAAAAAACCCACACACATGAACTGGGTGTTCAAATAAAACGCCATAAAAACACCAAATTCAGAAAAAACGCCATGAAAATACCCAGTTAAAACGCCATAAAACACTCAGTTCAGAAAAAAACGCCATAAAAAACTCAGTTTAAAACGCCATAAAACACTCAGTTCAGAAAAACGCCATGAAAATACCTAGTTAAAACGCCATAAAACACATAGTTCAGAAAAACGCCATAAAACACCCATTTCAGAAAAACGCCATAAAACCCATTTCATTTTTTTTTTTGAAAAATATATCAATAGTATACTCGTTGGAAAGATAAAAAACGCTGAGTTTTATGGTGTAATTTTTTTAGAAAAATAATCACGTATAAAAAAGTTATTGGCGTTTAAATATGATAGGGGAAAATGACATGTGATTAACATGTGCACCCTTGTTTGGATCTTCCAATTTTACCCCTCCTGATACTTATAAGATTCTCATTATTTACAAAAATGCCACCGCATTATCTTAGCCACAAATCACAAAGATCCTATGGCTGAAAATCGTTCTCACTGTTCTCACACTTCAAATGAATGACATGTGTCCAAAACTTGGTTTCTTTTATTATAGTAGATAGATATATATGGGATGTTTTAAATGAAAACCACTTTTATTGCGAAAACTCGAAAACTAACTAAAAAAACCTAAAAAACACACCAAAATTTTATTTTTTTTCAATTTTTTATAAAAATCGCAGGTTTTTTATATAAAAAAACTTTCTTTCAAAAAAAAATTGTAGTGCAAATGTGTAATAATTCACATGTGTAGTGATACACATGTGTAATATTACACATGTGCACTACAAAATTTTTTTTTGTATAATTTAAATAGCGAAAATTGGTATGCAAAAAAAAAGAGTAAAATGCACGGATAGTCCCTGTGGTTTTGCAAAATAACACCTATAGTCCCCAATTTTTGGAAATTACACCGGTGCTCACTGTGGTTTTACAGTTTGTTACTCGGATAGCCCCTGGAGTGGATGTCCGTTAATTTTCTCCGTTAAGTGTATGTGAAATGACAAAATTACCCTTCATCTTCTTCAATCTATAAAAACAAAACAACCCACCCCAACCCACAACCCCCCCTGATTTGATAATATCATAGAGGGTAGAGATACGTTTAAAATAAAGTCAATGCATATAATGTAAAGGTGAGCATACAAGTTTGATAATATCATAGAGGGTTCGAATTCGTTTACGCATAACCAGCACATACACATAGTGAAATGAAGCACGTTAGTAATCGACACAGATCCATCGATACCAATGACTGAGGGTTGACTGCCAGAGGTAGTTCGCAATACATGATTACCACCATAATCCATGCAAGTAATTGTCCTTAACAACCCCTGCGAACAGGTGCTGAGTCCAAACTATAGTACTATCGTTGATAAGGCAGGTAGACAGCATTCCATGTGTAAACATAACAAACAAGCATTCATAAGCCACGTATAACATGCATTAATGGTTAGCGTTCAAATAATATTGAGTAGTGTGTTTGATTGTGGTTTGAATATTCGTATCGTATGTAACACCCAAAAGTGCGTAAAGCAAAAAGGGATCGAGTATACTCACAGCGGTTGATGGATTGAAGGGAGCGCTTGAGAGTAGGGTTAGCCTGGATAGTTCGATAGTAATACGGTAAGCAACGCGTAAAACAGAAACAAGTGTTGGGGGATCGGACAGCTGGGCGGTCGGACGGTAGTCCGATCGGACGGCTGGCCATGCGGTTGACTGTCCATTCGGACAGTTGTCCGGTCGGACGGTGGTCCGATCGGATGGCTGTTCGAGTGGATTGTTTCTTCCTTTAAGTGAGATGTGTTTGTGTATGATGGTTTGACTTTTGAAGTTTTCGTTGTAGCATATGAAAATATTGAAGTATCTCTACCGTTCAGGTCGGTCGATCGGACGGTTGTTCGATCGGCCGGCAACTCGATCGGCTAGGTACCTCAGCACAAACAAGTTCTCAGCAGAAGGAACTCAATCGGACAGTAGTTCGATCGGGTGGCATTCCTTGTGCATTGAACATGTTGCAAAATCGATTAATGGTTGAAGTCAAGTATCTCATGATCCGAAGAGTAATCCAATCGGACTCGGACAGCAGTTCGTTCAATACTTAAAATTCAAAATAAGTTGACTAAGTGTGGGACCCTTGTGCTAGCCGTTCGGCTGACCGGTCGTTCGGCTGTCTGTCCGTTCGGCTGGCTGTCCGTTCGGACAGCAGTCCGATCGGACAGTACCTTGTGCTGGTCGGCCTGTTCGTCTAACACTTGGTCGGTTTGTTTGTTTGTCTTTTTATCGAGGTATTTTGATAACGAGTCAAACAACGAAAACCTCGTCTTTACTTGGTTCTCCTGATCGGACAGGAACCACCCAAATCCGGTTGGTGAACGGTTCGGGACGGTGTTTAACGTTTAACCCGAAATCGGTGAACCTCGTTGATAGAATCCAGATCTTGAGCCAAACAACCTCCAGAATGAGTAGTAAGTCGGCACAAGCCCCGTTTCTATCGGTTTTGAAGGCATTGAGTGTAAAAGAGTTGAAAGAAGGTTGGAAAACCATCTTTCAATCCTTTCCACCGTGAATATGTTTAGATCTATGAAAGATCTTTGTTTGTTTATGTGGAAATCAGTTAGATCCAAGTTATTCTTGGTGGATTGAGGCCAAAACATGAAATTCTTCAAGAACATATGATGACGTCATCCTCCTGGACTACCTTGAATCTCGATGATTTCTCGCTTAAAAGTTAAGATTTAAAAGATAGAAAGGTGTAGGAGTGCGTGTAGATCAAGAAAGTACAAGATTTAAGACGAGATCTTACCGGAATCGTGAGAAATCTGAAGAAAAGTGAGGTGCACGAGCTGGTCGGACGTCACTTGCCAAAAGTAGTAAGTTGGAGAGTGACAAGGGGTATTTATAGGATGCCAAAAGAGGAAATGGTTGGCCGATCGGTCAGGCAGCTCGATCGGACAGCCTGTTCGATCGGACAGCCTGTCCGATTGGACAGCAGTCCGATCGGCCGGCTGGTCGATCGGCTGCCTGATCGATCACTTGCCTGATTCGAGTGTTCGGTGCGATGATTTTCGATATTTCGATTTCGACTGCGAGTGATGCGAATTCGATGGAGTTTCCAATTCAAATTACTTTTAATCCCAACCACTCATATCTCGCATTATCTCTTCTCCACTAATTATCATAGTTCGATTGTGATTCGAGTTCGATGTCGATTGAGTTCGATTGTATTTCGGGTTTCGATTGCGTTTTCGATTGATTACCACACATAACATAAATGAGCATGCACAAGTAACACATAAGGCACACACACACGTATAACAATAACTAAAATGCGTAGTTCGAGTTACGATTCGATGTCGATTTGATTAACATAGTTGGATTATCGTTTAGTTAACTTTATCGCATTGTTACTTCCTATAGTTCACAGTCGTAAGTCGATTAGATTGCGAGCAACATACGTCGATCATTGTAATTATTGACACTTACTCCACATAATACATCTAAATTAAAAACATAAAAGAAATTCACTACAAGTTAAGTCGCGCGAAATCGGTCGTTGACTCTGACCTTGACTTTGACTTCTCGAAAACACGGGGTGTTACAGCCTCCCCTTGTTTAGGGAATTTCGTCCCGAAATTAGGCTGAAAGTTATACAACACCGTGAATCACTTTTCTCTCTCTAGACTTTCTCTTTAAATAACTACGGGTACTTCGCCTTCATGTCGCTTTCGAGTACCCAAGTGAACTCCGCGCCTCGTTTGCCTTCCCATCGGACTTTCACAATAGGAATGCGTGAGCGTCTGAGTTGCTTGGTTTGGCGGTCCATGATTTCGACAGGCTTCTCCACGAAGTGTAGTGTTTCATTTATTTGAAGGTCGTCGAGAGGTACAATTAAATCATGCTCAGCCAGGCACTTTCGGAGGTTTGACACATGGAAAGTCGGGTGGACGTTACTAAGTTCCTCCGGTAGTTCGAGTCTGTAGGCGACTTTTACGATCCTTTCCAGAATCTTAAAAGGTCCAACATATCGAGGCACGAGCTTTCCTTTCTTACCGAATCGGACCACACCCTTCCAAGGTGATACCTTTAGGAGTACGTAGTCGCCAACGTCAAATTCAAGGGGCTTGCGTCGTCTATCGGCATAACTTTTCTGTCGATTCCGAGCTTTTACCAGGTTGTCTCGAATTTGGAAAATTTTGTCTGTCGTTTCTTGTAATAGCTCAGGACCGGTTAGTTGCGAGTGACCGATCTCGTGCCACACAATAGGCGATCGACATCTTCTTCCGTATAAAGCCTCGAATGGTGCCATTTGAATGCTGGTATGATAACTATTGTTATACGAGAATTCGACTAACGGCAGGTATTTATCCCAATTACCACCGAAGTCTATGACACACAAACGGAGCATGTCTTCAAGAGTACGGATCGTTCTTTCAGTCTGACCGTCGGTTTGAGGGTGGAAAGCGGTACTTAGACTGAGCGATGTACCGAGTGCCGTTTGAAACGTTTCCCACTGTCGCGAGGTAAACCGAGCATCACGGTCAGAGATGATGTCGCGAGGCGTCCCATGATTACAAATGATCTCGTCGGTGTAGATTCGGGCTAATCGTTCTACCTTGTAGTCTTCCCGTATTGGCAAAAAGTGAGCTGATTTAGTCAAACGGTCAACCACAACCCAAATGCTGTCGTGACCTGATGACGATTGCGGTAACTTTGTTATGAAGTCCATAGCTATACTCTCCCACTTCCACATAGGGATCGGTGGTTGTTCGAGTAAGCCAGAGGGTCTTTGATGTTCAGCCTTGACTGTTGCTCAAGTCAGGCATTTTCTAACATAGAGAGCAATATCCCTTTTCATGCCCGACCACCAGTACTTATAGCGAAGATCCTGATACATTTTGTCGGCACCGGGATGAATAGAATACCGGGATTTGTGGGCTTCGTCCATCAGAATCTGTCGCAAATCGGCCCGTTTGGGGATCCAAATTCGGTCCAGAAAGTGGAATATCCCATTCGACTTGCTCACAAGCTGGGCTCCATCGTGGTAGATCCTTTCATTCTTCTGAGTGTGTTCATTAAAACATGCATGCTGAGCTTCGCGGATGAGGGTTTCGAGGTCGTATTGGGCTTGAACATTATGAGTGCTAAGCAGATAGCTCCGTCAGCTGAGTGCGTCGGCAACAACATTTACTTTGCCTGGGTGATAACTAATCTCACAGTCATAATCGTTGAGAAGTTCTACCCATCGGCGTTGACGCATATTAAGTTCCTTCTGATTAAAGATATGTTGTAGGCTCCTATGATCGGTGAAGATCGTACACTTGGTACCATATAGGTAGTGTCGCCAAATCTTTAACGCAAAAACAACTGCGCCTAGCTCGAGATCATGGGTTGTATAGTTCTTCTCGTGGATTTTGAGCTGACGAGATGCGTAAGCTATAACCTTGTCCCGCTACATAAGGACACAACCGAGACCGAGGTTGGAAGCATCAAAATAGGCAATGAAATCGTCGTTTTCGTCGGGCAATGTGAGAACAGGGGCATTGCAAAGCATGTGCTTGAGGGTTCGAAAGGCAGACTCTTGTTCAGTTCCCCAAACAAAAGGCTTGTCTTTATGTGTGAGAGCGGTAAGCGACACAACGATCTTTGAGAATCCTTCAATAAATCATCGATAATAGCTCGCTAGTCCGAGAAAAGAACGGACTTCGGACGGGTTCTTAGGTGTAATCCAACTCTTAACGACTTCAATCTTCGCAGGATCGACGTGAATACCTTGACTATTTACGATGTGTCCCAGGAACTGAACTTCCTCCAACCAGAATTCACACTTGGAGAACTTGGCATAGAGTTGGTTCCCCTGGAGTAGCTCGAGAACCAAACGTAGATGTTGCGCGTGTTCGGTTTTTGATTTGGAATAGATCAAGACATCGTCGATGAATACGATGATGAAACGGTCGAGATATGGTTTACACACGCGATTCATCAGATCCATGAAAACCGCGGGTGCGTTGGTTAAACCAAATGGCATTACAACGAATTCGTAGTGGCCATATCGAGTGCGAAACGCTGTTTTGGGTATATCCTCCTCTTGAATGCGTAATTGGTGATAGCCTGAGCGTAGATCGATCTTCGAGAAACACGTAGCACCTTGTAGCTGATCAAATAAATCGTCAATGCAGGGTAGGGGATAGCGGTTCTTGATGGTTAACTTATTCAATTCCCGATAGTCGATGCGCATCCGGAACGACCCATCCTTCTTTTTGACGAAAAGGACTGGCGCGCCCCAAGGAGAGGTGCTCGGGTGAATGAAGCCTTTCTCAAGTAATTCCTGGAGTTGGTTTGAAAGTTCACACATTTTGGATGGCGCGAGTTGGTAAGGAGCTTTGGCAATAGGGTTGGCTCCAGGAATGAGGTCGATACGAAAGTCGATATCACGACTTGGCGGTAATCCGGGAAGATCCTCTGGAAAAACGTTAGGAAATTCTCGTACCACAGGAACGTCTTTCACTTCCTTCTTCTCTTTCTTTTCCTTCTCCGCTACTACAATGTTAGCCAAGAAAGCCCTGTATTCCTTGCGGAGATACTTGCTAGCTTGGACACATGACATGAGCTTGAGACCTTTCGAAGCAGTTTCGCCATAAACACACAATAAATCGCCATTCGCGAGCGAGAATCGAATCATCTTGTCGAAGCACACAACTTCAGCATGGTTTTCGCGAAGAAAGTTCATGCCTACTATGACGTCAAAACTTCCTAGTTGCATTGGAATAAGGTCGATTGGGAAGATGTGATTGCTGAGCTCAATGGTACAATCACGAAGTACATAATTAACAGCGACAGTTCTTCCGGTAGCGACTTCAACATCAAACGTCGAGGAGAGTTGGGAGCGTTTACGATTAAGGAGCTTTTCGAATTCGAACGACACAAAGCAATTATCAGCTCCAGTATCAAATAAACACGAAGCATAAATACCATTCACAAGGAACGTACCATTAACCACGTTGTTGTCGGCTTGGGCTTGACGCACGTTGATGTTGAAAGTTCGTGCGTGTGCGGCTTGTTGTTGCTGATGTTGCTGTTGCTACAGTTGCTGAGGCTGCTGCTGGGGCTCTTGCTTCACAACCCTGTTCGGGCACATGTTGGCGAAGTGGTTAGGATCGCCACATGCGAAGCAGGCTCTGGCATTGACCACGGTTGCCGGAGGAGCTTGTTGACCCTGAGGGGCGGTGTATAGGGCTTGATGAGCAGGAGCTTGTCGAGCACGGCAGTTGGTAGTGAAATGGCCGTACATATTTCAATGAGCACAGAACGGCAAGCGATGGTAGTCGGGTGGTGGTAGGTGTAAGTAGGGCAAAGCGGGTGTGGCCCAGTGTATGCACGCTTGGCAAGCGGTGCATTTGCCACAGGCGCCGCTACTTGACGTTGTTGGGCTGGTACAACTTGTATCGGTGCAGCAGTAATCGCACAGTTCTTGTTGCTGGAGCTGTTCTTTCTCTTGTTCTTCCTCTTGTTGCTCGATGAGGTGGTGGTTTCAGCAGTTGGTGCGGCGGCGGTAGCTTGATGCAGGTGCTTTGGAGCTTTATCCCAGATACCAGCCTTGACCCGCTTGTCATTGATTTCAGCGGTCAGTAGATAAGTCTCTTCGATCGTCTTAGTCTTAGCTGCTTGCACGGAATCTGCGACACAGTCAGGCAGGGCTCGGATATACTTCTTGATTGCCATGTCTAGAGTCTTGACCTGATCGGGACAAATGATGCTGAGCTGTTTAAAGCGAGCAGTGAGCACAACATTTTCACCATCCTTTTGCTGTAAATTCATCCTCTAGCTTCTGACATTCATAAGGAGGGCAGAATTCTTCTAGCATGACTTCCTTGAGCTCGTCCCATGACAGACCGTAGGCTGCATCGTTCCCTCGCTTGTTCCTCTCGGCCGTCCACCAGTCTAGAGCACGGGAATGGAAGACGCCGGTGGCGTTCAGAGTACGGAGGTCGTCAGGGCAACCGCTTTGTCGTTGAGTGACCTCAATGGAGTCAAACCATTGGAACAACGCTGTGGGGCCTCCCTCGCTAGTGAATTCTTTTGGCCCACAAGACTTGAATTGCTTGGAATTGAAGGGAGCTTTGGTAGTAGCCTTAGGAGCTTCGGTTCTCGACTCCTCAGATGATTTGCTGACGTTCTCGTAGACATCACTCACGGCTTTTGCTACTTGTTTAGCGATGATAGCAGCAAGACGTTTGTCTCTCTTTTCTTAACGAGAAAGTGAGGGATGACGGGATCCAGATGACATTGTCTGCAACAGACATCGTCACAGGACTTAACACATTGTATTCTGTCACACCCCCAAAATCCACCATGCGGGGTATCACCGCTTGGAGGCGTGACATGACCAGGATCGAGCCACCAATCATATTGAACATCGTAAATAAGTAAATAAGACCAACCACAATACGATTGGTGACCAAAGCTAGTTAACCATGTTTAGTTTAAACAGCGGAAGCATAAAATTAAACCAAAAACATAAGTCCATGGTTTATAAGTTAAAGTTCAAAACGTAGGTTTAATAAGTTCGTAAGGATTTAATAATAAGCACAGAACATAACAGTCCGTACACCACAACGACTCCTTCCTCGTGCAAGCTCCAAGCGTTTAGCGACCTGTAAGGCATGTAACAACGAGTCAACAACAAAGTTGAGCGAGTTCACAGTTGGTTGTTTAGTTATAGCATTCGTTTCATAGATCATCTGTTCGTTTTGTAAACCATGTATCGTATAAATTCGTATCGCAGTCTTCCTGACATGTTTGCGAAGATTAGTGGGGGTTTCCCATGTGTTACTAGACCACGCGTATCGACTGCTACGAGAATGTAAGAGGTGCCCTAAGTCAATGTCTATCAGCATTGACCCTTTGCCCATAGTCCATTAGTACACGCCCGTCCGACTGGCACAGTGTGAGGTTTGTTAAACCTAATAGCGCTATTAACTAATGACCCGCTCGCCATAGGCCTCGGCGATTAAGTCGATAAATGAGGGACTTCAATTGATAGAGTTGATGGTCTTATGGTCGTGTACGTAGGCTTTACGTACGTGCCCTTTAATCTGAGGACAGTAGTAAGTAGTTTAATAGTAATGATAGTTCGAGTAGTCATTCAATCCCATTCCCAACCCACCGGGAATCCCATGCCTTAGAAAGAGTGTGAACTCACCTCGGTTGCTCGGTTTGACTCTCAAATATAGCTAACAGTCAAGGTCGGTCAATCACGTCCTAGTATGATTACCACTTAGTTTATTAGTGATTTCAAATAGAACACAAAGTTCCTACACGTATCTATCACATAACATGCATCACTTTAACGGTTTATGCCCATATAAGTTTCCCAACCATTCCTCACTCAAAAACATACATACGATAATGCACATAACACATATAACATGTTATATCCTTCACAGATAACATACCCGACATTTAGACACGCAAATTACGACTTAAGTCATTTCAGCTTTTATATTCAAAATTGGGCTGTTTTCGGAGATTTTAATAAAATAGTTAACATATTCCAAAAATTCCCAACATTTTACAGAAGGTCTTAATCGATCCAAATATTATTTTGTAAAAATCTCGTGATCCAATTCGTCACCAATATTTTATAAAAAATCATTTTCCGGACTGACCTCAGATTTATCTTTTTCTGACCACAGTCCACAGAATAATTTATTTAAAATTCATCGAGCATCCGATTTACGAAATTCCAGTGGGGTAATTACAAATACATCAGTTTTCATCTAGTGTAAAAATTTCATGAGCTGACTCATCATAGATTTCCAGTTATGACAAAAAATATAACACCTATTTTCAGCAGCAAAAATGCAGCTTGAGCTGCTGTTACAAAATGACCCTTTAAAAATAGTAAACGAAGTCCAAAAATTATGATTCCAGTGCCATTAGAACCGTATTTCATAATACATAAATCTAGAGTTCAGAAAACACATTTTTCGCTTTATTAAGGTTCGGTTACAGCCAACTGAAGTTGGCTGTAATCAGCAAACAGCTTTCTGTTTTTCATCTTTAACATTCTAAAGCGAGTTGTATTGGTTCCGTTAACATGCATAATGATCAACAACATTTCTAGTAATCAATATTAACAAATAATCCGTAAGAAATCAGTAACATCTCAAGATAACATCATACTAACATAAATACATCATGTTACATCTTCTTGTTTAAACCCTTTTTAGTGTTCTTGTAGATTTAACATATTACATCTTTTAATCATGAAACAAGATGAACAAAGGTGACATAAGGAACTTACTACTAGCTTAAAGCTAGGGAAGAATCGAGTGAAGAAGATGATGAAGAGTGGTGATGAACAAGCAAGAAACAAGGTCCTTTGAATGCTCCCCAAGTTGCAAGCCTCTTGTATCAACCTCTTAGCTTGAATGGGACTTGAAGATGGATGTATGGGGTGGTGGAAGGGTGGTGATGGTGGCGGTTTGGGAGGAGCCGAGAGGGAGAGGAGAGATGAGGGAGATGGAGTGTGAAGATGAGTGAATCAAATATATGTATGGGAAATCTCACAAATCATTTCATATCTAATATTTTGTCTATAGAATCAAGTAAGTATCAAATCAAATCTATATAGGAAATCTCATGAGATATTGTGATCTTGGTGGTGGGTTCGGTTATGGGGGAGGCCGAAAGTGAGAGAGAGAGTGATCTTTTGGAAATGATGAAAGATCCAATGCCATGATTTTATAAGATACTTCACATATTATGGATACTTACACAAGCAAGAATCAACTAAACAATTGCCATAAAATCTAATCATATATATGGAGTATCTTAGGATGATTTATGGGTCCACATAGGAACCGATTTTTGGTTTTGGGGGGGGGGGCTTAGTGTAACATTTGCAACTAAGTTAGTAACCATAAGTTAGTTTCCAAGTATAACCTCTTATATGTTTGTTTGTAGATATTTAGGGGGTGTTATGGTATACGGGGATCATGACTAGCCAAAAATAATTAAATAATGTGTTTGACAAATATTTGGTGTCCCGGGTAGTGTCCGGTTGTTCGGTCGGATACTGTTCCGTTAAAGTGTTTAATTGTTTCGTAAGGCGTCTTATATGTATATTTTTGTAACACGATTAATTCCTAACACTCAGGAAAGCATACCAGACTATTTAGTAATTTTTCTGTATACTAATAGTATACTAACACGCACATGTACGTATAACACAGTAATCAGAGAGCAGTTAAAGGATTCAGCACAGTCATCAAGCACTTTAATTATCACTAATAAATTGTACGGAATACATGTAAATTGAGGGTTGTCACATTCTCCCCCTGTTAAGAGAATTTCGTCCCGAAATTTAGCGCGTGGTTACTGAGGAAGCTAGTTAAGTTGCGTTGTTTTCCTGATTTTCCTGGGGTGTCACATATTCGAATCTCACCTCACATGTTTACTACTTACTAAAGCTCAGGAACACGCATAATCATGTATCACATAAATTCATTTGCACATAATCACATATTCACATAAGCACGAAAGCACATAAGCATGTAGAGCACAGAATCACAGAAGCACATACGCATTTAATCATCAGATGCAGTCAGAATACAGAAACCTATCATTCACAGTTCACGAGTGTTCGAATATAGCGATCGCGTTTAATATATCGAGTCGCGTAGTATAAGCGTATATCGTAGCATAAAGTAGTCCCCAATTCAGCGATTTGTTGACGTTTCGAGGTAGAAGTGCATTGCGAGTCATGCGTGTCGATCGAAGGTGAAAGCAAAAATCGTGTAAATCTCTAAAAATTTAAACACAAAATTAGGTAATCACACATGTAAACACATAAAATCGACGAATCATCAGAGTCGGCAGTTGCGGGCTTAGATTCGAAACACATAAAAATCGAGAAATAGATCGTCTGCGGCTATTATACATCGACTAACCAAAGTGGTTCGACTATTCACATGCATGCACAACAAGTCCTTATTGACCTAATAGACTGTGCTCTATCACCGTCATGCGGTGAATGGCACTCGTCTTTCAGTTGTTTAAGCACTCGGGTCCTTGGAATCCATCAAAACTTTGGTGAGAGCTTTGTAAAACAAAGTAATAGTCAGAAAAAGTCGTCAAGGTTAGGGTTTCACCCCTGGCTTAACAACTTCATCCTTGTTTTGATAAAATTGAGAAGATTATTCATCAAAATATGGATTTCACTCCTGATTTGGCATAATTCTCCTCGTTTGTAGATAAAATGCGGGTTGATCAAGCAACTTTTGTCGAGAGTTTGCGGTTTTCATACCTAATCTCGACTTAATTGCTTATTCATGGTTGAAAATTCGAGTGCATTGATAGTGTAGCGTAAGCGAGAGTATCGAGGAATAGCAGGCTCATACAAAATCCCTAACGGATATGCACAAGTCGGTCTGTTGGTTCCTAACTATAGACTAGGTCTCTAAGACATCGACTCGGACTAGGTCGTGTCTTGCCTAATTCCCTGTAGTTATGGCTCTGATACCAAGCTGTCACACCCCAACCGATGGCAGAATCATCGGGGCATGGCACTGAGCGAAACAGATTGTCCAGAAATTTCCATAACAATTATCATTACTATTCAATTTAAGATAACATGTCCCATACCATGCCTCAAATAGTAAACAAATTATTACAGATAAAATCTAGGCAAATAATGTTGTTCCGACAACTCAGATTTAAATAGAGCAATTGTTTATCTGCTTCTAGAGACCCTTGATTCAATTACTACAGACAACTATTTTTGGCCTCTAGAGCCTTATTCTATATTCGATTTCCTACCAGATGTGCATCCTAAGCACCTGTCACATACGTTTAAAATAAAGTCAATACATATAATGTAAAGGTGAGCATACAAGTTTGATAATAGCATATAGGGTTCGAATTCGTTTACGCATAACCAACACGTACATATAGTGAAATGAAGCACGTTAGTTATCGACACAGATCCATCGATACCAATGACTGCGGGTTGACTGCCAGAGGCAGTTCGCAATACATGATTACCACCGTAATCCATGCAAGTAATTGTCCTTAACAACCCCTGCGAACAGGTGCTGAGTCCAAACTATAGTACTATCGCTGATAAGACAGGTAGACAGCATTCCATGTGTAAACATAACAAACAAGCATTCATAAGCCACGTATAACATGCATTAACAGTTAGCGTTCAAATAGTATTGAGTAGTGTGTTTGATTGTGGTTTGAATATTCGTAACGTATGTAACACCCATAAGTGCGTAAAGCAAAAAAGGGATCGAGTATACTCACAACGGTTGATGGATTGAAGGGAGCGCTTGAGAGTAGGGATTGCCTGGATAGTTCAATAGTAATACGGTAAGCAACGCGTAAAACGGAAACAAGTGTTGGGGGATCGGACAGCTGGTCGGTCGGACGGTAGTCCGATCGGACGGCTGGCCATGCGGTTGACAGTCCATTCGAACAGTTGTCTGGTCGGACGGTGGTCCGATCGGATGGCTGTTCGAGTGGATTGTTTCTTCCTTTAAGTGAGATGTGTTTGTGTATGATGGTCCGATCGGATGGCTGTTCGGCTGACCGGTCATTCGGCTGTCTGTCCGTTCGGCTGGCTGTCCGTTCGGACAACAGTCCGATCGGACAGTACCTTGTCTTGGTCGGCCTGTTTGTCTAACACTTGGTCGTTTTGTTTGTTTTTCGTTTTATCGAGGTATTTTGGTAACGAGTCAAACAACGGAAACCTCGTCTTTACTTGGTTCTCCTGATCGGACAGGAACCACCCAAATACGGTTGGTGAACGGTTCGGGACAGTGTTTAACGTTGAACCCAAAATCGGTGAACCTCGTGGATAGAATCCGGATCTTGAGCCAAACAACCTCCAGAATGAGTAGTAAGTCGGCACAAGCCCCGTTTCTATCGGTTTTAAAGGCATTGAGTGTAAAAGAGTTGAAAGAATGTTGGAAAACCATCTTTCAATCCTTTCCACCTTAAATATGTTTAGATCTATGAAAGATCTTTGTTTGTTTATGTGGAAATCAGTTAGATCCAAGTTATTCTTGGTGGATTGAGGCCAAAACATGAAATTCTTCAAGAACAGATGATGACGTCATCCTCCTGGAATACCTTGAATCTCGATGATTTCTCGGTTAAAAGTTAAGATTTAAAAGATAGAAAGGTGTAGGAGTGCGTGTAGATCAAGAAAGTACAAGATTTAAGACGAGATCTTACCGGAATCGTGAGAAATCTGAAGAAAAGTGAGGAGCACGAGCTGGTCGGGCGTCACTTGCCAAAAGTAGTAAGTTGGAGAGTGACAAGGGGTATTTATAGGATGCCAAAAGAGGAAATGGCTGGCCGATCGGTCAGGCAGCTCGATCGGACAGCCTGTCCGATTGGACAGCAGTCCGATCGGCCGGCTGGTCGATCGGCTGGTGGCCTGATCGATCAGTTGCCTGATTCGAGTGTTCGGTGCGATGATTTTCGATATTTCGATTTCGACTGCGAGTGATGCGAATGCGATGGAGTTTCCTATTCAAATTACTTTTAATCCCAACCACTCATATCTCGCATTATCTCTTCTCCACTAATTATCATAGTTCGATTGTGATTCGAGTTCGATGCGATTGAGTTCGATTGTATTTCGATTGCGTTTTCGATTGATTACCACACATAACATAAATGAGCATGCACAAGTAACACATAAGGCACACACACACGTATAAAAATAACTAAAATGCGTAGTTCGAGTTGCGATTCGATGTCGATTTGATTAACATGGTTGGATTATCGTTTAGTTAACTTTATCGCATTGTTACTTTCTATAGTTCATAGTCGTAAGTTGATTAGATTGCGAGCAACATACGTCGATCATTGTAATTATTGACACTTACTCCACATAATACAGCTAAATTAAACACATAAAAGAAATTCACTACAAGTTAAGTCGCGCGAAATCGGTCGTTTACTCTGACCTTGACTTTGACTTCTCGAAAACACGGGGTGTTACATGTTTTTTTTGGCGTTTAATACAGTCGACAAGTTGCTTTGCCAGCACCTGTTCTCATAGTTTTCACACTACTAGCGTTTTGGTGTTTGTAGTTTTTGGCGTTTTATATAATAATGTATTTTATTTGTAGAGAATTAGATAACAAAACAACAGATAACTTGATAACAAAACAATATAAAATGAAAAAAAAATTAAAAATGGTAATCTAATTTCTCTTCCGAATCTTCACTGTCACCAGCTCCTTCTTCTTGAGTTTGTTTTGGCGTTTTGAACCTTTTGAATACCTTAGCTAGATGCCAACTTTCCTACATAAACCTCGTCTTTTTCAGGCGAAGCTGCTTAGTGGCATCTTGTTTTTTGGGGTGATATTCTTGTTTGGTGGCATGTCATTAAAGATCAACTCTTGCTTGATGCTATTTGTAATAATGGAGTCCAAAATAGCATTTTACACTTGTGTTGATACCTTTATTCCATGCATATTCATCAAGAACAAAGGTCACATGATGGCATATCAATGTCATCAGTCTCTTTTTCTTGAATATTTGTCCATCTCATTCAGCAAAATATTATTGAGATAACCCTCTCAGAAGAAGAATCCATTCAGTGAAAGCTTTGCCATCTGTGGTTTTTTTAACTAATATTATTTTGGTGTTTTAAAGTGAGTGGTTTCTAGAGGATATGGCGTTTGTGTTTTCTGAGTGTGGTCAATTTCATTGTGCATAGACCCCTCTCTTATAGGAGTTTTTTGGCGCGTAGTTTAGGCGGGACTTTTTTATTGTAATATATATATATATATATATATATATATATATATATATATATATATATATATATATATATATATATATATATAGTGTGGGGTTCTAGAGTGAACACTAATGTATTTGCGAAATGAGTGAACAAATCCTGGCCATTGATATACACACGTGTATGGCCAGGATCTCATCATCAAATCGTAAAATACACTATTGTATTTCAACATCAAATCATGGCCATTGATCTACACACGTGTATGTCCAGGATTAGTTCACTCAGTTCGCAAGCTACACTAATGTTCACTCTTGAACCTAATCCTATATATATATATATATATACACACACATATATAGGCAGTGTAGGATACAAATACCCTTATCCTACATTACGTACGCTATATCCATGGTCGTACACGTGTCGCGATTCATTTTTCTTTCATAATGTTAAATCAGACAATTCATTCAATCAGCTGGGGGCAAATTAGTCTATTCATTCAATTAGCGAGAAGTTCGTTACACCACTATCCCAGTAATTATGATTCATATCAGTTTCAAATTTTCATAATTCTCAAACAATACATTGCAGTTTCGTTTTTCTGCGTTAGGGTTTGAATCGATTGTTGTTTTCAATGGATCCACAGAGCAGTACTGGACAAAACACAGATGTTGAGTTTGAAGACGCTCGATCGGTCGGTGATCAGGTTCAATTATCTGCTTATCAGAAACTTACTATTGATGAAGTTATAAATCCTAATTCTGCAAATGCAAATACAAGTGGCGTAAATGAGTTTTCGAATGGTAAGTTTTGTTAATTCAGATGTTTAAATTGTTCGCATATGTTTTTGTGTAATCGTTTTAATGATTTTGTATGATTATAACTGACTGGAAGGTTTTGAATGTTTATTAGAGGATAATTGATATGAAAGCAAAGTGTTTAAGTTCGCATGTTATGAGTCTGACAATTCGCATGTGATGTTAATTCTAAATACTGATTTCCCAAGTTATGATATCATAAATCGCATGTGTAAAACATATTATCAAAATGGTCAATTTCGCATGTTATGAGTCCAACAATTCGCACGTTCTTATAATGAAATTTTGGAGTTTTCAATATATCGCATGTTATGAGTCCGATAAATCGCATGTGTTGTTTCTTTTTTATTTGATTATGTAGATGAAAGGCTTTATATTCTGGAGGTTGAAGCATCAGCTACACCTGTGGTTCGAATGCAATTTAGTTCTCTCGAATAAGCATACGTGTTTTACCAAACGTATGCTAAGTTAGCTGGTTTTTCTACTCGCAAAGGTGGTGAAGTACACAGTGGTGGTATAACCAAACTAAGTATTTTGTTTGTTCTAAAGAGGGACATAAGCCATTGTTTATTGATGATGCTTACTCGAAGTCAAAAAGCCATTCAAATCGAGGAACAGAGGGACCATTAGAACTGGGTGCAAAGCTCAACTTATGATTTGTTCGGTGGATGGTAGATCATATACAGTCAAGAAATTTGTTGATGGCCATAATCATAAGTTTGTATGTCCACACGATATTCATATGCTGCCAGCTTACAAGCAATTGTCAGAAGTCCAGGAGAAAATGATATGGGAACTAGGTACTCTAAACCTTGGCCCTGTCAAAGCTTTTCATATAATGAGGAAACGATACGGTGGTTTCGAGAATGTTGGCACCACGGTCTATGAATGCAAAAACTTTAAAACTCGAATTAATAGCTATTTAGGAGAATATGACGCTGACATGGTGATCAATAGGTTGACTTACAAAAAAAGAATATTTAGTTGATTTTTCGTTTGAATATTCTGTTGATGAGGACAAACGGTTAACTGGTTTGTTCTGGACCGATGGGTTATGCAAGTGTAACTTTATGGAGCTCGGGGATGTGATATCTTTTGATGCTACTTTCAAAACAAACAAGTAAGCGTTACATTAATGTTTTTTAATATTTTCAAATGTTATATGATTATGTAAAATGGGAATATCGCATGTTATAATGTCTATTTCGCATATTTATAATGTCTATTTCGCATGTTATACTGTCTATTTTGCGCGTTACTTAATCATGAATTATATTGAATTTCAGGTATAAGATAGTGTTTGTTTCGTTCACTGGGATTGACAACCACTGTCGAAATGTAACCCTTGGAGCTAGGTTGTTGGCATTGGAGAGCATTGACTCTTATAAATGTCTTCTCAATTCATTTGTAAATTCATTTGGACGTCAGCCAAAGGTTGTAGTGATAGACCAAGACTCTGCGATGAAACATGCTATCGAGGGTGTTTTTACCACCAGCAGACACAGATTATGCATGTGGCACATAATGAAAAAGTGGCATATAAGGTAGACTATGCTATACTGTGTGTCATTAGTACTTTTTTACACTATATATCTGTTACTTGCTGATATGAACACCATTTATCGGTGTAGGTTGGACAGGAGTTGTGCAACAATGAGGACTTTAAAAGGAAGATGTGCGATATTGTATGGACTGATTCCATTGAGCCAGAAGTATTTGAGAGACAGTGGAAGTTGGTAATGATTGAGTTCGGTCTTACACAAAATGAATGGATTGATGATATGTTTGTTATGAGATCCATGTGGATTTCGGCCTTTTACTGGCACGAGCCAATGTCTGGACTTATGAGAACAACTTCAAGATCAGAGAGTGAGAACCATTTTTTTTGCCAGGTAGCTAATTCACAACTCACTCTTGTAGAGTTTATGAATCATTTTGACAGTTCAATGGATGTCCAAAGGTTCAATCATAGAAATAATGATCATATTTCAAGATATATTGAGCCCGATGATTGGACCAAAACTACTTTGGAAGCAGATGCTGCTAAGATATACACCAGGTCTATATTCTTCTATCAGCAGACAGAGATATATGGAACTATTACTGAATGTCTGCCAATGGACACCAAAATTGAGGGTGCCCAGATAAGGATATCATTGAAAGACTTTAAACTCATGGAGAAGGGTTTTTAGAGGTAATACAGAATATATTTTAAAACATGCGATTTTGAAAAACCCCATGCGAATTTAATACAGAACATGTTTTTTATGCATGCGATTTTGTTCACATATACATGCGATTTTAATTTTTTAATTTTGTTTTTTTTTTCTATAGGTGTGTTTCAAGAATCTTGAAGAAGATGTAACTGCACAATGTAGCTGTCTGCGTTTTGAACAGTATGGGCTGCTATGTAAACACATCTATTTTCTTTTCAAGATGTTTAGTGTTAAAGAAATACCAAACCAATATGTTATGAAGAGATGGACAAAAGATGTGGTTCTGAATGAATTAAACTCCATGTTTGATGTAAAGGTCGATGCTAAGGATGATCAATACAAGGCTAAATAGATTACTCGTGAAATCATGTATAAATGGGAGTATCTGGTTATCAATTTGATTACTGACCTTGATCAACTCGTTTTAGTCAGGGATCAAATGAAGGAGATTAAAGAAAAAATTGACTAGAGTCGTATAACCAAGCCGCTTGATCCAAAGTTTGACCGGTTTTCAAAGTTAATTGGTTATCAACAACCAGTAATTAATGCACCTCCTATTATCCGTGTCCCAGCCGGTATAAGAAACAAAGTCGTGGCTCGCATAAAAGGATTAAATCAAAGAATGAACAAATGATAAGCCGCAAAAGGAAGAGGACAAGGACACGTAGTGTATGCATTGAAAAAGGTCATGATATTCGGACTTGCGAGATACTGAAAGGTAAAAAACAAAAGAAGATGAAGGGAGTCTAGATTGAAAAAGATCCCAGCCACAAAGTGAATGAGGTCAAAGACGAAGTTAATGAAGAGGAAGATGAGTTCGAAGATTATAGTGGAGGGAGTGATGATGGCAGTGAAGAAGATGTTTGGGAAGAGGTTTCAGAAGATGAAGATTAAATTTTTTAATTGTACATGCGATTTACACAAGAAACATGCGATTTAATATACATGAGGTTTTAGTATACTAACATGCGGTTTTAGTATCTAAACATGCGATTTAATATAGATCAGTTTATAAGTAGTGTAACATGTGATTTTATTGTGTTTCCATTTTATGACATGCGATTTGTGTTATCTTGTATTTGTTACAAACATGCGATATATATGTAATTCATTCATGCGATATATACAAGTAATTAACCATCAGATGTTTTCAAACATGTATACAAAATAAGCATAATACAATATGATAAACATAAAGTTATTGTTATTGTTAACACAACAAAAGACTATAAAATGATAAAGAGAAACCTAGTTACTTGAAACAAAGATTTTGTCACGTTTTGCCGAGCTAAACTCCATCTTCTCTTTCACCGTAGACAGAGCATCATTCAGAAAAGCGAAGACTAAGTCATCAGCTCGAGATTGTTCCTTGATGTGCTCCAATGCGGCGTCTCTGAAGCTCGATGTTGGTTCTTCAAGAGTCTCTCCCACATGCTTTGATTTTTCTTTATTTCTGCAAGAATCTTCCCCTGCACATCAAGAATCAAGTGAGAAGAGTTGACATCGGTGCTAATTTTAGTCAACGTGTGAGTTGACAATAGTTCCTTTATTGCAATGTTCTTCAGTTGTTCAGAATCTTCAGAAGACATTTTTGTTTTCGTTGTTATCTCGTACTTTTTCCTTGTGTGTGTTTTGTGTTTGGTGTCTTAATATGGAAGGTTGTTATAACTGGGTATTATACATTAAAATAGTAAATTTATTATGTAGGTAGGGTGGTAAGTTCAAGGTATTTATGTTAAAAGTTATCATCACAAGTCACATTATAGTCACATCGATATTAAATTCATTTTTTTTCTTATATAAAATAGTAAGTTTATATCTATTTTAATTATCAATTCATAATTTCTTATTGTGCACCTTTAATCAACGTTGATTCCAAGCATCAGCATCAATGTTTTTAAAATCGCATATGGGTCGATACAGATTTCGCACACTATAACAATCGTCAAACAATATCACCTTTTTATTTTCGCATTTTTCAAACAATACTTTCATAAAGTTATAGAATCAGGATTCGTACACTATAATCAAAAGATGTCCTATTTTCGCATGTTTATAGAAATCAATAACATTTCTTTTGTTTTTAATTGTTTTCGCATGTTTCAGAATGCATTTCGTATGTCCTACCAAAACTTCTTTGAGAACACTGAATTCGCATACTATAGTGATCAACCTGTATCATCTTCTTCGATTGATGGTCGATCGATGTTACTGTAGTTCAGAACTCTCAAATCAGCAGTTATGAAATTGCAGCAAGAAGAACAAAGGGAGGCTGTGAATAATAACGATTTTAACCTCTTCGATCGATGGTCGATTGATTCAAGGTTCGATTTTGAATTATCTTCCGTCAGTTACAGAGATTACGATCTCGTAATGATGATTTTAACCTTTTCGATAAGATTTGAATATATTAATATGATTAATTTAATGATATAAATTAGTTTGATGGATTGAAGATCCTACGGTTGTGGATATCGCATACATAATGTAGGATAAGTGATATTGTACGTTAATCGGCCTATATATATATATATATATATATATAGGTAATAGTTAAAATTAGAACAAGGTGAGTTGTGGGAATGGCGAGAATCAATACTAACCATTTATCTACAATAATTGAATGGCGGAGATTAAAAGTTGTGGTAATTTGGATTTTAGTTGACTTTTTGAATTAAAAAATGAGTAAAAGTTGCGAGAGGGCTGGAATTGTAACTTGTCCCTTTTGACATCAAAAGTAAGTATACCCTTATTCTTTCACCTCATCAATAATTTCATTCAAAATTTTCACAAACCATCCATAAAATCCATAAGAAAATCTCATATTTACACAACTCTAAAATATTTTTACATTACATTTTTGGTAAAAAAAAAATTACATTACATATATAAAACAAAAAATGTTCAATCCTTAAATTTGATTTTCATCATCATCGTCCAGAAAAAAGCCCTGTCAACTTCCAAACTAAAAAACCCAATGTAAACTAACAAAAACATATGTAAACCTGACAAAACAATAAGGATTTTGTTCTCCTAAAACTTTCACCCCTACAGTCCATACAAACATCAACAGATCGCAGCCCTTACCCACCCACAAACACCACCAGCCTTCCAAAACCCATGTGTAAAATCTTACCAAAAACCCTATGTGAAACAAAGAAAACCTTATGTACAACTAACAAAACCCCTTCTAAAGCAAAAAAAAAACCCAAACTAAACTTAAAAAAACATGTAAGCCTATTGGGCACCAAATTTGAATCCATTCCAATCACTACATCAAAAGTGCCACCTCTAAATCCATTTGCAACCTTCACATAAACCTGGAACTAAGAAACTAAGAAATCAATTTGGGGTTTTCGATCTGAAACAAACAAACAACCCATCTACACAAAAACCCCAACTCAAACAGCACAAAAAAGTGAAAACCGATAAAATATATATACGTAGCCAAATCCAACAATCTTGTATTTGGCCATATCTTATACAAATCTAACAATCTTGTGTTTTGCACAAAAAAACTACTCGTGAAAACTTGTACAGATCCAACAATCTACCATTACGTATCCAAATAAACATTAAAAATTTATATGATTGGTGGCTTGATCCTGGTCAGTCACATGTCTCGCGGTAGTACTCCGCATGTGGAAAACTGAGGGTGTGACAGATTGGTATCAGATCCATTGGTTATAGTGAACTCGTTTTAAAAAAAAGAAAAGTCTTTTTCAGAAAAAACCAGACTATAACATGTTCTGAACTAAGCAACCCGCAACGACACTACACTCCAAGTGCAAGGCTCAACATCCTAGATTATGTAGCTCGGGCATGTGTTTACTTGTTACTTACTTGGTGCACATTTCATGATCTACGTAATGATATGCTTAGTATATAAAGACGTTAGCTATATAATACGTACTGTGTGCAATGGTCAAATTTTCCTTCTATATTCTCACAACACTACGGCGTCATTCTCACTCTGTATTTTCTGGATATGAAGACAATGAGCTGACGCAGAAGAGGCAACGTTAACATGACTCAGGACCACTTGACAGACCTCATAAACGCCCGGATGGCTGAGGCTTTGGCAGCCCATCCCGGAGGTAAACTTATTGTTCCAGGATGTTTAGATCCTGTTCTCATATCGTCTTATCATTCTTAACCTTGTTCGCTTCATTTTACGTGACAGGTTAACCTGCACCCACTCACCCCCGTGTTTGCACTTTTAAAACTTTTATGGAATGCAAACTTTCCCATTTAGTGGCACCAAAGGAACGATGCCTTCTACATTAGATTGAGAAGACCGAGTGTATTTTTGAGATGTGTGATTGCCCAACTAACAGTTGAGTGAAGTTTGCTACTGGCACCCTAGAAGGAAACACGCTCTCTTGGTGGAACGCGCAGGTCCAGATGCTTGGATTGGCGGATACCAATGCCATTCCCTTGGATGACATCTATAACTCGAGACAGAGTACTATGAGTTGAAGATGGTTGGATCTGAAATCGAGACGTACACTAAAAGATCCAACGATTTTACAGCCTGCATACAGAAGAATCAAGCTTTACCTCAGGGGCTTAGTTCCCGAAATCCAAAGTTTGGTGACTTCCGCTAATCTCCATACGGTCGAGCAAATCATCCGTCTAGCACATCGTCTCACCGATCAAGCTGTGGAGCAGGGCAAGTTGCCCAAACGAATCAGTGCTACCACTGATACCTCTAGTGACAACAAGCGCAAATGGGATGGCAACCAGGGCAAAGATGCTAATTCCACACAATTTCCAGCTCAGCAAAGGAAATTCGAGGGCAACAAAGGTCCTCATCAGCAAACCCCGACCAACCAGAACCAAGGCGGTTATCGAGGAAACCATCCCAAGTGTAACAAATGCGGTCGACACCACAGCGGACAATGTGAAAAGAACCGATGTCAGCGATGCAACAAGCTAGGGCATGCAGCTAAGGATTGTAGGAGCCCGCACCCAGCAAGGCAAAACCAACCCCAGTAACAGCAGCAACATCATGGTAACCTTAGGGGTTGTTTTCAATGTGGAGTAGAGGGGCATATCAATAGGGATTGCTCCCAACTGGAATGACGTAGGGCTGGCAAATCGTGTCTTAGCAGGTTTAACAGGTATCTGATAACGCGAACAACAAAAAATTTAAACATGAATATGACTCGTTTAACTACTTTATATCCAATGGCTATAAGACAGATGTATATTTTATGCACCTAGAAGGAGAAATAATGCATCCTAACTTTAAAATTTTGATTATTTTTAAAAACGTAAAAAATCACATGGTGTACTTTTCTGTTATCGTGTCTTAGCAGGTTACCTACAAGTTTCCTATTGCCAGCCTTAGAATGACGGGTGGTCCATAGGATAACCCTTAATGGTGTTAAAAGACGAGTTTATCTCTCACTTGATTGCGTAATTATCTTAAATTAGATGACTACAGTTGCTTATGTTTCAGGTGCGTTCTGGAGCTTAAAATGGGAAAAACGTTGCTTCGGATGGAATAGAGTGGAACGGGGCATGCAAGGATGGAAAGAAGAAACAAAACAGAAGATTCAGGGGTCCACCGTAAATTACGGTAGCCCCTGAAACCTCCAGATTCCATCGTAACACAGTCCCTAGCCAGCGTAACAGTTTGAAGCCTACCGTAATTTACGGTAGGAACCATAAATTACGGTAGAGGTTGCGAGGAAAAACGTAACTGCCTCATTAAAACCGTTTTCAAGTGTCTTTTCACATTATTGATGATTGGAGGCGTTTCTCTGCACTTTGGGGGTGAATTTTGGCTTTGGATACTATTTGGGAACAATTTCTAACATTCCGATTTATCTTTCGATTCGTATGAACTTTAATTTGGGTGTTATGATGATCCACCGAACAATGTCCGACTAAATTTGTGGTGATCATCTTAGGTGAAGGTTTCTCTACAACTCTTGTGTTTTTTTCTTTATTTCTAGAATGATAACTTGGTATGTTTTCTTTGATTATCATGGTGTATGAATATTTGATTGTAGCTTGTTAATTGGTGTTTTAATTCTAGTCTAAATCGTACGTTCTTGGTGTCATTGACAATCGAGATATCACGGGAAGGGTTATGGTTGGATATTGATTAATTGATCATCGGGAAACAACCTCGCGTTGATATAATCCGAGTACTTTGTTCCCTTTTATCACAACAAATGTTTGTACATGAGTTATATCTATGTAACTCTTTCTAGCTGGAATTTTGCACAAGTGTTAAAAGAAACCAAAACCTAAGATAGTCATTCTTGTAGGATCGTTCTGTGACCCAAACGAGTCTATCAGAAGAGTTCTCGGTCTAATCAGAGGCGGAATTCATTGATTAGACTTTGTAATAGCTTGATTCACACTTAATTGTCTTGTTTTATTGATATAACACATTTACAGATCAGTAGACACGTCGGCAGCACTTCGGTACCGGAAACAAGAACATTACAAATGATTTCACATCTAGGGTATTTATAGGGGTTGGTATTTCGCACGGAATTACCATCTGCTATTTCGTGCGAAATAGCTGACTGCTATTTCGTGCGAAATCAACCTTTCACACACAAACCCTAGATTTCTTCGTACAACGTGCCCTGATCTAACAATTCTAATACAAGACTCGATACAAAACGAAGTCGACAGACGTAATGCACCAACAGACTCCCCCTCGGATGTTGACGAAGTCTTCGGTGTCGAGTCTTCACAATCTTCAGCCTTGATCAGTCTTTGGGCTTCTCCAAAATATCTGACAGTGTAAGCATCCTCAATCTTTGTATCTTCTTCTCTCATCATCTAACTTCCTTTTGGATGTTGATCTTCAGGATCTGACACTGGCTCTAGCATTAACAGACTCCCCCTTAAAGAATGCTTGGGATCGTAGTCTTGCTTTCACAGGATCACAGGTTCAGGATAGAAACCTGGCTCTTTACTCAGAATCAGAATCCTTGCTAACCTGCACATCCTCTACCTCTCAATAAGATTTACAAATTAAACAATTTGACAAATTTATAGACCAATTACAAACATTGAATAAAAATGATTTAACATTTTTAAATTCTGATGACCACTTTGAAAAATATCATTTTTTCATCACTTTTCAAACACACTCTCCCAAACCTTTTCATCACGTTTAGCACTCGGAATTTTGAAAATTAGCTCTTCAACATCAGTTGTCTAAAATCTTTTTGAATTTTTCAAAATTTATGCTAAAACACTCCGAAAATCTTTTTGATTTTTTTTATATAAATGAAATGAAATAAAGAAATATATACAAACAAAATTTTTGTGAGTTTGAGTAAGAGGATCATATCAGTTTTTGAGACAAATCACCAACACCGTTAAGCTTTAAACATTTTAAGTTCTAAACGATTCACTTAGATTGTCAGTATACTGATCCACTTAAATTTTCACACAAAGTTCAACTGTTTCGAGATACGATATTAATGTTTTAGAGACTTAAACTTATTCGCGTGTCCCACCTCAGAATATACTCTCGTATCCAGATCTCAATATTCAGTCTTACAGGTGAATATACCTAGATGATATCTGTAAAGGGTTAAATGCGAGGGCCATGAGAGCTCAGGCTATTGCTTCCGCAAAATCAGAGAGATGATGGCTTCGACTTTTGGTGTATTCCCTTTAGAGAATCTTTTTTTCAACAACACATGATTAGCATTTTGCAATGTTTCATCATTTTTTATGCTGAGGGGGTGTGCTATATTTCAAGCAAGTGAAAAGTATTATACGTGGACTAGGCCATTGCTTCCGCAAAATCAGAAGTCCCGGGATAATACCCCAGATATCACTAAGCATAAAGACCTAGTATCTCAGAAACAGGGGCCTTTCAAACAAGATTTCGGGGGTTACCCATATATTCGAGAGATGTTCCCCACGATATAAGCAAGTTTGAAATTTAGGTTTATATCTCGAACACAATCTACTAAGCGTGCGAAAACCTACTGGCATATCATCAGTGAGACCGTTTATCACATTCAACTTTCCAATTCTTTAGCATGCTGTGATAGTCCACTGATGTACTATCATTTCCTCTTTTTACACAACAAAACTCAATTTTTGATTTTATCATGTTTTTGACATTTTCAAATTTTCTAATGTTTTTGGATTTTCTGAAAATTATTACTCCCCCTAAAATTCAAAATCATTAAAAAGAAATTTGAAAACAAACTGTACAAATAAACTGACAAACTGATTCGAATTGCTTCAATTCGCCATCCACTATGCATAAACAATCAGAACTCCCCCTTACAACAAACTATTTTCCCATTATGATTTCAAAACACTTAAGTTTGTTTTAATCAAAAATGATTTTTCCGGAAAATTAGTTTTGTTGATTTTATCACTTGTAAAATCGGGGTTATGAACATCATTTTGTTTTTCAAATTAATTTGAATGAAAGTTAAATCATGTTTAACTTAATGACCTTGATTAACCACTAGTAGGTTTAAATTCCTTTCATCTACTTGTAGATTAATTACCACATGTAGAAAGATATAACAATGTTAATCACAACTTCCACAAATTGTTTTGAAATACCACATGTAGGAAGATGCCGATTCCTACTCCTCACTTACCAACCTGGGAGTTCCGGCAATTCCACAACCTGTAAAAATTTAACAATTTTTAAATGTTTCACAAAAACATTTTTTCAAGAATGATGCCGATTCATGCTCCACTATTACCCACTTGGGAGCTCCGGCAAGTCAGGTTTTCAAGTAGAAAATGCTGTCACCCAAGCCTGACCAGCCCTAGTTGATTTTGGTACACATCTATCCCACCAACATTTTGATTTGTAAAAATCTTTTACATCCTTCACTTTCCCATCAACCATCTTTCCAAAAATATGTTTAACTTTTCCATTAAACACTTTTTCAGCATCAAATTCTTTCTTACCAGCAAAGAATTGACCTGAAATCTCAGTTTTACCAACCTTTAACTTCAAATTTTCTTTTGACAATTTTGGAAAGTTTTCATCGTTCATCTCAGGAACGGAATTCTTATTCTTTTTCTCAACAAATGACTCCTCTGAATTTATAGAATCAGATTCATTGTCAGAACTACTCTCAGAACTTTTCACAACCCATCTTTGTTTGTTCAAATCAACTTTTCTTTTGTAAAATCGTTTTGACCTTTCACCAATTTCAAAAGTCGAATCTTTGAACATTTTAGATTTTTCAGTTGGTTGTTTCTTTCCATTAACATGTATTTCTTCCAATCTTGAATTAAAAGAAACTCCCTGTTTTGTGTTGTTGGACTGTTGACAATTCCAAGCAATATGTCCAACCTTGTGACATTTGAAACACGTTCTTCTCTCAACTCTTTTCTCAGTTCTTGTTAGTGCAATATGTGTCTATCGCCTCCATCAATCAGAACCGTAGCTGAAACTGTTAATTTCTAGGCTTATATTGTAATAGTTAGAAATATCTAGAAAAAGGCAAGGTGGCATTTGTGTAAATAATGAGATATCTCATTATATTCCTTGTGCCTATAAATAGGAGCCTTAGGGTTTCTTTTAAGAACTTTTGACACTTTTACACATTTGAAGCTTTGGAGAGCTAGAGTTCTAGAGAGAGGTTCTAGAGAGAGAAAGCTTGTGTTCGTGATTCAGGTGCTTGTATCTTTCAGATCTGGAATAGAATCACTGTTAAAATTACATTCTCGTGTGTTTCGGTCTCACTCGTGCACGGATTCCGCACGTTCACGAGTCGGTTTGCAATCGAAACGGAGTCAAACCGGTCCTAACAAGTGGTATCAGAGCAGGAGCTCGATTGCACTGATCTTTCACACGATTTCGCAAAGGATTTCATCAGCATCAGATCCGATTTCATCTTCTTCTTCATCTTTTTCATATTTCTTACAGTTTTTACTGTTTTTCATCGAATTGAACAAGTTTTCATGGTCCGTTTCAGCTGATTTTTGGATATGTTGTGCGCCTATACCTGATCTAAAACCCTACCAAGTTTCAAATCGAAACGGAGTCAAACCGGTCCTAACAAGTGGTATCAGAGCTGGTTTACGTTCTGGTCCAAACCGTTTACGTTCTGGTCCAAACCGTTTAGGAGAAATCGAGATTTTTTCGTTCGAATTCGCGTCAAAGTTGCAGGTTTACGTTCTGGTCCGCTCCAACGTACATAGCTGGTTCGCTTTTACGAACAAGTCTGGTTCGCTCATTCGACATTTCTGGTCCGCTCATTTGACAATAGCTGGTCCGCTCATTCGACATTTCTGATCCGCTCATGTGATAATATCTGGTCCGCTCATGTGACAATTTCTGGTCCGCTCATCTGTACATTTGAGGTCCGCTCATTGTGTAAAAATTGAGGTCTGCTCATTTGGTCAAGTAGGTGGTTCGCTTTTGTGTCATCTTCTTCACGTGATTATCGACTGTTGTGTCTGCCACACTTACATTTAAGGTCCAATGAGAGTAAAATGTTGATTGGTCATTAATTGTCCACGAACTGTTGTCGGATAGTTAATTGGTTGGCTTTGAATGCACCGACTCACTAACACAAAAGGCCCAATCACAAGTCTTTGTTGATAATCAACCCAATCAAGAATTAAAAAAAAAAAAAATTGTGTTTGTCGGATTGTTATTATTGTTGTCAGATTCATACCAAAGGTCCAATTAGTTGAGCTAAAGTGATAAAATCCATGTGATTGAATCAGTTCATGTGATAATAAGATTCGTATGTGATAGATAAGGTTTTGCATGTGAATCATTTAATGCACCGACCCATTTTAAGTGTTGCGGCCCAATGACATTTTAGTAGAAATCATTTGTTTTGTTGGCAATTGTAATATTGATCGGCCCAATCAAATTAATTTTGATTTAGAGTATCACGTGAACTTTGCATTTCTTTAATAATCTGTTTGCATGTGAACTTTGAGTATTGAAACTTGTGAAGTAATCTGATTGACGGCCATGATTCTTTAATTGAAGTGTACATGTCATGATTAACTCCATGTGAAGTAATATTGTGTGTCGGCTATCTTTGTCTGTATTACATGTGATCATATTTGTCTTGTTGATTAATTGAGGTCAAAGAGTCAACACGTGATTCAACCGGACAACATAAGCATTTTGTCATCTTGTGTCATTTTACGGATTAGCAATTCAGTCGCACGGATTGTTTCATCATACGGTTTCCCACCCGCACGGACAATCATCCGGGTCATAGCAGTCCGCACAGTTTGTCAACTTTCAGTCCGCACAGAAAATTCACCAGTTCGAGTATTATTTTAATTCAGTTGTTTGATAGTGTTTGAACTGATTTTGTTTGTTTGTTTGACATTCAGGTAATTGAAGATGTCAAGCAACGGTGAAGAGTTCTACAATACTTTCTACAACGCGTTCAATTCCGAATCATCCGATAGAAGATCTGAGATGAAAGAATATTCGAAGGAGATTTCGGAGAATTTGAAGTTTGAGAACATGTACGGAAGCCAACAGAAGCCACCAAAGCTAATGAAAGTTGAAGATTATAATTGGTGGAAAAACAGATTTGAGGGTTGGATAAAAGCTTTTGCTACTGAAAGCTGGTTAAAATTGACACATGAATACGTTGCACCAGTAAAAGAGGGAGGAGAGTTAATAGATGCAAAAGATTTTACAGAAAAAGATATAAAAAATGTTGTGGCTGAACATAGAATGATAACATTGATCAAACAGTCAGTAAGAGAGGATATTATTTCATTACTCGAACAAGAAAAGACTTCAAAGAGTCTGTGGGAAGCGTTAGAGAGAAAATGTATAGGAAGTAATGAAATTGTTAAAAACAAAAAGAAATTGTTGCGTAAAGAGTTTGATTTATTCAATTGTATGAAAAATGAGTCTATTTGTAAAATGATTGAGAGATTCGGACATCTGAAAATGGAGCTGATCAGACACAACATCTTACCTTCTGAAGAGGAGCTGGTGGATAAATTGTTTGATTCATTGCCAAATGATCAAGAGTGGCAATACTTCGCTTTAATGTTGAAGAACACTATCAAGCCTGCAGATTTGAAAGTGGATTTGCTGATTGAAAGACTTGAAAGCCATGAGTTGGATATAAAGAGATCTAAAGTCAACAATCCAGCTTATCAGCAGAATGTGGAGCTTTACTACAGAGGAAATTCACCACAGGCTGGGTCTCCAAAAACAGCATTTTCCGCAGAAAGCTCAAGATCAGTGAACAATGAAAGTCTTCACAGTGGTTTTCACAGTGGATCTTCTTCAAACACTTCAAGTCAATCTGCTTCCAAGAATTTGTTTCAGTGTAATATCGCAGTTGATCTGAAGAATGGGCAGGATTTCAGCGAAGAGTCGGCAAAACAACAGATGGTTTTCTTAGCATCTGTACTTGAATCGTATGAAAGCCTCGTTGCAGGGAAGATTGGTAACACCAACTTGACGAAAGAAGATTATGATCAATTAGACCCCGAGGAGATGGAACTAATGGATATCAGATGGTGCATGGCCAGTGCGGTTCGTCGGGCACAGCGGTTCATGGAGATAACGGGGAGAAAGTCAATTGGTGGACCGTCTACCAAATTGGGATTTGATAAATCCAAGGTGACATGTTTCAAATGTAAACAAAGAGGTCACTTTAAGCGCGAGTGCAGAAATGCGTATGCTGCTGATGATTCTGAAAATCCATTCAATGAAGATTACTACAGGAAGGCAATTTACCATCAGAACAAGTCTGAGCCACCAAGATTAAAACAACCAGAAGAAAGATCAAGGGCTCTTGCAGTTATATATGATGATGAAGGATATGACTGGAGTCAAGAGGTTCTACCTGAAGAAGATGCAGTTGGATATGCATTTGTTGCAAATGATGAGCATGATAATTGGTGGAGAAGAGACAGTGCGAGATGGGAGATTGGCAAATTGTATGAACCATTCAAAGAAGCCCAGAGAGCTAAAAGATGGAATGAAGAACTAGAGTGTTACATGGATCCACATGGTAATCCAGTAGTTGATCCATCAAAAGTGGATTTTGATGCTGTAACCAATGTGTTTCCAAGTGAGGGCACTTTCAACACAAGAAGGCTTTCTGATAAAAGCTATTTGCCAAATTTGATGATCAAGTTAAAAGAAGTTTTTGAAGCAAGTTTACCGAAGGTGGTAGAACTGAAGAAAAGGAAAGAAGAAGAATTGAAGAAGATGATTGAAGAAGTGAAGACTGTTGCAAAGCTTGCTGAAGAGGAACAGAGAGCTGAAGAAGTGCAGAAGAATGAAGAAGCTCAGAAAGAGGAAAACAAAGAGCAAGATCAGAAAGTTGAGTCAGAAGAATCGGTGCTGAATGAGACTGAGGTTAGAAAATCTTCTGATTTATCGAATGCTGAATTGGTTGATGAAAAAGAAAACAAGTGCAGGAATTGCATAGAAATGTGCAAAGCCTGTACTAAAAAAGATGACATCATAAAAGTTAAAGAAATTGAAGCAACCAAATTTGAAAATGTTTTCAAAATAAAATGTAAAGAAATGGTTGAAACAGAAGAAATGTTGAAACTAAAAGTTGAAAATTTAACACAGAAATGTCAAGATCTTGAAAAGGATAATGATGTTTATAGACAATTGTGTTCTACAAAATGTGTCGATTGTGTTGAAAAAGAATCGAAATTTCAAGATTTACAAAAACAGTATGATTCTTTAAAGTGGTCGAGTCAGAGAGTACAAGAAGCTTATGATACTTTGAAGAGCCAAGTCAAAAGTTTTGATCAAAGATTGTCTGAAACTTTAACAACCAAAGAAATGTATGAGAGACAGTTTAAAGAAAAGCAAATTGAATTAAACAAATGTTTTGATGAAATTGAAAATCTTAAACAAGTCTTGGCTGAAAAAGAAAAGGTTGTTACAAAACTTCAAAGTTATCATAACTCTTCGTACATTCTCGAACGCATTTTCAACATCACACCAGATGACAAAGATACTGAAAATTGCAAAAAGGGTATTGGTTCAGAATTTCATCAGGTACCACCACCATTGAGAAACAATTATACTTTTTATGATGAGGAAAAGGTGGCAAAGGGTTTGAATATAGCTGACCAGTTACCTGAAAGTATTGATGTGACTTACTCCAAATCTGATGATGCTAATGATTCAGAGGTGGTAAGTAAGGTTGTTGAAAGCGTTTTGAAAGATGAGTCTACAAAAGGTAAGTCTGAATCACAGGATGGAGATGAAGGAAATCTTTATGATGGTTATCTGAAAAACACAAAATCCGAGAAAAATTTGAATGATGATTCAAAAGGATTGGTTTATTCCATGATTGGATCGGACAAATTATTCTTAGATGTTGTATTCCCGATTCAGAATGTGATTTCAGAGAAAGTCGATAAAGTTTTCAAAATGGTTGAGATTGAGAAGTCGGAAATTCCAAAGTTTGCTGGTGAAGGTCATAAATTTTTTTATAACAAACCTGGTTTTAAGAAGAAAAACATGAAGGCTGGGTTGGGTTATAAAAAGAAACGGAATTGGAATCAAAGTAAAAAACCAAATTTGCAACAAAAGATGAATTTTGTTCAAGGGAAAAGTTTGAAAGAAGAGGAAAAACTCAAATTTGGACAACAGTCTAATGAGGAGTTTGATGCGATGAAAAAGAAACAACAACAGGCCAAGGATGTTTCAAAGAAAGTGTGTTTTAAATGTGATCAAATTGGACATGTTGCACGAAAGTGTCCAAATCCAAAGCCTGTTGATGTTGAAAAACAGAAATCTGAGGATGTGAAATCAAGGTCAACTAGATTTGATTCGAAACAAACTTGGAGGTACAATACAAACAAGTTTGCTTCAAATCAAAATTGGAAATCAAACCCGAACAGGTTCGATTCAAGACAGACCTGGAATTCTCACACACCCAGATTCAGAACAACACAGAGTTGGAGAACATCTGTTGATATGACAAAACCTCAAGAGTTTTGGAAACCTAAAAATGTTATTCAAAATCAAAAGGTTCAAAACGAGACAAACTTTTACAAAAGAGGTGCTCCGGAAGGTCAAATGTGGAGTATTAAGAAACAAGTAACGTCGGTAAAAGATGAGAAAGTTGAAGTCAAAATTGAAAACCTTTTAAGTGACAAAGAGTTTCCAAAATTAAATGAACTTTATTGTGTTGAAATGCCTAAGGTCCAGCAGACCTGGGCTAAATTGTTCAAATGATTGATAAAGTTTGGATGTGCAGGTGCTCAACGAAGCTGAAGATTGTGAGAATGGTAGTTGGAGCAACCTGGCACAGGAAGAGGTTGCAGAACCCTGGTTTGGTTGAACAGGGAGTTTAGTTTGAGTGATTGTTTGTACATAAATAAACAATATTTTCAAAATCCTAAAAATTGAAAAAATTAAAAACCAAAAATATGTTTTTAGTTTGTTAAAATTTGAAAAACCAAAAATATGTTGTTTTTAATTTTGTTTGAATGTATGTTGATTGAATACGCCGAAACCCTCACGGCTGAACAAACATGATTACTTTCATTAGATTGAAACACGGTTTTCAAACTGTTAAGATCAATGGGTTGTATATCATGGGGGTATGTTATATTTTCTGCTTAAAGTGTTATATTTTCTGCAAAACAGAGCATGAGATGCAGAAAATGGATGGCGAGACAAAGCTATCAGTGTTGGTTGTCAAATTTTCTTTAAATGATTTTGCATTTTAGGGGGAGAAAAATTGTCATTAGAAAATACAAAAACATTTGAAAATTTGAAAAAGTAAAAAACATGATAAAAATTTAAAAATTGAGTTTTGCGTAAAAAGAGGAAATGATAGTACATCAGTAGACAGTTACAGTACGCTAAAGAATTGGAAAGTTTAAATGTGTTAAACGATCTCACCGTGGATGTGTCGGTAGGTTTTTATACACTTAGTAAACTTTTTTGGGATATAAACCTAAATTCAAACACTTGCTTATTTCATGGGGAACACTACTTGGATATATAGGTAACCCCTGAAATCTCGTTTGAAAGGTCTCATAATCTGATATACTAGGTCTTTATACTCAATGATGTCTGGGGTATTATTCCGGGACTTCTGCTGAACGGTGGTTCTGACCTAGTCCCTGGCTAATACTTGTGCTGCAATGCTTGAAACACAGCATTAAACCCTCAGTGTCACACCCCGACCGCGTAAAACAACAAATCGCGGCGGAAACATCGGGGCGTGTTGCGACAGAATTAATTGTTTCAAATCCATGGCAAACAAAGTTGTATTTTATTTATAAACAAAGGTGTTACATTGTTTCAAACAGGAAATTTAAGAGTTCAGAACATAATTAAACATAGTCTATCTTCTTTTAAAGTCTCTAAGGCACAGGTCCGCCCTAGTATCATGATCAACATCATATGGAAAAGCTCCTGAAAACACATGTGAAAATAGGTACGTCAGCATAAAAATGCCTGTGAGATACATAGGTTTGTGAAAATAAGATTCATGACTTGTGTTTGAGAAAATATTCCGTCATGAACCTTGTAATTTGATTTGTTTTGTAAATCACTTGAAAAACGATAAGATCAGATGATATGTATAAATAAGAGAATAGTGTATGGTTAAATGGATAACCATTGTAAACTGAGTTTGTATAAGATAAGTTGTTTGTAAAACAATGTATTGTGAAAAGTATGTTATTTGTATGAAATGCTCTATGTATAAAACTGAAATGATTCAAATAACGCTATGATATATAATACCATACAAACACTTATATATAGGAAGTACCAGCGGCGTATCCACCATGCTTGTATCATATTACACACGCATCGTTACTTAATCACTTAATCAAACCAAACCAAACAATGTAAAATGTTCATGTCAAGATGTAAATCATGTAAAAATGTCTATGTCAAATATCCAAGTCAAATGTCTATGTTTAAACCAATAGTCAAAAGTCCTTGTATAAACCATGTCAAATGTTGATAGTCCAAAAGTAGTCAAGTAATGTATAACCAAAATGATATGTATGGTAAGTAAAATAAGACTACTTAAACCATAAGTAAAAATGTACAAAACAAAGTATTTTGATTATATCAAAAAGTTATGTTTTGTAAAGTGATGCATGATACATTGATACGAACATTTATGTGGTGAGTTAACGCATACATTCAAGCCTTGAGACAGTCGGATAACCCTTTCAGTCAAGGTTATCAAAAGAATTGTATTCGGATTCAGTCATTCCTTACATCCAAACAAACCCGGGATGTCAGGAATGGGATTTGTCAAGTCCTATGGTACCACTACTTACTCCCGAGCGGCGTAGCAAATGTTAATGAATGTTATATAGACCCGTTAAACAAACCAAATGTCATACCAAAATGTAAGCATGTGATGAAGATAATGTACCTAGTATGCTAGAGTAAACATACAAGGTAGAGCTGTAAAACAATGTGTCCATATGTTACTGGAACATATGCAACAGAGATGCAATGTAAAACAATGTGTCCATATGCTGAGTAAACATATGCAACAGAAATGCAATGTAAAACAATGTGTCCATATGCTGAGTAAACATATGCAACAGAAATGCAATGTAAAACAATGTGTCCATATGCTGAGTAAACATATGCAACAGAGATGCAATGTAAAACAATGTGTCCATATGCTGAGTAAACATATGCAACAGAAATGCAATGTAAAACAATGTGTCCATATGCTGAGTAAACATATGCAACAGAGATGCAATGTAAAATGATGTACTAAGTATGCTAAGTTAACATACAAAGCAGAAAAGTCATGTAAATCAATGTGCTAGCATGCTATCAGTCAACATACATAGCGGAAATGTAATGAAATCATGTACTATAATGTACCAATGAACATAGCAAGTATATGATTTGAAAACAGGAAAGCATGAAAGTAACAAGTAGGCACATGTGTTCCACCCCAAAACAGTTTGGAAAACAGTAAAAGAGGGGTCTATGTACTCACTTGAGATTGCTCAGATGTATAAAGATAATCACCAAGTAATGCTAGAGATCTCGGAATCAAACGGCACCTAATATAGGTAACTATGTTAATAACCGGACCTTAATCGGATGATTGGATAGAATGAGGTTTCGTAAACCAAACGAGTGTAGAGACTCGTGTCATTTGGTTTAACAAAGCCTACATACTAAATGAAACCTAACATAATTGTTTACGACCCATTACGACCCGTTTAGGAAGCTTATGCTACTTTAACGTGTCGTGCGCGTGAAACGCGTTCAGACCGCCTAACTAGTCCTATGACAAGTGTTATATGCCTATACATGTTACATAATCAGTTATGTGACAAAGGTTTAGGTTACATATGCTTAATTACCAATTATACATGAAAAGGGTATTCTGGTAATTTACCTAAGGCATATAAACTACCTATCATACAACTACTTAAACGATGTGACCATAGGGTATAACCTCGGAAGGTTATTCCCTACTTACTATGGTCACCTAATGTATTTGGTCGGATCCTAATGATCGACCAACTGGGTCGAGTTCGAAGGTATAGGCGATTTATTAGATCGCCTACCCTACGACTCTAGACAACGTGGTAATCAGTGGGCATAGTCCCAAGGGACTATGACCAACGTGATTACACTCACGTTGCGAAGTTCAAACGAACTTCGCATTGACCATTACTGGTCAACGCTGAAAGTCAAACAAAGTTTGACTTTCTGACTCGAAAAGCAGTAAAAATAAGGAAAAGAACGAAAGAATACTAACCCAGGGTCCCCGAATGCTAAACTCAATTCGAAAATCTCAGGTATGAAACAAATGTTTCAACTTAGAGTTTCTCAAAGTGAATTTCTAGTGATTTTGAACAAAGGGGGTTGGGTTATTTATAGTTTTTGGTCCACCGCTAGGATCGTTTCTTGGAAAAGGGGAAAAGATCTAGTCCGTACACTTGTTGCAAGGTTATGGAAGCTTAATTCCATCCTTATCTAGTGACTAAGCAAGTGAAAACATGTGGTGGAGGATTAAACATGTGCAAACAGCCTGTTTTAAAAACTCTGCATCTGGTCAGAAGACCCCCTGCGCATCGTAGGGCAAAAGTCCCTGCGCATCGTAGGGGTGAAGTTTGGCAGATTTACAGTTTTGGTCCCTGAACTGTATTTAGGCCATTTTTGACACGTTTAAGGCCCGTTAACCCCATTTCAAACCTCTAAAATGAAGTTAAAGTATAGGGAACTTAAAATGTGTTCAAAAATATCTCAGATGTCGGTTCGTTTAGCCGTACGAACGCGATGTTCGCTTAATTACGACGGAATGCGCACAAGCGCGAAAAACGATCCAAATGACGCGACGAATGGATTTTTCTTAAGGCGAACACTAAAATATAATATAGTCATGCTTACATAAATTTTTGGATGTCCAGATGTATTCAGAACGTAAGTTATGCGCGAAAATGCAAACTTGTGCACTTTTTGACACTTTTAGTCCCTGAATGACCCAAAAGTTTATTTTAGCACACCGAACCCCTCAAAGCCTATTTCTAAGCTATGTAAAGGATATTTAAGGTGTGTTTAACTTATGGTTATGTTCCGGAATGTTCGTTACAGTTTAAATTGACATACCTTCGCAGTTTGTCATATTTAGTCCCTGTAAACGAATTAACTTGTTTTTGCCATACCAATGCCTTCAAAACTTATTTCTAAGTTATTTAAAGGTTATTTAAGGTATGTTGAGTATATGATGATGTTCCGGAGTATTTCTCGCATTAAACTGAGTACGTTTACGCACTAGTTTGCGTATAACTCTCCAGAAAGCGATGTAGAGTTTGAAATTACATAAAAGTCAAAACATGAAAAATGTAAAACATAACAAAACAAACATTGTGATCAAATAACATTGGTTTATTGATAACAGAACTGTTCATAGTGATTACAAGCACAGTTGTTACAGTCTCCCCTACTTGTGGAAATTTCGTCCCGAAATTTATTTAGAGGAAACTCGTGGAAAAAGATGTGGGTATTTCGCCTTCATTTGGTCTTCGCGTTCCCAAGTAAACTCAGGTCCACGTTTAGCTTCCCAGCGAACTTTGACCAAAGGAATGCGCTTGCGTTTAAGCCATTTGACTTCACGTTCCATGATTTCCACTGGTTTCTCAACAAATTTCAGTGTTTTGCCAACACGAATTTCGTCAAGCGGTATGGAGTAGTTCTCATCAGCTGTACACTTCTTGAGATTTGATACGTGAAAAGTTGGATGAACATTTCCCAGTTCCGGAGGTAACTCAAGTCTGTAGGCTACCTTTCCGATTCTTTCGACGATCTTGAATGGTCCAACGTATCTAGGTGCAAGTTTTCCTTTCTTTCCAAATCTGATCACACCTTTCCAAGGTGAGACCTTAAGTAATACTCGATCACCGACTTGAAATTCAAAGGCTTTGCGTTTTGGGTCCGCGTAAATCTTCTGACGGTTTCTAGCTGCCTGAAGGTTATCACGAACTTTCTTGACCTTGTCAGTTGTCTCTAAAATGAGGGCAGGTCCAGTAAGTTGAGCCTCGCCAATCTCATTCCAGCAGACTGGTGAACGACATTTTCGACCATAGAGAGCTTCGAAAGGAGCCATTCCGATGCTAGTGTGATAACTGTTGTTGTAGGAGAATTCAATCAATTTAAGATGTGAATCCCAGCTACCACCAAAATCGATCACACAAGCTCTTAGCATATCCTCCAGAGTCTGGATTGTTCTCTCAGATTGACCATCCGTTTGCGGATGATAAGCTGTGCTCAGATTAAGTTGGGTTCCCATAGCAGATTGCATGGTTCTCCAAAAATGAGAAGTGAAACGAGCATCTCTGTCAGAAATGATGTTCAAAGGAACACCATGTCGAGCCACAATTTCATCTACATAGATTTGAGCAAGTCTGTCAGTAGGAAAATCCTCGCGGATTGGCAAGAAATGTGCTGACTTTGTAAGACGATCAACGACTACCCAGATGGCATCATGACCTTTCTTTGTGCGCGGGAGTTTGGTAACAAGATCCATAGTAATGTTTTCCCATTTCCAAACTGGGATCTCTGGTTGTTCCAATAAACCCGAAGGACGCTGATGTTCAGCCTTAACCTTAAGACAAGTAAGGCATTTTGATACGTATAAGGCAATGTCTTTCTTCATACCAGGCCACCAATAGTGAATACGAAGATCCTTATACATTTTATCTGAGCCCGGATGAATAGAATAACGAGACTTATGGGCTTCATCCATAAGCAAGGTACGAAGATCATCCTGGCTTGGGACCCACAAACGGTCCATGAAGTAATATGATCCATTATCCTTCAGTTCAAGAGCAGGTGTTATGTGATAAGGAAACTCCTTATCCATCAAACCTTGTGAAACACAAGATTGTTGAGCCTGAGAAATGCGGGCTTGAATATCAGATCGAGCTTGAATAACAGATTGAACACGTACACAATGAAGCTTAGTACGTTCCTTGCGACTCAATGCATCAGCTACGACATTCGCCTTACCAGGATGGTAGCGAATTTCGCAGTCATAGTCGTTTAAAAGCTCAACCCAACGTCGCTGCCTCATGTTGAGTTCTTTCTGATTGAAGATATGCTGGAGACTTTTGTGGTCAGTGAAAACCACACATTTTGTACCGTACAAATAGTGTCTCCAGATCTTTAGAGCGAAAACAACTGCACCCAACTCAAGATCATGAGTGGTGTAGTTCTTCTCATGTATCTTCAACTGCCTTGATGCATAGGCTATGACTTTGTTCCTTTGCATCAGAACACAACCAAGACCCAATTTCGATGCATCACAATACACGACAAAATCATCATCACCCTCAGGCAATGATAGAACAGGCGCATCGCAAAGCTTCTGCTTCAAGTGTTGAAAAGCTTCCTCTTGTTTGTTTCCCCAATAAAAGGGCATTTTCTTCTGAGTTAGAGCAGTTAGAGGAACTGCAATTTTCGAGAAGTTTTCTATGAAGCGGCGATAATAACCCGCTAGACCAAGAAAAGAACGAACTTCAGTAGGAGTAGAAGGTGTATCCCAATCCTTAATCGCACTGATTTTGGAGGGATCTACATGAATACCTTGTTCGTTGATAATATGTCCTAAAAATTGAACCTCTTTAAGCCAGAATTCACACTTGGAGAATTTGGCGAAAAGTTGCTCTTTCTTTAGGAGTTCCAGAGTAAGACGAAGATGCTGCTCGTGATCAGCTCGCGTCTTAGAGTAAATCAAGATATCGTCAATAAAAACAATGACGAACTGATCCAAATAAGGTTTGCAGACCCTATTCATTAAGTCCATGAAAACAGCAGGAGCATTAGTCACACCGAATGGCATGACTGTGAACTCATAGTGCCCATACCGAGTACGGAACGCTGTCTTAGGAATATCTTCTTCATGCACCCGAAGTTGATGATATCCGGAACGTAGATCAATCTTCGAGAAATAAGAAGCGCCTTGTAACTGATCAAAGAGATCATCGATGCGAGGTAGGGGATATCGATTCTTGATGGTAAGCTTGTTAAGCTCACGATAATCGATACACATCCTAAAGGATCCATCCTTCTTCTTAACAAAAAGAACGGGAGCACCCCAAGGTGAAAAGCTAGGACGGATAAAACCTTTATCAGAGAGCTCCTGAAGCTGTTTAGACAACTCTTGCATCTCAGATGGTGCAAGACGATATGGAGCTCTGGCAACGGGATTTGCACCAGGTACGAGATCAATGCGGAACTCGACTTGGCGTGCTGGAGGTAGACCAGGTAAATCTTCAGGGAATACTTCAGAATAATCCGGAACGACAGGAATATCTGAAATAGACTTACCCTTGCCTTTATCTTCTGTAACATGTGCTAAGAAAGCCACATAGTTCTTCCGCAGATACTTCCGAGCTTTAAAGCAAGACATGAGTTTGAGACCAACGGTAGGCTTCTCACCTTGAACCTGCAGAATCTCGCCTGTCGAAAGCGGCACACGAACAATCTTCTCAGAACAAACTATCTCTGCGTGATGCTTAGATAACCAATCCATATCCACAATGACGTCGAAGCTTCCAAGTTGCATAGGCGTGAGATCGATAGGAAAAAGATGATCGTTAAGGTTCAACTGGCAGTTGCGTAGAACAGAATTAAGAATAATGGGTTCACCACTAGCAACCTCTACTGTCAAAGATTTACTTAGTTTCGTTCTAGACACGCGAAGCATCGGCTCAAAAGACAATGACACAAAACTCTTATCGGCACCCGAATCAAAGAGAACAGATGCAGGCTGATTATTAATAAAGAACGTACCGTTCACCACGTTATCATCCGCCTGCGCCTCTTGGGCATTCATGTTAAAAACTCGGCCTCGAGCCGGAGCCTGATTCTGATTCTGGTTCTGGTTGACTAGCCTTGGGCACCGGTTCCTGTAGTGGGTCAGATCCCCACAATTGTAGCACGAACCAGGAGGAAAATGAGGTCGTGCAGCTTGGCCCTGTTGCGGGGCAGGAGGCTGAGCAACCTGTTGAGCTTGGTTACGAACTGCCTGGTTCTGATTGACAGGAATGCGGCAGTCGACAGCAAGATGACCAGATCTTCCGCAGTTGGTGCACTGACGACACTGGAGATGTGGTTGGTGATGGCCGTTACACCTGTTGCACAAAGGTGCATTGCCAAAATAAGTCTTCTTGGCAGGTGGTTGCGCAGGCTGATTTGGTGCAGCTTGAGCCTGTGCAGTAACAGCAAAATTTTGGGCACCCTTTCGTTTCCTTGATTTCTTTGATGCTTCACCTTCCTTACCCTTACCCTTATTCTTGTTTTTCTCAGAATTAGTCTCCTTCTTTTTATCACCCTTGCGGGTGAGTTTACCCTTCCTGACTAGAGTCTCAGTGAGGGTAGCAGACAACTCGATAGCTTGGCGAAGGGTAGTAGGATTAACACCAGTCAAAATCTCCAGAATAGAATCGGGTAGCCCATCAATATACCTCTCGATCGCTTTATCCGGAGGGGTAACCATGGTGGGACACAATAGACTGAGTTCTTCAAAACGATCCGTGTATGCACGGTGTTCAGCCCCATCTTGCTTTAAGCCATCAAACTCTCGTTCCAAAACTCGAATTTCATGACGGGGACAAAACTCCTTCATCATGAGAGCCCGAAGCTCTTCCCATGTCTGTGCCAACGCCACTTCGGCACCCCTATCGCGCTTAATACCATTCCACCAGGTAAGCGCTCGCTTCTCAAACACGCTTGAAGCAAATTCAACCCTACGTGCATTCTGACACTGCACGTGTAAGAATGTGCTCTCGATACTTTCAAACCACCGTAGGAGCGCAGTTGCTCCTTGCGACCCAGAAAACTTAAGCGGCTTCGCAGAATTGAAATTCTTGAAATTACAGTGTGCGTTATTGTTGTTGTTATTGCCGTTGTTGTTAAATATATCGTGGACTTGAGTTACAACCCCGGGAAGTACAGCAGCCACTTGTTGAGAAACCAGGGCTGCGATCTCTTCAATAGTAAAAGTTCGAGGATCGCGTCGAGGAGGCATTCTAAAAGAGGAAAACATGAAAGAAAGCGAGTGAGATGATTGGATGAAAAGAATGAGATGAAACAAAATCAACAAGAGCAAAGATGGTGGTCATTCGTCCGTATCACAGAGCAAACAAACAACACACAGTGACTAATCAAAGTAAATGGGTCAAAAATAATGTATAATGAAGACATGCTCGCCTATAAGTGAACACTCATCCCAAGAATTCCCAGGTAAGCACAACTGGTCTCGCGTCTGATGAGATGTATACGAAGTGCTTGCCTAGACAGAAAACCCAGAATACAGGCATTCACCCTTCCAGTTTGCACATGTTCACATTATTTAAAACCCAAAACGTTTGACGGGATTTTGAAAATTTGAAGGCACAAGGCCAAAACCAAACTGAAAAGGGTTCAAAACCATATAAAAGAGAGTTCAAAACCTTACAATAGAGGGTTCAAAACCTTGTAATAATTTATTCAAAAACAGATGATTGTTTTTCAAAAATCGTTTCGGAAAAATTTTGGTTCCTTGTTTTGATAATCACCTAAGGATAGGTGATGTAAATGTTTTAAGATCTAAACACAACTAATTTGTGTTAGGGTCCTAGAAAAGTTATAGTCTAGGTCAAAGCATTACTAATAACCTAATTCCCTATAACCATTGGCTCTGATACCAACTCTTCTGTCACACCCCGACCGCGTAAAACAACAAATCGCGGCGGAAACATCGGGGCGTGTTGCGACAGAATTAATTGTTTCAAATCCATGGCAAACAAAGTTGTATTTTATTTATAAACAAAGGTGTTACATTGTTTCAAACAGGAAATTTAAGAGTTCAGAACATAATTAAACATAGTCTATCTTCTTTTAAAGTCTCTAAGGCACAGGTCCGCCCTAGTATCATGATCAACATCCTATGGAAAAGCTCCTGAAAACACATGTGAAAATAGGTACGTCAGCATAAAAATGCCTGTGAGATACATAGGTTTGTGAAAATAAGATTCATGACTTGTGTTTGAGAAAATATTCCGTCATGAACCTTGTAATTTGATTTGTTTTGTAAATCACTTGAAAAACGATAAGATCAGATGATATGTATAAATAAGAGAATAGTGTATGGTTAAATGGATAACCATTGTAAACTGAGTTTGTATAAGATAAGTTGTTTGTAAAACAATGTATTGTGAAAAGTATGTTATTTGTATGAAATGCTCTATGTATAAAACTGAAATGATTCAAATAACGCTATGATATATAATACCATACAAACACTTATATATAGGAAGTACCAGCGGCGTATCCACCATGCTTGTATCATATTACACACGCATCGTTACTTAATCACTTAATCAAACCAAACCAAACAATGTAAAATGTTCATGTCAAGATGTAAATCATGTAAAAATGTCTATGTCAAATATCCAAGTCAAATGTCTATGTTTAAACCAATAGTCAAAAGTCCTTGTATAAACCATGTCAAATGTTGATAGTCCAAAAGTAGTCAAGTAATGTATAACCAAAATGATATGTATGGTAAGTAAAATAAGACTACTTAAACCATAAGTAAAAATGTACAAAACAAAGTATTTTGATTATATCAAAAAGTTATGTTTTGTAAAGTGATGCATGATACATTGATACGAACATTTATGTGGTGAGTTAACGCATACATTCAAGCCTTGAGACAGTCGGATAACCCTTTCAGTCAAGGTTATCAAAAGAATTGTATTCGGATTCAGTCATTCCTTACATCCAAACAAACCCGGGATGTCAGGAATGGGATTTGTCAAGTCCTATGGTACCACTACTTACTCCCGAGCGGCGTAGCAAATGTTAATGAATGTTATATAGACCCGTTAAACAAACCAAATGTCATACCAAAATGTAAGCATGTGATGAAGATAATGTACCTAGTATGCTAGAGTAAACATACAAGGTAGAGCTGTAAAACAATGTGTCCATATGTTACTGGAACATATGCAACAGAGATGCAATGTAAAACAATGTGTCCATATGCTGAGTAAACATATGCAACAGAAATGCAATGTAAAACAATGTGTCCATATGCTGAGTAAACATATGCAACAGAAATGCAATGTAAAACAATGTGTCCATATGCTGAGTAAACATATGCAACAGAGATGCAATGTAAAACAATGTGTCCATATGCTGAGTAAACATATGCAACAGAAATGCAATGTAAAACAATGTGTCCATATGCTGAGTAAACATATGCAACAGAGATGCAATGTAAAATGATGTACTAAGTATGCTAAGTTAACATACAAAGCAGAAAAGTCATGTAAATCAATGTGCTAGCATGCTATCAGTCAACATACATAGCGGAAATGTAATGAAATCATGTACTATAATGTACCAATGAACATAGCAAGTATATGATTTGAAAACAGGAAAGCATGAAAGTAACAAGTAGGCACATGTGTTCCACCCCAAAACAGTTTGGAAAACAGTAAAAGAGGGGTCTATGTACTCACTTGAGATTGCTCAGATGTATAAAGATAATCACCAAGTAATGCTAGAGATCTCGGAATCAAACGGCACCTAATATAGGTAACTATGTTAATAACCGGACCTTAATCGGATGATTGGATAGAATGAGGTTTCGTAAACCAAACGAGTGTAGAGACTCGTGTCATTTGGTTTAACAAAGCCTACATACTAAATGAAACCTAACATAATTGTTTACGACCCATTACGACCCGTTTAGGAAGCTTATGCTACTTTAACGTGTCGTGCGCGTGAAACGCGTTCAGACCGCCTAACTAGTCCTATGACAAGTGTTATATGCCTATACATGTTACATAATCAGTTATGTGACAAAGGTTTAGGTTACATATGCTTAATTACCAATTATACATGAAAAGGGTATTCTGGTAATTTACCTAAGGCATATAAACTACCTATCATACAACTACTTAAACGATGTGACCATAGGGTATAACCTCGGAAGGTTATTCCCTACTTACTATGGTCACCTAATGTATTTGGTCGGATCCTAATGATCGACCAACTGGGTCGAGTTCGAAGGTATAGGCGATTTATTAGATCGCCTACCCTACGACTCTAGACAACGTGGTAATCAGTGGGTATAGTCCCAAGGGACTATGACCAACGTGATTACACTCACGTTGCGAAGTTCAAACGAACTTCGCATTGACCATTACTGGTCAACGCTGAAAGTCAAACAAAGTTTGACTTTCTGACTCGAAAAGCAGTAAAAATAAGGAAAAGAACGAAAGAATACTAACCCAGGGTCCCCGAATGCTAAACTCAATTCGAAAATCTCAGGTATGAAACAAATGTTTCAACTTAGAGTTTCTCAAAGTGAATTTCTAGTGATTTTGAACAAAGGGGGTTGGGTTATTTATAGTTTTTGGTCCACCGCTAGGATCGTTTCTTGGAAAAGGGGAAAAGATCTAGTCCGTACACTTGTTGCAAGGTTATGGAAGCTTAATTCCATCCTTATCTAGTGACTAAGCAAGTGAAAACATGTGGTGGAGGATTAAACATGTGCAAACAGCCTGTTTTAAAAACTCTGCATCTGGTCAGAAGACCCCCTGCGCATCGTAGGGCAAAAGTCCCTGCGCATCGTAGGGGTGAAGTTTGGCAGATTTACAGTTTTGGTCCCTGAACTGTATTTAGGCCATTTTTGACACGTTTAAGGCCCGTTAACCCCATTTCAAACCTCTAAAATGAAGTTAAAGTATAGGGAACTTAAAATGTGTTCAAAAATATCTCAGATGTCGGTTCGTTTAGCCGTACGAACGCGATGTTCGCTTAATTACGACGGAATGCGCACAAGCGCGAAAAACGATCCAAATGACGCGACGAATGGATTTTTCTTAAGGCGAACACTAAAATATAATATAGTCATGCTTACATAAATTTTTGGATGTCCAGATGTATTCAGAACGTAAGTTATGCGCGAAAATGCAAACTTGTGCACTTTTTGACACTTTTAGTCCCTGAATGACCCAAAAGTTTATTTTAGCACACCGAACCCCTCAAAGCCTATTTCTAAGCTATGTAAAGGATATTTAAGGTGTGTTTAACTTATGGTTATGTTCCGGAATGTTCGTTACAGTTTAAATTGACATACCTTCGCAGTTTGTCATATTTAGTCCCTGTAAACGAATTAACTTGTTTTTGCCATACCAATGCCTTCAAAACTTATTTCTAAGTTATTTAAAGGTTATTTAAGGTATGTTGAGTATATGATGATGTTCCGGAGTATTTCTCGCATTAAACTGAGTACGTTTACGCACTAGTTTGCGTATAACTCTCCAGAAAGCGATGTAGAGTTTGAAATTACATAAAAGTCAAAACATGAAAAATGTAAAACATAACAAAACAAACATTGTGATCAAATAACATTGGTTTATTGATAACAGAACTGTTCATAGTGATTACAAGCACAGTTGTTACACTCAGCATGCTGAAACAATAAAATTGATAAATGCTGCTGTTGTAAGCAAAAAGATCCTCTAAAGGGGACACACCGAAAAGTCGAAGCTGATATCTCTCTGCGTATACGGAAGTATCGATCTGAGATCCCTCGGCCCTCGCATACCTAATTTATATACAGATATCATTGTAGTATTCTCACCTGTAAGACTGATTATTGGGATTCTGGATACGGGAGTATATTCAAGAGGTGGGACACATGAATGGGTTTAAGTTCTTAAAACATCTAATTCGTATCCTGAATCAGTTGAAGTTTGTATGAAAATTTAAGTGGATCAGTATATCGACAATCTAAGTGAATTGTTTAATACTTACTGTGTTTTTAAGCTCAACGGTACTTGTGACTTGTCAAAAACTGATATGATCCTCTGACGCATACTCAAACAAAAATATTGTTTGTGAATATGTTTGTACATATTTCGTTATTGCTTTGTATTTTCAGAAAATACAAAAAGATTTTGATTTCTGCTTTATTTTCGACAACTGATGTCTGAGTGCTGAGTTTCAAAATCTAAGTAAGCTGATCGTGTTTCTGAAAATAAAACAAGTTCATTAATTTGAAACTTGAAGTTTTTTTTTAAAATAAAAAATTCAAAAACAGTTTGTGATATCTCCAAGGTCATTAATTTGGACTTGGATGATTAACTGTGGGGGATTTGGATGCTTATATTGTTATAAGAGCTAGTTTCCGATACGATTCGATGAAACTGCCAAATTCATGAATAGTGATTTCTAGAAAGATTGAATTGTCAGATTACGATATCTGGAAGATTAAAATGTTGTTACTTATAGTTGTATGAGTGATTGCAGGTAATCCAGACTACGATCCCGAGAGCCGAGTCTAAGGAGGAGTCTGAAGACAAACTGAAAGAAAGGAGGAGTTTGTAGCTGAGAAGCTAGGTGTCGATCCCTAAAAGCACGGAAGCTTGATGAAAGGGGGAGCCTGAAGAAAAGGAGTCTGATCGAAAAGAGGAGCAACGGAAGCTCAAAGACATATCCAAGGGGGATTCTGTTCAAGATAGAGAAAGACAAGATGCTATGAGATTGACTACGGCAATATCCAAGGGGGAGTCTGTTAGTGCAATATGTGTCTATCGCCTCCATCAATCAGAACCGTAGCTGAAACTGTTAATTTCTAGGCTTATATTGTAATAGTTAGAAATATCTAGAAAAAGGCAAGGTGGCATTTGTGTAAATAATGAGATATCTCATTATATTCCTTATGCCTATAAATAGGAGCCTTAGGGTTTCTTTTAAGAACTTTTGACACTTTTACACATTTGAAGCTTTGGAGAGCTAGAGTTCTAGAGAGAGGTTCTAGAGAGAGAAAGCTTGTGTTCGTGATTCAGGTGCTTGTATCTTTCAGATCTGGAATAGAATCACTGTTAAAATTACATTCTCGTGTGTTTCGGTCTCACTCGTGCACGGATTCCGCACGTTCACGAGTCGGTTTGCAATCGAAACGGAGTCAAACCGGTCCTAACAGTTCTCATCATCATATTCTTTTCCTTCTCAACAAGAAACTCTTGATTTGACTGTCTCCAGAATTGTTTCTTCTCTTCTTCTACTGAACTTTCACCTGAAACAAATTTAGTTTTTGTTTTATAACTTTTCTCATTTTTATGATTTTCTGGGGGAATAAAACCTAATCCCTGCTTTTTGAAATTACCGTTATGGTTTGGTTTCTTTCGATAACCCGAACCAGAACTGTAACCCTTTTTCTTGTTCAATCTCTGTTGAATTATTGAAGTGTACTTTTTAGGTTTTTCATGAAGATTTAAATCTTTTATTTCAGAAATATTAATTTCTGTTAATTTGAAAACCTGTTTGATCATTTCAGTTTTGACACTTCTTATTGGAAATTCCTCATCAGAATATAATTTGTTTGAATCATTCAAAGTATAAGCCACTTTGATTGGTCCATCATTCAAATTAGATTTTGATAACAGGAATTCTTTATTGTAAACCTGTTTAACCGGTGAACTCGGACTCTTTTCTGATGAACTTGAACTTTCAGATTTAGACTCCGACTTTGACTCTTCATCCATATCCAACACCTGATCGACCACTTTCTTTAACAACTCAGACTCATGATCAGTGTCAGACGCTGTGAATGTGACATCAATATTGTCTGGTAACTCATCAATGATTTCAGACTTTAACTTGGTGTTGAGAGCCTTATTTAAATGTTCCTCATTTGGCTTTCTGGGAGAATAACTATTCCAAATCGGGGGCAGACACTTGTTATATTTGACACTTTGTTTCTTACCAGTATCCGTAGGATAAACTCTATCAATCAAATAATCACAAGTTGTATAACTCAACAACAATCTTTTGATTCTTTCACTCTCAATTTTTTCAAGTTCCAGATCTTGCTTAAGCTTTGCACAGTCTTCAATATACTCATTGATGACCTTCTTCTTTGTCATTAATGTTGAGCTCATCATTGTCATAGCAGCATCAACTTCTGAATTTGTCTTTTTTCAAACCATCAACTGTTCTGTTTAGCACATCATAAGATTCCTTCACATACTTCACATCAGACAACAAATTTTCTTTCATCTTTTCTAATTCAACTATCTTCTTATCCTTCTCATCACAATCTTTGCAAGATTCTAAACATTTCTGACAAGGTTTAATGACCTCAACTATCTTTTCAACCTCGACAATCTTCTCAATTTCAATAATTTTTTCTACCTCGGCGATTTTCTCAACTTCGACGAGTTTTTCAACTTCCACTATTTTTTCAACCTCAACAATTTTCTCTACCACTTTCTCCACTTCAATGATTTTTTCTATCACCTTCTCAATTACTTGTTCAACATTTGCTTCTTTAGCTTCCATCTTTGCCTTTTCGTCAGCTATTCTTCTTACTTCCAGTTCTCTCTTCAATCTGGCAATCTTTTTCTCATTCAGCATCTCAACTTTATCCGCAAAAAACAAATTAAAACTATTAGGATCTAGACCTTTTCTAGCTTTATTAATGTATTCTTCTTCATCATCAGTATCTACATCACTTCCAAAATCTGGAAAAATCGGTATTCTTTTCGGACTAGATTTGACTTCATCTTCTTCCAGAATTCTAGCAACAAGACCTGAACCATGTGGAATGTATTTATCCCAGCTAAATCCCTCTGCAACATTTTCATCATCTTGGTCAATTATACCATAACAAGCTCTTTTCTCCTTTTCTTCAATGGCACGTGCATGTGCAGTTTGTGGTTGTTGAGCAATCTGATGAAAAATTGATTTTTGAAAATAATTATTTTTTCCAGACTGATCTTGTCTTCCATTTGCTTCTTTGTTTTTGCACTCACGCTTAAAATGACCTTTTTCTCGACAACGAAAACACGTAACCTTTGATTTGTCAAACCCTATTGGAGATTTAGACATCTCACTAAACTCATCTCTTCCGGTGATTTGTTGAAACTTTTCTGCCCTTCGAACAGCACTGGCTAAACACCATTTTACATCCATCAACTCAAGTTCCTCAGCATCAATCTGATCATAATCCTCTTTGGTAAGCATCGCATTTCCAATTTTGCCAGCAATCAAACTTTCATATGATTCCAACATAGTAACAAGTGATGCCATGTGTTGCTTAGCTATTTCTGGAGAAAAATTTGACCATTTTGAATGTTCAAGGTAACGTTGCACTGCAGATTTGTAGAATTCTGTCGTTGAGGACTTGGTGTTGTAAAATTTGGATCAAAGCTTGAATACAAAGACGAAGATCCACTACTTTGAATCACAGTACTTCCCTTTGTTCCAGAAGAACTATCAGCACTGAAACCAGTTTGAATCTTTGGGCTTGGCGTAACTTCAAATTTGTTTCCTCTGTAGTATAAACTGACATCTTGTTGAGCATTTGGATTAGTCATGATTTTCGTTTTCTGGATATCCAACTCATGCTCTTCAATCTTCTGCATAAACTGTGCCAGATTCATATTTTCATATTTTCACATGTGTTTTAGGATCAACAAATAAGTTCTCCATTTTTGCTGTGGTAATGCATCGGCTAGTTTATCAACCCATTCATCGTCGACTTTCTTTATGTCCAATCTTCCCATTTCCAAAACCATATGACAATATCTATCAATGGTCATTTTTGTTGTTTCATTTTCAAAAGCTACAAACATATAAAATGATTTCTTCAGTAAAGCCTTTTTGTTCTTGATCATATCTGCACTTCCTTTAAACTTTTGAATTAATGCTGTCCAAATTGATCTAGCGGTACCCTCATGTTGGAGCAAAACAAAGATATCTTCTTTAACTGCTTGTTGAAGAATACTGATCATCATTTTTTCACTTGTATATTTCAATTTTTCATCCTTTGAAAAGTCACAAAAAGCCTTTTCAAGCCCAGGTTCATTTTTCGGTTTCTCGTAATCTTTCTCTAATGAACACCATGCCTCAAACTTATAAGCTTGCACCCAGTTCTCAAATCGATTTTGCCATCCTCTAAAATCTTCGATGTACATAAGCTTTGGCGGATTTTGATAAGTTCCCGTCTCATTCTCACTATAAAGAGTTTCAGCAGCTGTAACAGGAGCAACAGGTGTAGCAAACGCATTGTAGAATTCTTCTTCCATGATTCAGTAATCTGTATCACAAAGTCAACAAAGTTCAAACAACAATAAAGATTTCACACGAAATAATAGTTCAAACGAAAACACTTGGTGCGAAATGATCAGATTCAAGCGAAATCAGAATTGATGCGAAATATGAGTTTCAAACGAAATCACTATTTCACATGAAATACCAACTTTCAAACGAAATAACCTGATTTCGTACGAAATTACAAGCTGATTTCGTGCGAAATAGAAAAACTGAGGTGATTTCGTGCGAAATAAACCAAATACAGTGATTTCGTGCGAAATCAAGTGTATTTTTCAAGTGAAATAGCAATTTCAAGCGAAACCAATTGCCTATTTCGTGCGAAATACTGCTGACGTCATCATAAACGATCTGATTTTCAAGCAAAATAACCAATTTTATCAGTTTTAGATCGAATTAAGGTTCAATTCTTTCAAGGATTAGTTAAAACTATGTTTCGCACTTAATATGTGAAATTCAATCCATTTTAACCGTGAAATTCTGTTTAATTTTGAAAAGAAGGTGTAGAATTCAGATTTTTGATGAAAACAAGTTGATTTTGGTAAGAACTCTTCCTCCTGAGCTCTGATACCACATGTAGGATCGTTCTGTGACCCAAAGGAGTTTATCAGAAGAGTTCTCGGTCTAATAAGAGGCGGAATTCATTGATTAGACTTTGTAACAACTTGATTCACACTTAATTGTCTTGTTTTATTGATATAACACATTTACAGATCAGTAGACACGTCGGCAGCACTTCGGTACCGAAAACAAGAACATTATAAATGATTTCGCATCTAGGGTGTTTATAGGGGTTGGTATTTCGCACGGAATTACCATCTGCTATTTCGTGCGAAATAGCTGACTGCTATTTCGTGCGAAATCAACCTTTCACACACAAACCCTAGATTTCTTCGTACAACGTGCCCTGATCTAACAATTCTAATACAAGACTCGGTACAAGACGAAGTCGACAGACGTAATGCACCAACAATTCTTGTCACACCCCGACCGCGTAAAACAACAAACCGCGGAGGAAACGTCGGGGAGTCGTGTGGCAGAATTATTGTTTCAAAACACATGATAATTAAAGTTACGTTTTACAAGCTTAAATTATTACATTGTCTTAGTTCAAACAAAACACATAACATAAAAGATAATAACTTTCTTGATTTTAGATTGCTAAGGCCCAAGTTGCCCTAAGTGTAGCTTGCTCACATCAAGCATTCGCTCCTGAAACATATGTGAAAGTAAATACGTCAGCATAAAAATGCCTGTGAGTAACATAGGTTTAGTGTTGAAGATTCATGACTTTCAATGTTAAAAGAAATGTTTAACGAAAAGTAGTCATGAACCTTATAAATTATTTTCTTTTATAAAATCATATGAAAATCAAATGATATAAAAGAATGATGTATGGTTAAGTAAATAACCAAATGAAAATAATATGTATAAAATATGTCATGTCTTGTCTTTGTTGAAGTGGTTGAGATAACGCCACGATATGCAATACAATAAAAGCACTTTTATATAGGAAGTACCAGCGGCGTATCCACCATGCTTTTACCATATTACACACGTCTCGTTACTTAAAACACTTATTAATAACCATGAAATAATGTCTTGTTTAAATGTAAATGTCCAATGTCAAATGTCAAATGTCCAGTATAAACCATGTCTAGTATGGCGAATAAATAGTATTTACTCAAGCCAAATGTATAATGTCATGTATAAACAAATGTCATATGTAATCAAAATGTCATGTACAAAACAAAGTCTTTGAATAAACAAAAGTTTAAAATCAAAAGTTATGTTTTGAAAACCATTGCTTTTATTGATATGAACATTTATGTGGTTTGTCTATTGCATACACTCAAGCCTTGAGACTGTCGGATAAACCCTTATCAGGATCAAGGTTTATAAAAAAAATGTATTCGGATTCTGTCATTCCCCTTCCGAAATACCTAGAAAGCGGGAACGGGATTTGTCAAGTCCTATAGCGCTATTACATACTACCGAGCGGCGTGATCATTGTTAATGAATGTACTACTCCGTTAAACATACCAAATGTCTTTTTCAATGTAAGCATGTCATGAAAATGTCTTTGTAAAACCATGTAATAGGCATACTAAGTCAATATGCCAAGTAAAATGTATTTGAAATAATGTATTATATGTAATATGTAACAAAAATGTATAATGTCATGAAAACGGAAAGTAAAGTTATGCACATATGCTTCACCCCAAAACATTTGAAAAACGTAAAATAGGGGAACTATGTACTCACCTTTGGGTGCGTTTTTATATGTTAACACAATCCCTCAAATTGTTTATTCGTCTTAAATTAAATAAGAACGATTTAATAATAAAAAACTCACAAAAATACCTAAGTTTCTCCGATACTTAGAATTTTCACATAACTTTGAGATTTCTCGAAAAGTTATTATTTTTTATTATATTGGTGTATTTATATATATATGAGTTCATATGTATTTTTTTAAAAAACTTTGCGACTTGAACGATTTTATTGGTGACCCTCATCATGTTATAAGCAATATATCTACGATTTGCGCGTCGTAATATATATACTTATTGTGACATAAAATAAATATCGTAATACACATAATCTTGTCAACTATAAACATGTAATCATACACATATTATAAATCACATAACATCTTGTAACAAATAAAATTAACCCATGAACAACCCATTCTATATTTTAGCGATTCGGTAACGTTTTTTGGGCGCCGGAAGTCACGTATGACTAACCAAATACCAAGTAAACCTAATATAAGTTAAAATACTTATTTTTATATCAAAAATATCAGTTTACTTACTGATCTAAAACAGTTTTATAAAAATCCTCCGAAAAGCCGATTTTTAACCGTTTTACCGAATAGTTTTGCATCAAACCTTACCCTAACCATCCCAAATCGTAATGACTTAATATTTTAACATAACCCATGTTATTTACTGAATAAAATAGTGTTTATACTCATGATAGTGCAGGTCTCACATAAAGCACATAAATCATACAAATTTCACATATTTTACCACTTTCTAAGCTATATGTACAACATGCAAAGCTATCAAACCTATGACAAAGTCTCATGCCATTATAATATACCAAATAATGTTATTTTTAGTGTTTATAATGTGTTGTAAAACATTTTTGTCATACAATCATTTTTTTTATCATTTCTTGAGATTTAAATCAACATGTATTCTTATGTACAAGTGTCTAAAGCACACTATCATATCCTCATCATTTCATATGAATTTAAATGCATCAAATATGTAATTTTTTTATGTTTACTTACTGATTTAATTGAACATTTATCATATCATGCAAAAATCATCAAGCACTTGCATTTTAACTATCATTCAAGAAAAAGCAACAACTTAAAAATTCTCAAATATGTCTAATAAATTTTTGGCCATTTACATGTCAAAATACTAACATTATTTCAAATTACAACTCATGATTCAATCATCTCTTTATATCTCTAACATATTTGCACATAATCTTGTTCATGCAAGCAAACATCCTAAACAAGTATTTATCAAAAATCAAACTCAAATCTCATACACACACACACACACACACACACACATATATATATATATATATATATATATATATATATATATACAGTTACACATACACACATATATACCACCATTTTTCTTTTTTATCAAGACCCATTTCTTTTTAGATTTCAAGTTTGTGAAAAATTTCAAGATTCAAGAGAAACTTCCAATCATCAAGAACAACCAAGAATCAAGAGTATGATTTAAACACAAACTTTATACCTTCAAGATTCAAGTGAGTTTTTGGATGAGATTTTGATGATATGGAGCTTCAAATCACTTGAAAGCACCTTGGAAACTCCCGTGGATCTTCACACCAACTTGAATCTAGCTTGGAATGGAGTTTAATCTTGAAGAACAAAGTTGAAAAGATGAAATTGGTGATGGTGGTGAGGGTTACGGTTTTGGAGGAGAGAGAGAGGAGAAGGTTGCTTTGATTTTGAGATCTCTTGAAAGATTATATAAAGATATGAAAGATTTGTAAAGATTGTCTGTATCAAAAAGAACAACAAGTGGCAAGGATGATGAGAGAAGTGGCAATCTTATTATGTGCATATGACAACACACAACTATATATACATCCATACATATATTTAATATGTGTAGGTTAAAAAAACAGGTATTAAACTGGATACCGGGTATTTTATCTAGCGTTTAAATCCCGGTTTATGGCGTTTTAAATTATTTTTATTATTCTATAAAAATAAACTCGCCAAAATATTACTGAAATAAATATCAGTTGCCGAGACTGGCTGCTTTGCCTGCGTTATGCAGTAGAAGCACTGTGTTACGCAGTAACGCGCGGTACACGCTTAAACTTGAAAAATAACGTTTTTAAGCGCTTTAATTTATTTTCAACACGAACATGATTAAAAATGAAATTTTAATCATAACAAAATATTTTTGGGATTTAAATATTATCCGGGCGGTCACCAACGTTCGTTTCGCAGTTTTGTCGCAAATAGTTCTAAAGTTCGAATAAACATGTTTTTGCCATACCGAATCTTTCGAAACTTATTTCTAAGTTATGTAAAAGGGTATTTAGGGTATGTTTGGCTTATGTCACAGTTCCGGAGTGTACGTCGCGTTAAACTGATTTTGTTTACGTAACGGTTTATGATTTCACTTCCAGAACAGGTTTATTGAAAACGTACTAATGTCACAAATAATTAAACAAATATTGAAATTAAAACACCATATTTTATTAAATACGAAGTTGTTCGGAACAGTACAAGGATTAAAATTCACAGATGTCACAGTCTCCCCTACTTTTGGAAATTTCGTCCCGAAATTTAATTAGAGGAAACTTGTGGGAAAAGGTGTGGATATTTCGCCTTCATTTGATCCTCTCGTTCCCAAGTAAACTCTGGGCCACGTTTGGATTCCCAGCGAACTTTGACTATCCGTATGCGCTTGCGCTTGAGCTTCTTGACTTGATGGTCCAATATTTCTACAGGTTTTTTGACGAAGTGCATCGTTTTGTCGACACGAATTTCATTAAGGGGGATGTGGAGGTTTTCATCAGCCAAACACTTTTTCAGATTGGACACGTGGAAAGTTGGATGAACATTTCCAAGTTCAGGAGGCAGCTCAAGTCTGTAGGCTACTTTTCCGATTCTTTCAACGATCTTGAATGGTCCAACATATCGTGGTGCAAGTTTTCCTTTCTTCCCAAATCTGATTACACCTTTCCAAGGAGATACCTTGAGTAGGACGAGATCACCAACTTGGAATTCCAAAGGCTTGCGTCGTCTATCCGCGTAACTCTTTTGACGGCTTCTAGCTGTTAAGAGGTTGTCGCGAATTTTCTTGACTTTGTCTGTAGTCTCTAGAATGAGTTCAGGTCCAGTGAGCTGAGCTTCACCAATCTCATTCCAGCAGACCGGCGAACAACATTTTCGACCGTATAAAGCTTCAAAAGGAGCCATGTTGATGCTGGAGTGATAACTATTGTTGTAGGAGTATTCAATCAACGGTAGATGCGAATCCCAACTACCACCAAAATCGATCACACAAGCTCTAAGCATATCCTCCAATGTCTGGATTGTTCTTTCAGATTGTCCATCCGTTTGAGGATGATAAGCTGTGCTCAAATTGAGTTGGGTTCCCATAGCAGATTGCATGGTTCTCCAAAAGTGAGATGAGAATCGAGCATCTCGGTCTGATATGATGTTCAAAGGAACACCATGTCGGGATACAATCTCATCTACATAGATCTTGGCAAGCTTGTCAGCAGAGAGATCCTCACGGATTGGCAAGAAGTGAGCAGATTTTGTCAAACGATCAACTATTACCCAAATGGCATCATGACCTCTATTAGTGCGCGGTAGTTTGGTAATGAGATCCTTGGCAATGTTTTCCCATTTCCAAACCGGTATCTCTGGTTGTTCCAATAATCCAGAGGGATGTTGATGTTCCGCCTTAACCTTCAGACAAGTAAGGCATTTACATGGGCCGATATGCAACTGATTTTCTTGGATGAGTTTTACACTTCCCAAAAGACTAATGATGCACGGAGAGGTTTGAGAAGCTTCCAACAACAATCGGGGGAAATGTTTCACGAGGCGTTTGAAAGGTTCAATATGATGCTACGGAATTGCCCTCATCACGGTATCCAACTTTGGGAATTGTTGAACGCATTTCACGAAGGGTTGAGTTCGGAGGATGCTCATGACTTGATGTCGATTACTAATGGTACATTCGGTACAAACTTTGAACAAGACGATTGGGAATTTTTAGAACAAATGGCAGTGACTTCCAAAAGGAAGGCCCAATCCTCAAGACGGGCAAGGCATGTGATACAAAGGCCACAAGTGCATGGAGTAGATAGTGGAAACGTGCAAACCACGAATCAAGTGTACAACGTGTGCACTAATTGCAATTAAATAGGCCACACGGCGGAAGTTTTCTTAGTAGGAGTGGATGATGGGCAAGTAGAAGAAGTGAATGCTATTCAAGGGGGTGGTCGAAATTTCAACATGAACTCAAATACATACCACCCCGGGTTACGAAACCATCCTAATTTCCGTTACGAAAACGTGGCGAACCAAGCAAACCCAAATTTTCAAGGAGCTCTAGCTAATTTTGCACCTCGCCAACAATACAATCAAGGGAACTATAGGGGTGGAAATAATTATGGCTAAAAGGGCAATTTCAACAAAAGGGTCAAAGTGGTTCGGGTCAAAATTCATCAAGCAGGAATGAAGTCATGGATATGCTTCGGCCAATGCAACAAGACATGCAAAAACGGAATCAACTTGATGAAGTTCGGATGCAAAAGGATGAGGTTCGTGACAAGAGCATTCAAACATTAACAAACCAAATGGGTCAATTGGCAACCGACGTGGCAGAGTTGAAGAAAAACAAAGGTCAACTTCCTAGTGACACCAAGGTAAATCCTTCCCATAGTTCGTCACGAGGTAATAATGTTAATGTTCATCATGTTAGTGTGTTAAGAAGTGGCAAAGAATTTAAAGCCAATTTGTCACCGGGGTTGGTTGAAGGGGTGGTTGAGGATGTCACGGGTAATGAAAGTGACGATGATGAAGTTTCACCGGCTGTATCAAAAGAATCAAATGTTAAAAAACCGGGTTTGGGTGAAAATGAAAAGAATGAAAAAGATGAAGGTGAACCGAGTCAAGTCCCGTTTCCATCGGCTCTACTTGACCCGGGTAAGAAAAATTTTATTGCATCAAGAGGTCCCCAAAAAGAGGAGTTGTGGGACATGTTCAAACAAGTTAAAATTAACCTTCCACTCCTTGATGCAATAAAGCAAGTGCCCGCATACGCTAAATTTTTAAAAGAATTGTCACACAAAAAAGGCAACAAAAGAAGAAAATGCCTAAGCGGGTAGATTTAACCGGGCAAGTAAGTGCGGTGTTGAATGGGGAGCTTCCTCCTAAGCTCCAAGATCCGGGCACGCCATTAATAAATATACAAGTTGGTAATTTTCAAATGGCAAAGGCATTACTAGATCTTGGAGCCGGGGTGGGCATTTTACGGGGGGGCTTATATGACCAATACGACTTTGGTCCGTTAGCAAGGGTAAAGACAACGGTTGTTTTGGCCAATTTGTCTCATAAGCTACCTCGGGGGATGGTTCAAAATGTTATTGTGAAAATTGATGAGTTTTACTACCCGGATGACTTTTTAGTCTTAGACTACTCATCTGTGGACCCAAAACAACAACAAAATGTTATCTTGGGTTGGCCATTTTTGAGCACCGCGCATGCTGTGATCGATTGTAGATTTGGTACAGTCGATATGACTTTTGGAAATTGAAAAATGCGCTTGAATGTTTTTACTAACAATTCTAATGATGTTGGTGTTGATGAGTGTTTTATGGCAGATTTAGTCGACGGATGCAACCCGCATGAGTATGAGGAAGATAGCATGGATATGTGTGTTTGTGATTTTTCTGAACAGGTACATGCTTGTGCACTAAGGGTTGAAGAGGAGAAATAAGTTCGGGTACTAAACCATCATTGGAAGAACCACCAAAGTTGGAGCTCAAAGACTTGCCGAGCCATTTGAAGTATGCTTTTCTAGGGGATAATGACACTCTACCGGTAATTATTGCCTCTAATTTAGAGATGGCGCAAGAACAAGCTTTATTGGAAGTCTTGAAAGAGAACAAGGGAGCTATTGGATGGACGATTGCCGATCTAAAAGGAATTAGTCCATCAATTGTCATGCACAAGATCATCACCACCGAAGATGCAAAGCCGACAAGAGAAGCATAACGACGATTGAATCCGAACCTAAGGGAGGTAGTAAAGAAAGAGGTAATTAAATGGTTGGATGCGGGAATTATCTACCCGATTTCGGATAGTGCTTGGGTAAGTCCTACCCAAGTTGTGCCTAAGAAGGCCGGCATTCATGTAGTCAATGATGAAAATGGTGAACAAATAGCCACCCGACCGGTCACCGGGTGGCGTGTTTGTATTGACTACTGCAAATTGAATGCCGCCACTTCTAAGGACCATTTCCCGCTACCTTTTATTGACCAAATCATTGAAAAATTGTCGGGTAAAAAATATTACTGCTTTTTGGATAGGTATTCGGGTTACAATCAAATAGCAATACACCCGAATGATCAACACAAGACCACCTTCACTTGTCCATATGGCACCTTTGCCTTTCGGCGAATGCCATTTGGCTTGTGCAATGCACCGGCAACTTTCCAACGATTTATGATGAGTACCTTCTCGGACATGGTTGGAGAGTCGCTTGAAGTGTTTATGGATGACTTTTCAATTTTTGGCACTAGCTTTGAATCTTGTCTCAACGAATTACAAAAAGTTTTAAAAAGATGTGTTGAGAAAAAAATTAGTGCTTAGTTGGGAGAAAAGTCATTGCATGGTGCAAGAGGGAATTGTGTTAGGCCATGTGATTTCAGAGAGGGGTATGGAGGTGGATAAGGCAAAAATACGGGTGATATCATCTTTGCCACCACCGAAAAATGTGAAGGGTGTAAGGTCATTTTTGGGACACACGGGATTTTACAGACATTTCATAAAAGGTTTTAGTGTTATCACCAAACCTTTATGTAATTTGTTGTTAAAGGATGTTCCATTTGATTTTACAGACGAATGTTTGCAAGCATTTACTGTTTTGAAGGAACACTTGGTCAAAGCTCCCATCTTGCAACTACCGGATTGGTCAAAACCATTTGAGATCATGTGTGACGCAAGCGACACCACAATTGGTGCAGTTTTGGGTCAAAGAATCGACAAGAAGCCGGTGGTAATTTACTATGCAAGCAAGGCGTTGTCCGAAGCGCAACTGAATTACACCACAACCGAAAAGGAGTTATTAGCAGTGGTGTATGCTTTGGATAAGTTCCGTTCTTACATTTGGGGGAGTAAAGTGTTGTATACTCGGATCATAGCGCGGTCCGGTATTTAATGGAGAAAAAAGACGCGAAGCCCCGTTTAATCTGGTGGGTGTTGTTGTTACAAGAATTTGATCTAGAGATTCGAGACAAAAAGGGAAGTGAGAACGTAGTGGCGGATCACTTGTCTCGAATTCCAGTGGAAGGGATTGATGATTTGAGCGAGATAAATGAAAGGTTTCCTGATGAGCAACTACTAGCCGTGTCCACTTTTGTTGCACCGTGGTATGCCCATTATGTTAATTAGCCACGGGTGCCATCCCAAATCATTGGACCAAGAAGCGAAGACAACAATTTATGGTCCAAGTGAAGCAATATATTTGGGATGAACCGGACCTTTTCAAGATCGGGCCCGATCAAGTCATTCGGAGGTGTGTGCCCGAAACGGAGGTGTTAGAGATCTTGACTCATGCCCACTCATCCGCTTGTGGAGGTCATTTTAGCGGGCATAAAACGGGCTACTGAGTTCTATCGTGTGGGTTCTATTGGCCCACAATTTTCAATGATGTGTGCGAGTTTGCAAGGAATTGTGTGAATTGTCAAAGGATGGGAAGCATTTCGAAGAGGGATGAGATGCCATTGCAGCCAATTTTGGTTGTGGAAATATTTGATGTATGGGGCATTGACTTTATGGGTCCCTTCCCGAATTCCAATGGGTTTTTGTACATTTTGGTAGCGGTGGACTATGTCTCGAAGTGGATTGAAGCTATTGCAACAAGAACAAATGACCATTCGGTTGTTTGTAAATTTGTTCAATCCAACATCTTTGCCCGGTTTGGTATTCTGAGAGTTATTATTAGTGATGGTGGTTCGCATTTCAAGAACTTTAGTTTCAGAAAATTGTTGAAGCGGTATAGCGTGAACCACCGGATTGCTACACCTTACCATCCGCAAACTAGTGGACAAGTCGAAGTGTCCAACCGTCAAATTAAAGAAATTCTCATGAAGACGGTTCGAACGGATAGGAAGGATTGGTCTAGTAAATTAGATGATGCGTTGTGGGCATATCGGACGACCTACAAAAGTCCAATTGGCACAACACCTTACCAGATGGTGTATGGAAAGGGTTGTCACTTGCCAATGGAATTAGCTCATCGGGCGCATTGGGCAATCAAGACGGTGAATACCGACTATGATGAAGCGGGGAAGATGAGGAAGTTGCAACAAAGTGAAATAGAAGAGATTCGAGACGAAGCGTATGAGTGTGCATCGGCATACAAGGATAAGCTCAAAAAGGTCCATGATGCGAAGTTGAGAAAGAAGACTTTTGAAGTGGGTTAAAAGGTATGGTTGTACAACTCACGGTTGAAAATGTTTGCGGGCAAACTAAAAAGCAAATGGATGGGCCCATATGTTGTTCGGCGAGTTGGTAGATTTGGTGATGTGGATATCTAAGATGAGCAAACCAACAAACAACAAATGGTGAATGGCCATCGATTAAAGCCATACTTGGAAGGAAACGACATCAACAACTTAGAGCTTGACAAAGCGGGCTACATTCTACGCCCGGTAGATGATGATCAACCATGAGAGGCACAGGTTTGGTAGTGTACATAGTTAGTATTTTATTTTGTTTGTTTTGTATAGTTTGCACATTTACCGTATTCGCTTGAAGCCCGTGTTTGAGATAAGTGTGGGGACGTTCGAGTTACGAATAGTTCTAGCATCGTGTTGAGGATAACACGGAATCTTTCAAGGGGGTAGGGTATTTTTTCAATGTTTTTGAAAAATTATAAAAACATAAAAAATAAAAAAACTGAAATAAATAAAAAGAAAAACATTCAAAATTGTAGTTTTTGGCGAAGTGAAAATACCCAGAAGCCACCGTAATTTACGGTATATACCATAATTTACGGTAGGCCTGAACAAATTTTTGGATTTACGGTGTAAACCTACTGGTTTACGGTGGGATTTTGGGCCAGAGGTCCACCGTAATTTATGGTAGCCTCCTGCGATGAAAGAGCGCATCAGGTCGGCGGTTTCATATAAAAAAATAAAAAATAACACAATCACGTGACCTCTACCCCAACCACTCGTTTCCCTCATATCTTATCTTCCACAAACATAATCTTTCATTATCACAAGCCCCACAAAATCTCATACGAACCCCACAACCTTCAAGTCTTCAAATCCTCATATCTTCTTCAATTCTTGGCCAAATCTTGTGAATTTTGGGTCTATCTTGACTGAAATTTCACGTACCTGCCGATTTTGAGGAGAGATTTGCAAGAAAAACTTGTTTTCATGTCCGATTAACAAACCCTAGAGCCGAAATTTTTGGGGGTTTTTGAAGGTTTTGGTTTTCTTGTGTTCTAGCATCTTCAATCCAAGGTATGTAATGTTTATGGGTTATTTTTTTATGATGCATTGTGAAGATGAAGGTTATTGTTGTTACTTGTTCATACACACTTGCTTGTTCTTAGTTTTTCTCACGAAAAAATTTGTTACTTGAACATTGTTATGGTTGTAGATGTAGGATTGATGTTAAAGTTGTGAACTTTTGGGAACCTCTACATTGTAGAGGCATCATGCCCAATTTTTGTGAAAATGACTTATGAAATTTTGTGTTCACTAGCATCTACAACCATAGTAACAAGCAAGTGTGGGGATTTTTGGAGAAAAAGGGGCTGATTTTTGTGTTTGGTTGTGTTGTTTGTTTTTGTGATGTGTGCAGGGAAATGGTGGGGACTAAGGAAAAAGCGGGAGCTAGTTCTTCTTCTTCAAAAGGCAAGGGCAAACAACCGGAACAACAACCAAAGAAGAGGAGATATTTGGGTAAAGATGATGATAGTGAAAGTGATGAGAAAGAAATGATGGAGTTGGACCCGGCTGATAAGCCAAGGTGGGAAGCGGGTCCGTTAGACGATCAGCCGGAGGAATGGCAGCCAACATTATTTCATGATCGAATGAACCGTTTAAAAAATAAAGTTGCTGCATTTATCTGTGAGAGGGAGGTTAGAGAAGTGGAGTTCGGACCGTTTAATGTGTTTGCCCAGTTTCACGCCTTAGATTGGGAGGCGGCACTCAGTTGTTATGACAAGGACAGTAAGAATGTGTTTATGGATGAGATTCAGGAATGGATGGCTACTTTGAAATGCAACAAGTATGATAGGCCATCCCAGATGAAGTTGACGGGCGAGGTTAATGGGATAAAGGTGGAAATGTCGTTTGATACATTGCGGAAATTGGCGAAATATGACAATCTGCCTGCTCGTGATTATACAATCCCGAGTCTTGATGATTTGCTCATTAAACTGGAGGCCCACCCGAGGTGGAATGATATGTTAGCCGCCTTGTTCTTACCGAATACTTATAGTGGCACCTTGTATAGAAGAAATTTGAAGATTGAAGCAAAACTGCTGCTCACTATTTGTATCTTGAATGTGATACCAAGAAGAGGTGATAAATAAGAGGTGAGGTACCCGGAAATACCCGTTCTTTACTCATTGCTCCATGGGTATCCCCGTTTTCCGATACGGTATTTGATAATGAATCATCTTTGGAAATGCCGAAACAAAGTGGGGAGGAGCACCATTCCGTATTACCGAATTATTACGGGGTTGTTGAAACAGTTCAAGGCGATCACATCGGAAGATAGAGGAGCACCAAAAAGGCACAAGCCTTTTGATATACAAAGGATGGGTATTGGATGGACTTACGATCAGTCGGAAAGATACCACAAGCTCAAGTCGGAAGGTCAAAGATGGAGAGCTTTGAAAGTTGATGCAAGGGCACTCTTACCGGGCGAAGAGGATAAGCCGGAGATTGAAGATGAACCCCCCGAGTGGGGATGAAGATTACGCGGATGAGCCTCATGGTGCGCATGTGGATGTGGGCCAATGGGGGCCCAAGTTGGGGACATGGTGGTGCTTTCTTTGACTATACGGAGCGCCCGTACGAGCCGAATTGGGCATATGATAGTACTATGCAAGAAGTCATTGAGAACCAACGTCCTCCGGCATCGGTTTTTGACACATGGTCAGGGTCGGAGCGTACCTTCTTTGATCACCAAACAATGATGGGGGCTAGTATGGAGTGGGCCTTAAAGCACAACTTTGACAGAAACGAGTCGTGGAACCGTGCACATGCTTTTTCCCGTGAGCAAGACATGAATGATAGGTACAATGATGATCAAGCTCGGCGGATTCATGCAGATTGGCATGCGGGGCAGCCTGTGGTTGTGGATCCACCTCCGGTGGATTATGCGTCTCTACCACCTTACGATGGTAGTGTTTCGTATCCGACACCGCCGCTTCATCATTCGCAGTGGTTGGACCCCCGACGAGAAAAACATGGAGCTTCGCAACAAAGTGGAATTGGTAGCGGCGCGTTTGCTTTCGGAGAATGGAATGATATGATGTCTTCCATTTTTGGGCCTCCTCAGCCAAGCTACTATTAGTCAGGCCGTGCTCCTTCTTTTATATTTATGTGAATATTTGTTTGTTATGTTTATGGTTGGGTGGATGGGTGGTGTTTAGTTTGTAATGTTATGTTTTGGGTTGTGCGAGTTGGTGGTGTCTGTTTTTATAAAAAAAAAAGAAAAAAAATATAAAATGAAAAAGACCAAAAGGAAATTTGTGGTTTGAGATTATGAGCTTTTTGTTGATGTTGAAGGGTTTAGCGATCAATTCTTCCCAAAACCATACATTGGGGTCAATGTATCCCAAGTGTGGGGATGGGGGGAATTTTGAGGTTTTTAAAAATTTTTAAATCAAGCAAAACATTGTGAGAATTTGAACACCTTGGATTACACCCGAATGATGCACCGGCAACCCTTAATACCTTTGTTCTTGGTGAGAGTTGAAGCCACACTTGTATATAAATAATACTTGTCTTTGATGAGAGTGGCAACGGGTGGGGGTGCATTAGAACTTGTGCTTGAATATGGTTCGAGTCCTTAGTTGAACATGAATTTGAAAAGGATTAGGGCAATTAGGTAGCCTCGTCTTGGTGAGTGCGAGTGTGGGATTTGGGGGGTTGGACCTCATTAATTATATATATTAGCTTGGTAGTGAGAGGGGCGGGGGTTTCGACATTTAGTTGCCCATTTTGTGCCTAAAGCCGATCATTTGTTACCCCTTAGCTAGTTTCCAAAAAATTTACCCGACTTGACCCGGTCTTATAGTGTAGTAGTTGTTTAGTAGTGTGTAGATATGTTATGATGTTATGTTGAATGTTTCTAGTCTAAAAAAATGAAAAAAGAAAAAAAATGAAAATGAAAAAAAGCAATGAAAAAAATGATGTTGAGTTGTCTTGTATATAGAAGTTTAAGTTTGGTGTTTGTTTGTTTCATTGTGTAATAAAAGATCGGGTTAAGTCCTTCGCTACTACATATATATTCCATTTCCTACCCATACACCTAGCCACGTTACAACCTTAAAGCCCCTTTGATTTGCATTCATGTTTGGCACTTGTTAGGAGAAGGACCGATTTAGGTACAAGCCTATAGTTGTGCAATCACCCGTTTGCCTTTTGTGTGTCTAGCTCATAATTGCTAGTGCTTACTTGTTGCCGAGAGGAGAGATATAGCGAGGGGTGTGTTGTTTTGGGTGTTAAGAAAGGGTTAGTAAAAGGATAACATGTTTATGCTTGATTTATGTTGATCTCTTGTGTTTTGAAAATGGTTTTGATGGGTTGCTTGGGACAAGCAACGGTTAAGTGTGGGGATGTGACGGGTGGTCCATAGGACAACCCTTAATGGTGTTAAAAGACGAGTTTATCCCTCACTTGATTGCGTAATTATCTTGAATTAGATGACGATAGTTGCTTATGTTTCAGTTGCGTTCTAGAGCTTAAAATGGGAAAAACACTGCAAGGATGGAAAGAAGAAACAAAACAGAAGATCCAGGGGTCCACCATAATTTACGGTGGCTACCGTAAATTAGGCTAGCCCCTGAAACCTCCAGATTCCACCGTAACACAGTCCCTAGCCATCATAACAGTTTGAAGCCTAACATAATTTACGGTAGGTACCGTAAATTACGGTAGAGGCTGCGAGGAAAAACTTAACTGTCTCATTAAAACCGTTTTCAAGTGTCTTTTCACATTATTGATGATTGGAGACGTTTCTCTGCACTTTGGGGGTGAATTTTGGCTTTGGATACTATTTGGGAACAATTTCTAACATTCCGATTTATCTTTCGACTCGTATGAACTTTAATTTGGGTGTTATGATGATCCACCGAACAATGTCCGGCTAAATTTGTGGTGATCATCTTAGGTGAAGGTTTCTCTACAACTCTTGTGTTTTTTTTCTTTATTTCTAGAATGATAACTTGGTATGTTTGCTTTGATTATCATGGTGTATGAATATTTGATTGTAGCTTGTTAATTGGTGTTTTAATTCTAGTCTAAATCGTACGTTCTTGGTGTCGTTGACAATCGAGATATCACGGGAAGGGTTAGGGTTGGTTATTGATTAATTGATCATCGGGAAACAACCTCGCGTTGATATAATCTGAGTACTTTGTTCCCTTTTATCACAACAAATGTTTGTACATGAGTTATATCTATGTAACTCTTTCTAGTTGGAATTTTGCACAAGTGTTAAAGGAAACCGAAACCTAAGATGGTCATTCTCTCATAATCTGAATTACAATCCAATCTTGATTAGCAATTAGTTAATAACTTAGTTTTTAAATCAAACAATCCAAACTCTTGATTTTTAATTTCTGCACATTAGATTAATTGTAGTTAAATTTCAAGCTATATAATCAACACATTTTCCACAAACTCCCTGTGTTCGATACCCACTTACCGCTATCTATTAGTAGTAATTGGATTAAATTTGCGTGTGCCTACGACAACACGTCATTGAACCAAAACCAGAATAACAACAATCAAGGAGCTGGGAACAACAACGACAACGACAAAAATGGTGCGAGAGGAAGAGCATTCGCGATCGGCGCTGGTGAAGCAAGGAATGATCCCAATGTTGTAACGGGTAAGTTCCTACTTGATGATCATTTTGTTTCCATACTTTTTGATTCTGGAGCCGATGCTAGTTATGTATCTGTACGTGTAAGTAAGATGCTTAAGTCTAAATTAACTCCTATAAAGTCTAAACACGTCGTTGTAAGACCCGTATTAAATAAACGACAATTGTTATATAAAAGATGCATTACATAGTACTAATACCAAAATGTATATGTATAATTCGAAGTTATTTAAAGCTTTACGAGTTCTTAAACGAAAGTCACTACTTAATTACATCGTTTAGATAAGTAAAACGATTAACTAAAAGCGAAAATGTATCCATCAAATGTGTTCGGTTCTTCAATGAGCTTGATCACATCCTTGTTGCACATATTAGAGACCTAACGACATTTAAAATTCTTAAATGTTAGTAATTATGAGGTTTAAGCATAACTTAATGACTTAAATAAGCTTGCAAAACAAAACAACAAATCTGAACAAAAGCCCGCCGTTAGGGTTGTAAACGAACCGAACGAACACGAACAAGGCATTGTTCGTGTTCGTTCGTTAAGGAAATAAATGTGTTCACGAACGGTTCATGAACACTTACCGAACGAGATTTTATGTTCGTGTTCGTTCATTAAGGAAATGAGCGTGTTCGCGAACGGTTCACGAACACAAATAAATTTGGCGAACGCGACGAAGGATAAAGATAGATGGCCCAGAGAGTAGCACTCGAACTTGAATCCCTTATTGTGGAACGGATGTCGATCGTATTCGTGGATGTAAATAATGAGAAATGAAAGGGAAATGATGCATAAACAAGGTGAAAGTGGGTTTCTTAGTTTAATTGTTAGGAAAATAAAATAAATAAAAGTTTAATAATATAAAAAGTACAAATAAAATATAAGAAAGTACAAAGATCTTCAATTAAAACACAAACATACGGATATAAACGAACGCAAATCAACGAATGTTCAGGAACACGTTCACGAACACCTTACCGAACGTTCACGAACACAATCGAACAAACGAGACCTCTGTTCATGTTCGTTCATTTAACTAATCGAACGAAATTTCTTGTTCATGTTCGTTCATTTATTAAACGAACGAACATAAACGAACTTCCCGCCGAACGGTTCACGAACTGTTCGCTGAACGTTCGGTTCGTTTACAGCCCTACCCGCCGTAAGCTACGTTCTGTAGACTGTAACTTACGATCCACTTATGTGTGTCGGACAGGAGCTGCAAACCGTAACCTACGGTCTGCAACCGTAGCTTACGGTTCAATGCTACAGGTTTTAATTCCAGTTTTGCCCTTTTTACAAAAACGACTATAACTTTTAATCCGTTCATCCAGTTAACCTCCCGTTTCTTCCTACGCGGTCGTAATTTTATCCTCTTCGTTATGGACTGAACATCCACTATCCGGATTCACAAAATTATTAATTTATAAGCTTTCAACTTATAAATCTTTTATGAAATTATTCGACTCGTTTCCGTTTAACATCATTTTCATGTTTTATGGCAACGATTAATTCCTTACCACTTTACCCCTTCCTCGGGCTCACTAAACTTACGTATTAAGCTCCCGCTACACGGTTTGCATACGCTTTAATGACCCACTTGATGAATTCAAATCAAGCACAAGTCTTACTTTTAATAACTTAAAGGAAATCCAATTCCTCAAAGTTTTTAACCCAACCTAAGATTCATCAATTGAATTTCCACGTTTCCGTTACTCGGTTTACGCTTCTAAATTATTGGTTTGTTCGCATGATAATTCATCACTTATAAACAAACCAATTAACTATTTTCTTATTATGACCCGTTTGATTGTTTGAGTGAAATCCATCACTTTATAATCATACCAAATGTATCTTAATTCGTTAATTCCTCATACAACACATATCATTAACCAAACTTAACTAACAAAATATGACGAAGCAAACAAGCCGTGTAGCTTAAAGCTTTTCTTTCAAACGTGCGTCCGTTCCGGCTTGGCCACTTGATGCTTCACCCAATTTGCCTATAGAGTTCAATCAACTTATCCTTTAGAACTCATATTACAATATATTACACGCAATTTGTCAAACTAGTCAATTACGTGATTCTTTCATATTTTCACATTACAAGATCACTTAGGCATTATATCGAGCATCTTGTGGGCGAGGTTCTCATACTACTATTATCAAGTTAATGACTTTACTAATAACCATGTATTAATATTGTTTTCAAACCTCTATGTCTAGTGGGTGTGATTAACACCTAGAATTCAACATTTTACCATCAAGTTCAACCATTTCTCTAGCAAAATTCAAGTGTTCATCATAGTAATAAAAAACCCATTTAACATAAACATGATTAGTCATTTAGACACTTAAATTATGGAATTAAATCACTAATTTCTCATCTAGGATTTGTTCCTAGACTTATATTCACTTCAGTCTTGCCATAACATATACCATTCATACTTGATTCATAATTATGAATGTTCATCACAAAATCACAACATCACCAAATACCAAAATTTAACATACCTTATGATCTCCTAACTTGGGTGAGCACGAATTTAGCTAATGCACTGAATTTGGACCCGGTTTCTTCTTTTATTTTGAAGGATTTGTAAATTTAGGGTTGGAGATGATCTCCCCCCTTTTGTTCTGTGACTTGTTCGACCAAAACATGCACTTGTGTGTGTTTTATGTTAAAACTTTCTTTTTAATAATATTAGTTTCTCAGTTGACAACATTAGCCCCTCAAGTTAAAATGATTAATAAAAAGGGTCATTTTTCGTATGCGCATACACATACTTACACATACACACACATTTATATATGTATATAATTTAATATTTTTTGGGTGTTACAAGTCCACCCCCTTAAAAATGGTTTCGTCCCCGAAACTAGGATACGTACCAAATAAGGAAGGGTAGAGTCGTCACATTTCTTCTTTGGACTCCCAATTGATGTCCGATCCCTTCAGATGTTCCCATTCGACCTTCACTTGGTCAAATTCTTTATTTCTTAAGCCTTTGACCTTTCGGTCAAGAATTACGATGGGTTTTGCCACGTAATTAAGTTTATCATCCACTTCCATATCGTTATAGCGGACATAGGCCGTTTCATCAGCCAAGCACTTTCTGAGATGTGAACGTGAAATGTGTTGTGTATTCCGCTCAATTCCTCCGGTAATTCTAGTCGGTAAGCTACCTTACCCACCCGCTCACCATCCGACATACTTGACTATTTGCATTCGATCAATATGTGTTGAAGCAGGAAATCCAATTGATTGGTATCTACGCGATTAAGGTGTGGACTTTAAAAACTTATGTGCATGGGTTTGAGTTTTCGCTACTTCGTAGTCAGAAATCTAAATTCGTCTTATGTGACGTTGAAACTGTTATCTTGTTATAGTGTAGTATATTTCTATTATAACTCCGAATATGGATGTGAAATTCCGAAATCCAAATGTAAAAGCCGAATCTGAAAAATCTGAAATCTAAGTGTGAAGTCTGAATCTGAAATTTGAATGTGAAGTTTGAAGGTGAAATCTGAATGTTCTACTCTGAAACCGATATGATTTAGATATTTTTTACTCAGGCGTGATATGTCTTTTATGTATGTTAGGTTCAGGATTATCTGAGAAGACTGGGAAAGCGGGCTCAAGAGGATAAAAGATCAAGATTTTTTTTAAAGAGATGAATGATTCTTTATATATTCTTTTGATTTATATTAAAAATATGTAATTTTTGTATCATTAGTGGAATGATGTTTGATTTTGATTTCTCAATCTTCGTCACAAACTTTTGTTGATAGGAAGAATCATCGAAGAAGCTCCCTTTTGACACAAGGAATTGGATTCGACCCATAGATGCATGGTTTTTAGCAATTAGCACTCAAGAACACCAAGAAATCTCGATAATACAACTCTCTCTATCTCTCTATCTTTATATAAAATTACAGTTTGGTGTGTGTGGAAATTAAAAATGAGTATTCCAAATGTGTTAGGGGTTGGTGGCTGAAATGGTCCATGAATGGCCAGGTTGATGGTTCAATCGTCACTTGAAACGTGGTTGACGATGCAGGTCAGTCTCAACGGTGATACGACCCGTAACTGTGGGCGGAAACAAGTGGTTGGAATCTGGGTTTCTATGAAGACGGTCAACAATTATCATACGACCCGTATGGTTAGCATACGACCCATATGGTAAGTTTCAAAAATTGAAAGTTTAGTCCTTGGAGTTTATCTCTATAATTTTAGCATGTTTAGTCCGTTAACTTTCCCAAATTAATAATGACTCGTCTACTACTTTATACGGGTGTCACGAATACCCGTTTATATGTTTATATTTACATACATACTTCTATACGGGGTGTTACAACATAAAATAACTAATTTAAGATAAATGTATGCATGTGGTGTATAATGCACATATAAGAAACCAACTCCTCGTACAAGTCTATTTTCCAGACTATGGCCGGAGGGTGTGGGGGTGTCACCCAGGCCACATCATCATCTATAGCGCCCCTAGGCGCTATACACAGTGGCGGATCTAGAAACGGATCGTAGCCGTAACGTTTTATAAATAAGCCGTAACGAAATCGAAAAAACGTCAAATTTTTCCGAAATTTACACTAATTTTTCCAAATTTTTCCGCGCCAAGCCGTAGCGGGCGTTGCCCCCTAGTATAAGCTAGGTCCGCCCCTGGCTATACACCCACACCAAGCAAATCAAGGGGGCGCTATAGTTGAAGCTCCATGGTGATAGCGAGCAGGAATCGCGTGGAACGAGGAGGAGTTATGACTTTGTTACCATTGAACGGTAACTTTTAAAAAAAAAGTTTTTCATTTCCTTTTTTTATAAATTAACCTTATAAATACACAACGTTCCTTACATTTTTTATTCCATTCCTTTCACTTTCTCTACACTTTTTATACCATTCTCTACATTTTTTAAACCATTCTCTACAATGTTTCCCAACAACCTAAACCCATGGGACCCGAGCAATCCGTCGTGACAAACTTTGCAAAACAACGAGCAAGAGGACCGGTATCGGCGAGACCCGTGTACGGGTGAGCTTTGATATTATCCAATGCCACCAAGCACCCCAACTTCTCCTCATCCCACCACTCCACTGATGCCCGGTTTTACGGGTATTATTCTCAACCCCCATTTTCCCCTAAACATACACCAAAACATACCTCAAAACATACCCCAAACCCAAAACATACCCGAAACCCAAAACACAACCCAAACCGAATCCGCTCCCGAAACCCAAAACACAACCCAAACCGAATCCGCTCTCGAAACCCAAGTCGAACCCTCTTCTAGAAAAAAGAGAGGTAATCGAAAGAAGGATGAGTCCGAAAAAACGTGCTACTAAGAAGGTCGAATTTTGGTCGCCTAAGGAAGAGTTCTAGTTGTCAAAAGCATGGCTCGACGTATCGGAGGACGAGATTGTTGGTAAATTTTATCTCCATATATTTTTTACATGCTTTTATAAACATATAGTTTTGTAAATTTATTTTTTAATTCAAACATATTGTTTTGTAAATACAATTTTTTATAGGAAACGACCAAGATTTAAAGGTATTTTGGGGTCGTATACGTGAGAAGTTTTTCGCCGCGATGGGTCATGGTGAATATCGAACACCTGACTCTTTTTCGGGAAAGTGGGTGCTATGAGGACGAAGGTTACCAATTTCAACAACATATATACTAATCTCGTCAATAGTAGTCGAAGGAAAAGTGGTTCGAGCGACGTCGACGTCATGACTCAAGCCCACAACGACTATAGATTGTACCATGGGCATGTTTTTACGTTGGTAACAACATGGGAGCTTCTTCGCAAATCTCCCAAGTGGCATCTTGTACCACCGTTCGACCCAACCCGCCCTAGATCTAAACGGTCCAAATCGACATCCACCACCGAACCATCAGGGTCTGATGCTTGTACAATAATTAATCAAAACGACGATGTTGACAAATTTGAAGAACCAGAAGAGCTGCCTCGACCAACTGGTAGGGATAAAAGTAAGGTAGCGACACGAGGAAAGTCTTCTACAACGCCATCGGATGGCCCGTCAAAGTTGAGAGACTTCGAGGCAAGTCTCAACAAAATAATCTCCATTAGGGAAAAAGACCAACAAATGAGAATGGAGAAACAAATCCAAAAAAGACATGGATTTTCTCGCAAGAGATTTGTCAAATCTACCAGAGGAGGACCGAGTCATTTTGGAGGCTTGTAAGGCACAAATTCGGCCAAAATATATGTAGTTTTTTTTAGTATGTTGTGTTTTTTTTTCTAGTACCTTATGTTTTTTTAATGACTTTGTAGTGTTTTTATTTTTTTAATGAAATTATGTTTTTTTTTATTTTCTAGTTATTAAAATTGCCATTTAATTTAAAAAAATAAATAAATAATTAGGTAATGATGGCGGGGCGCGATCCACACCCTCCAAATTAAAGGGGGCGTGATAAAGCCCCTCTGGCTGATGTGGATCCTACGTATCGCTTACGTGGCCTGATAAAACCCCTAGGAGGCTCCAACCACACCCTCCAGCCTAAGAGTTGGGGAATCCAATTGGTTTATCATGTTGATTCCTAGCTTTGTTGTAATCTAATAACTTCTCAACATATGATTTCATTCAGAACTAGGGTAATAGCTGTGCAAATGAGAGTATATAAATTATGATACCAAAAATTCCAAACAAACCTGATAACATTGTTTAGCTTACATATCAGATTCAATGTCAAGTTTGCCAATGCGACGGAAAACTCTTCCAACAGACCATGCCCTCATATATATTTGATGTATTTAAAATACAAGTAGGTTGCTATTTTAGGCTTAAAAGACCCCACAATTACCATCAAGCATGTTGTGCTTATTAGGCCACCCGGGGTGGTGATTATTTTGTCCGTGATGTATTAATTCAACGCGTGGAACTTGGCCAAATACCACCGTCACCCCCTTGCCATCACGCATGGATATTTTTGTCCGTTATAATTTTGACGCGTTATCTTTTGGGGATGTGAGGGAAATTGTTGGTTGTGTGGAAATTGTTGGCTTTGGTGGTGAGTGATGACCATTTCCACTAAATTGGTGGTGAGTGATGACCACCCCTACCCCCCTTACAGAAAATATTACCGATGAAATTACCAGCAGAAACCTCATCTCAACTGAAACCCCCACATCAAAAAATGGCTGAAAAGCTTGGGCGATAATATTATCCTTAGCTCCTTACATTTTCTGTCGACGATAAGCTCCACAAAACTTATCAAATCTGAACGTATCCACGTCGGTGTCAGTTGCTAATTTGTCAGTGATTGTCGGTTTCCCTGGGCTAGGATATCTGTTGGAAATTAATGACGGGGGTAGCCCAAGATCAAATAAAATGACTTAAATACATACATGCTTGAAAGGTTAAATGGTTCGAAGGTTAAAAAGCTGGGAGGTGGGGAAAAGCAATACGGAAACAGTAAGTAGTCACATCTCTGGATTGCTTCACCAACCCACCAGTCGCAAAAGCAATGCAGGTCCACAGAGCACACTCTATTACCCAGGGGTCAAAAGGCTTCAACCCCCGAAAGGGTAAGCCCCTCACTGCAAGCATGGTCACTAGTCAAATGCATTCCTCTTTGGGAGATGTCTTCTCCTATATAATAGACACTTCATTTACTGAGTTGGGACATTCCTGGCCAGCCCTGATTCCTTAAATCTCTGGTCATTCACACCGAGTACTTGCTTCATGCGAGTTACTCCCTTTCACATCCAACACACACATTCTGTTTGCCCCTTCATCCGAATCTGAATACACTTCAGAAGAGGATCTTCAGCAAACAATAAAAATAAACTAGTGAACCTCCTTCCATGTCTTGCAAACGTGGGGGGACCCCACGACCTGCGTTAGGCAAAGTTGAACCCTTCAACCCTTTTTCCGAACCAGCCCAGCTACCATCCTTGGTCTATTATTTGTTGCATCAACAAGTTGGCACCCACCGTGGGGCTACGCCGCTATTTCTCCTCAAGAAGACCTAGTAGTGTAGCTCTTTTCTCTTGAAACTACCATGTCCGAAAGTGGATCCCCGGGTGAAGTAAATCAGGTTCCAAACACCTCAACCCCGGGTAGTAGCCAAGCTCATGTGGCTATACCAACTTCTTTCTCAACTCCGGGGAGCACTCCCGAGTTTCTCACCTTCAACACTCCAACTCCGTCCAGATCCGGAGTTCCTTCTCCCAATGTTGGTGTCTCTGACACCCCAACACGTGTTGAACTTACCCCTGAGGGGGTTGCCAACAATTTCCTTGAGTTGAGGTCTCTCCTCAACCAATATGTGAGTAGAGAAAGAGACAAGGGAGTGAGGATTCGTCTAGACTATGACGAACCGGAACCAACATTATCTCCCGGACCTCCTATCCCTCTTTTTACAACTAGGAATGAGGCTGGTCCCAATAATCCTCCAAACCCCAATCCATATCTATCCACAATGGCGAATCCTACAGTACATCCTATCTTCTCTTCCCAACCAATTACAAGTGGTGCTCCTTTGGGGCATGAGCTAACCCTCGACCAGCTCCTACAGTCCCCAGTAACAAGCCTTCCAGCTTCTACAACAACTTCGTGGGAACAAGCTCTGTCCGTGCTCCCCTTGGCACGAAGTGCTGTTATGAGCACCCCCTTGGAGTGAGCTGCTCAGTCGCACCCGGAAGCATTCAAGGCTTCAACCTCGTACCCCCGATGATGGCCCAGATGATGGCCAGCTTCCCGTGGCAGCACTTTATCAATCAAGTGCTGGCCAGTCAGGGAAACAACAGCAATGGCAATAACATGGGTGCAAGGGCTGAAGAAGATTTGGCCAAACCGTATAAGCCAAGTAACCTTTCATGCTTTTCACAGCAAATAGCTGATTATGATTTTCCAACAAAGATCAAGATGTCTCCTCACATGAAAACATATGATGGGACCGAAGATCTTGAGGACCATCTTCAGATCTTTACCGGTGCAGCAAGGATAGAAAAATGGTCAAACGCTGAATGTTGCCTAATGTTCATGCAAACCTTTGTTGGATCAGCCGGGATCTGGTTCAACGACTTACCTGCTCGAAGCTTTCGAAGCTTTGACGACCTCAGCAAGGGTTTTCTGGCCAATTTCTCCCAACAAAGGCGATATGTCAAAGACGAAACAGTAATCTTTCAGATAAAACAACGTGATGATGAAAGTCTTCGAGCGTTTATCGAACGATATAAGAAGGAAGGTCTAACTTATGTGGGGGCAGATGAGAAAATGAGAGTGGCTGCTTTTATGAATGCCATCACATCCAAATATCTCACAAGAGATTTCAACAAATCCCTGCCCAAGACCTTGGAAGAAGCTCTCGAAAGGGCTGAAGCCCACATCCGGGGAGAGGAGGCAGTAGACATTAAAGAGCAAAGGAAAAGAGGATCCAGCTGGCGAAGCAATAGTCCAACTAGAAAAAGGGGAAACTTCAACTCTTATGACAGACGACTAAAGGGTTCAGACCATCGAAGGTCTGAAGGCCGGAACCTTTCCAGCAGGGAGAAAGGCATGAGTTTCACACCCCTCACAAAGACTCCTCAAGAAATCCTCGCAACGAAAGAAGTCAAGCAAAACTTTTGGCCTCCTAGGCCTCTCCCCAAAAGCAGAAAAAATGAGAACTCCACCCAGTATTGTGAGTTTCATGAAGAAAAGGGTCACCACACCAATGATTGCTTCCAGCTCAAGAAAAGAATTGAAGAAGCTGTTAACTCCGGAGAACTCGCTCATTTGGTGAAAGGGGTACGGGACAAAATGGCTGAAGGAAAGGGCAAGGAAGTTAATATGGTGGATTTCGATGGAAGGGTTCCTCACAAAAGACAGCGGTTGGAAGCTTGGGAGCTTCAGTGTGTTTGCTTCCCCCCAACAGAAAAAGACCCTCTTTCAAGCCCTCTTGTGGTAGAAGCTACTGTGGGAACGTTGCAAACAAATAGAGCATACATAGACACTGGGGCAGCCACTGAAATCATGTTTGAGAAATTCTTCAACCGCTTGAGCAATGAAGAACGTTCAAGGCTTCAACCCTTTGGAACCTCCATAAAAGGTATCGCCGATATACCCCTTAAGCCTTTAGGGAAACTGACACTTAATGTTCGTTTCAGCGAAGGTCAGAAGGAAAGAATCCAACCACTCACCTTTGTGGTCATCAACATACCTTCAAACTATGATGTGATCATTGGAAGGCCAGGGCAGTGTGCATTCTACATGGCCGTGTCTGTTGGCCATGGCACAGTCAAATTTCCCACCGAGAGAGGGATAACAACCCTTCAACCCTCTCAAGAGAAGCCGGATGTCAAGCCTGTGGTCCAAAAGAAAAGAAGTCTAGCACCTGAGAGAAGCCTGGCTGCTTGCCAAGAAGTTGAAAAGCTTGTGTCCGCCGGCATTCTCCGAGAAGTCAAGTATCAATCATGGGTTGCAAACCCGGTTATGGTCAAGAAACCAGACAACTCTTGGAGGATGTGCATAGATTTCAAGGATCTTAACAAGGATTGTCCTGAGGATTGTTATCCACTACCGGAAATTGATCTCAAGGTTGACTCCCTCACCGGTTACCCTTTCAAGTGCTTTCTTGATGCTTACAAAGGGTATCATCAAATACTCATGAAAGAAGAAGATGAAGAAAAGACAGCGTTCCACACTGATAAAGGAATCTTTTGTTACCAAAAGATGCCTTTTGGCCTCAAAAACGCTGGAGCAACCTACCAACGTCTAGTGGACAAAGCCTTTGCAAGCCAAATTGGTAAAAACATGGAGGCATATGTCGATGACTTGGTGATCAAAAGCAAGACGGAGTATCAAATGCTCGATGACATTCAAGAAACTTTCAAGAACCTCGGAAAGGTTAACATGAAGCTCAACCCTGAAAAATGTTCATTTGGGTTTGAGGAAGGAAAGTTCTTGGGTCATATTGTTGGGAAACAAAGCATCAAGACTAACCCAAACAAGGTGAAAGCTGTTCTTAAAACCAAACCACCAAAAACTAAGAAGGAGGATGAAAGCTTAAACGGGAAGCTTGCAGCCTTGAAGCGTTTTACCTCCAAGTTGGCTGAAAGATCTCTGCCCTTCTACAAAACGCTCAAGAATTGCTCTGATAAGAAGGACTTCAAATGGACTGATGAGGCTGAAGAAGCCTTCAACCAGATGAAACAACATCTTGCTTCCTTACCTGACATTGCAACTCCAGAAACAGGGGAGTTAATCTCGGTGTACCTTTCAGTCGCTGAGGAAACCATAAGCGCGGTCCTCACCATCGAGCGAGAAAAGGCCCAGGTACCCGTTTATTTCTTCAGCAAAACTCTAAAATTGGCTGAAGCCAAATATCCTCCTCTTGAAAAACTTTCCCTAACCCTAGTTCAAACAGCTAGAAGGCTTCGAAGGTATTTTCAAGCACACCCTATACAAGTGGTCACCGACCAACCTATTAAGAGTGTGCTTGAAAAACCAGAGAACTCGGGAAGGTTGGCCAAATGGGCAGTGGAACTAGGTGAACATAACATCACATACGTCCCACGAAAAGCTATCAAAGCCCAAGTCTTGGCTGATTTCATTGTAGAAGTCCCAAACCAAGCAATCAATGAAGTGAACACTGCCACCACTGAACCCTCCAACCCTGAAGCCTGGAAGCTTTTTACCTATAGGGCTTCAAGCGTTGAAGGGTCAGGGGCTGGACTAATTTTGATCAACCCAGAAGGGTTGGAATTCACATATGCTCTCCGTTTTGATTTTCAGACCACCAATAACGAGGTTGAATACGAGGCACTGATCGCTGGTTTAAGGCTGGCCAAAGAGATGAAGGTCCTGTCAAGTAAACAATAGTTATGTTGCCAAAGAGCCCAACATGAAAAGATACAAAGAAAAATCCAAGGAGCTGATGAATACCTTTCAAACGTGCAACATCAAACAAATTCCCAGATCTCAAAACAAAAAGGCTGATGCCTTAAGTAAGCTGGCATCTCTCACTTTTGCCCACCTCACCAAGAAGGTGTTGGTGGAAGTGTTAAAAGCTCCATCAATCGATGAATTAGAAGTTCAAGACATAGTCACCGAGGAAGATCCAAACTGGATGACTCCTATCAAAAAGTTCCTAAAAAATGGTGAACTACCCAATGATCAAGTAGAAGCTGAAAGGGTTAAAATCAAGGCAAGGCAGTACGTACTACAAGGAGAAACCCTTTACAAAAAGGGTTACCTTGCCCCCTTGCTAAGATGTGTTGGTCCTGAGCAAAGTAAGTACTTGATCAAAGAGATTCACGAAGGCATATGCGGAGCTCATTTTGGAGCTAGGTCGGTGGTTGCAAAACTCATGAACATTGGGTATTTCTGGCCCTCAATGCATCGTGATACCGCTGAGCAATTGAGGAAATGTTATGCTTGCCAAATTTATGCACCAGTCCCAAAAAGTCCCAAGCATGATCTGGTCCCAATAACCTCTGCATGGCCGTTCTATAAATGGGGAATGGACATCGTTGGTTCGTTTCCCCCAAGAAAAGGTGGGGTGAAGTTCTTGTTGGTAGCAATAGATTATTTCACCAAGTGGCCAGAGGTTAAACCACTCGCAAAGATCACAGGCAAACAGGTCATTGACTTTGTTTGGGAGAACATTATCTGCCGCTATGGATTGCCGGGGGTACTTATCACTGACAATGGAAAGCAATTTGCTGAGAAGCCTTTCAGCGTTTGGTGCAAAGAGTACAGAATCAACCAGGTTTTTAGCTCAGTGGCTTACCCGCAATCGAACGGTCAGGTTGAAAGGACGAATAGAAGCATAGTGGAAGGTATCAAAACAAGACTGGGAAGGTACGAAAGAAACTGGCTTGAAGAACTGCCTAGTGTTCTATGGGCCATAAGAACGACCAAAAAAACAAGCCATAAGAGAACACCATATAGCTTGGTATTTGGATCCGAGGCTGTGATCCCCGTTGAGATAGGAGTTGTAACACAACGAATTGTCAACATGGATCCCAAAACAAACCAAAAAGAGACCATGTTGAACTTACAACTCCTAGAAGAAGCACGAGACCAAGCTGCAATTCAAGAAGCCAAATACAAGCAACAAATGGAAGCCTATTACAATAAGAGAGTTAAGAACGAACGCTTCAAGCCAGGGGATTTGGTCCTTAGAAACAATGAAGCTAGCAAAAAAGAGAATCAACGAAAGCTTGGCCCAAAATGGGAAGGCCCGTATACCATCCTTGAAGCACATAAGGGTGGATCTTACAAGCTAGCAGACTCAGAGGGTAAAAGGCTTCCAAGACATTGGAATGGAAAAACCTTGAAAAGGTTCCATGTTTAAACAAGAAAGTTTGGTTTGTATTTCACGAGTTGTATTTCGAAAATGACACTACGAAAACCTTTTGTAAGAACAAATATCTATTGAATGAATGAAGTTGTTTTATCAAACTTGTCTTTCTATCCTAAGATCAGGTTGAGAACCTAGCAAAAAACTCCATGGCAAGGGCCATGTAAGGGGATGAGCTACCAGGCCACATCGTTCAATAGGTTCAAGTGTAAAATGAACCTATATAAGGGGTGAGTTCCTAAATCAATACAACTCCATGAGACTTATTAAGTAAAACCAAAATTGTCTCATAGACGGGTTTGAACAACCTACACCAAATGTTCCTTAAGCCTTAGAAAAATAACCAACAAACAGGCTTACGAAATCAAACAAAACAAGAAAATAAAAAGGATAGGTGCTATGTCTTCTTGTTAAAAATACCAAGGCTAAGTGACTGCAACACTGAACCCTTTAAGGTATAAAACACATAAAGACAACGCAAACTCGACAAAGACAAAGTTACAAGAAGACAAAAATAATCTAAAGAATGATACAACTTAAACGGAAAATTAAAGATACAAACTAAGTCAAGTCACAAAACTAAGAAACCTTCAAGGCTTCAAGCCACCTAGGTGACAACTCGAAACCTCAAAGGCTTCAACTTACCTGCGGATAGCCAAAAGGCTTAAAGGGTTGAAGCCAACCAGGCTGCCTCAACGAAATAGGCACAAGTATAAAAACACAACACAAAGAAAATAGATAAACATAATATCATACCAAAGAAAGCCCTGAAAGACTTTCAATCACAAGTCAAAACAAGTCCTAGTAACTTGCAAGTTTAGATATTGTTTAAGCGGCCATACAGGCCTAAAACATAACCAACAGGAACCTTAAGGGTCCCTGGAAACCTAACATTGTTTGAAGTTAACATTACAAACCACAAATTGTTTTTGAGTGCTAAGAAAGCTACGAATTAAGCATCAGCAGAGGACTTGGAGACCCCGGAACCTTCACCCTTGACCTTCTTTGCTTTCTTTGACTTCTTAGCTTTTGCACCTCCATCATCACCTACCGCTGAAGCCTCCAAGCTTGCATCCTTCGGAGCACCCTGTTCACCTTAAAAGGTGTCATCACTATCTCCCGAATAGGACCTCTTCCTTGAAAGAGAACCCAAGATTTCAGCACAAACTTTTTCATTAAGGCCCTCCGGCCTTAAGTCCTGCAACACAGCAAGAGGCTTACCAAAACAAGTAGAAACTTGATGGATATAAGGGTAGGTCAGCTTCTCCATTTGTTCAACGGAGCCTTTGAAAATATCGGAAGCCTCGGAACGAAACAGGGGAGACTTCTCCAAAGGATGGTCGGATTCATGAAGCTTATAACCAGCAATGAGGCCTTGGTGTTTCCCCAGGTTGAGCAACTTAGTATAAACTTCACCAAGGGCAGAGTTAAACTCCTTGGAGTGAAGAAGGTAAGTAACAACCTGGTGAAAACCCTGCTCAATTAACCACTGATTGTCAATGGTGGATCGAGCTACCGAAGCTTTCAACCCTTCCTTTTCCTCATCAAAAGCCCACTGCTGAACAAATAAAGCTTCCCTGTCAGCTTTAAGCTTCAACCGATCAGCCTCAAAGCTCTTCTTCAAATCACTCATTTCAATGTCGTGCATCCTAGTCAGCTCACTAACCTTTTTGTCCCACGCTTCTTCTTTCTCAACAAACCCAACTATATCCTTCTTCATCACAGTTATTGAAGATTTCATCTTATCTTTCTTCTTAGAAAATTCTTCATATTCATGCATCCTCTTACGAAAAAGAGCAATCCCTTGAGGAAGCTTAGCAGCAAGGTTGCAGGTGCTCAAAACCATGCTGGATAACATCAAGTCATCATCCATCTCAACAATGGTATTGTGAACTGAAGGAGGAGCAATGTGACTCAGAGAATCTTCACAAACAGCAGCATCCTTAAAGTTGTCATCATTTTTTACCGACCAACTGGGCACATAAACTACATCCAGATCCAACCCTTCAACATCCCTGCTTGAAGAACCCTGAACAGGGGTAGCAATAACCTTCTTAGCTAAATCCTTCTTACCATGAACAACCAGTTTTTTCTCCTTTTCAGCACCCGCTTCAACACCTTGATCTTCAGAAGCTTCAATACCATCACTCAACTCCACTGGTTCAGTAGAAGTGGATTGAGGAGCAGCCTTCAACAAACGGTGGGTAGATCGACGGGTTGAAGACTTGGGAGCATGAGACTTAGAAAAACCTTTGACATTGGAAGTACTAATGTAACCCGAGCCCTCGAACCTTTTCTCAGCAGTTCTAACTACAACATTTTCACCAGGAACAGATGGGACATCCTCAAACACAACATCAGAAGTGTCGTCACTCTTAATGAAATCCAGGGCAGACATGACTGCAAATAATAAAACAAAAACAAAAACACATAAGGCATAAGTCAAGAAAAATGCAAAGAGGGCAAAAAAGGAAAACGCATACCCGTGCCACTCCTCATTAGAACCGGATCCCGATCAGCATTTTCCCACAATTTACTAACCCCTAATAGAACTAGCAAATGTTCAGGGAAGGGATGAACCCTCGAAGGGCACTCCCGGATGGCTTTGAGAAAAGCATCATTTAACTCAGATTCAGAGGGCTCCGGTTCATTGAGAACGGCATCCGGGTGCCTCCACACCATTTTAAATGGACCAATTGAATCAAAAACCCAGAAAAAGAGATCCTTCCAAGTACCAAGTGTTGTAACCATAGACGAAATAAGGCAAGAATCAACCTTGGATGTTTCAAAGGTGAACCAATCACCATTTTTGGCCAAACGAAAAAACTGGCGAAAGAGCAACAAGGAAGGATCGTATCCAAGGGCACGACACAAAACCTCAAAGTGCAAAACCCTAGCCATGCCCTTCGGATGAACTTGCCCAAAGGAAACTCGATAATATTGCAACAGATTCAAAACAAAGAGAGAAAAGGGATAACGAAGGTTCGAAAACTCAAAATGATGACAATAAAGAGCAATCGAACCAGGGGTCGGTTTATCAATAGGAAAATCACAAGCAGGAGCGGTCGGTTTAAACATTTTATCAATACCATATTCCACACAAAATAATTCTACCTCTTCTTGGGTTAATCGGGAAAAGGATTTTGCTAAATCCTTACGAGCACCCATTTTGCAAGAAAATATGAAGAATGTAAGGAAATACAAAGGAAACCAGAACTAACCTTGAAGAAGAGGAAAGGAATCGCAGAGGAAAAACTTGATAAGATAATAAGGAAAGTGAATGAAAAATTCAAATATAAAAAGAAAATAAAACTCAAAATAGGGGTGATAATTGCGAACAGTTACCTCTGCAAAACCTCCACCCTATGAACTGCCATACATCAATCAAATCAGTTGTCAGTTATTTAAAATTCAAAAATTAACTGACTCCAACCCTTTAAGCCTTCAAGCGTTGAACCATTGAAGCCTTCAGGCACTAAAATACATGTATAAAAGTCAGAAGTCTTTAAGCTCATTCCCCAAAAACCTCTGACTTGGGGGGCTGATGACGGGGGTAGCCCAAGATCAAATAAAATGACTTAAATACATACATGCTTGAAAGGTTAAATGGTTCGAAGGTTAAAAAGCTGGGAGGTGGGGAAAAGCAATACGGAAACAGTAAGTAATCACATCTCTGGATTGCTTCACCAACCCACCAGCCGCAAAAGCAATGCGTTGAACCATTGAAGCCTTCAGGCACTAAAATACATGTATAAAAGTCAGAAGTCTTTAAGCTCATTCCCCAAAAACCTCTGTCTTGCAAACGTGGGGGGACCCCACGACCTGCGTTAGGCAAAGTTGAACCCTTCAACCCTTTTGCCTAACCAGCCCAGCTACCATCCTTGGTCTATTATTTGTTGCATCAACAGTAATCAACTAAGGATTATCGACAACCTTTTAATTTACCTATCTGAATTATTGTTTGCTATGTTATTGAATTATGTAGTTAATCTATTAATAATCACTGACGAATTCAGTCCTTCGGTGATGTTCTATAGGTGAGACTCAGTTTTGCAGTAGTGTATATACACATAGGGAAACATCATGCTTTTTTAGTTGTATACATTCCTTCTACTTATTTTTCTTCATTGTTCTAAAAGATAGGCAAGACAAACGTACAGTTTTTCCATGATTTATGGCATAGCTAGGTGGGTAAAAAAACCACCATCACTACAATAAGAGTGGGTCACTAAAGTCAACAAGCATACCTATATTTTCCTTGATGTATTAACATAAGAGTCGGTACTTCAACGTGATTAACATGTATTTCATTTTGAACATAACCCATTACATCGTTATCGTAATGCCTCACAAACAAGTCAATGTTAGCCCCATTTTCATAGCCTAATTCATAAATATCTCCATCTCACCATCATATTTATGATCTCTCAATCCATTTTCTAGTGTTCAACCACCTTCATTGAAATTGGTTTTCAATGAGCCGGATTCTGTGATGTGGACTTCTACTAGAATGACATTTATTTCTCATAGGGCACACGGTATGGGAGTCAAACACAATTAGGAACCACACGAAATAAGGACGTTGTTGCTATAACAAATACGAGACCTAGTATAGTGGAGAGACTGGTTAGGCAAAAGGCTTCACAAGTCTCATTTTGCCTAACGCAGGTTACGAGTCCCCCTACGTATGCAATACGTAGGGTTGGATCACATCTATTATCAATTGCTTGGAATTCAAGGCCGAGGATGACTCAACCCAGATTCTATACATGCATGTGATAGTTGTATTGAATGTGAAGAATAGAATATGCAATGTGCATATCCTAGAGAGAGAGTCAGAGATTTCGGAATGTTTTGTCAACTGACCAGGTGTGGTCATTTATAGAGGGGGATAATCCTTGAATAGGAAACCTTTGACTAAGTGATCCAGGTATGCAGAGAGGGGGTTGCCCGTTTTGGAGGGTTGAATGCTTTAACCTACGGATAAAAGAGTGCCTCGTCCCACATGTTTCTCTTTTGCAGCTGAGCGAGGATGTCACACATAAAGTGTGATGGGACGTGACCCTGTCCCATGCTTTTTGATGTTCACCACAGTTGGGTCGTTGGTTGAACCCTTTTAACCTTTTAAGCTATATTGCACTAAAGCTAGTTTCTTAAGCTTGAGCTACCCACGTCATCAGCCCCTTAAGTCAGAGGTGTTTGGGTGTAAGCTCAAAGGCTTCTGATTTTTGTGCAATATTTATTATCTACAAGGCTTAAGAGTTTCAAGGGTTACCTTTTGCAAGGTTTTTGGGCGGTATTATTTTGAACTTGATTTGACAGCGTGATTACACATCTTGACAGTTATTCAGGCGGCGGTTGTCTGCCCTTTGTATTGTAACTGTTGTTTTTGAATTCATTAGCCCTTTAACTTCTCATTTAAGTTTACTCAACACCTTTCTTAATCATTTTTCACAATCAGAATCCCTACATTCTCTCTTTTCTGGTTCACAGGTTAGTTTTTGACTTTTTACTTTTGCTTGATTTTCCTTGATTATCCCTTGGAACGATGGGTGCGAGGAAGGACATGGGTAAAACTTTTTCTAAATTAACACAAGAAGAAGTTGATTCCTTCTGCGAACAACGGGGTATGGATCCTTCCGTTAATCCGGTGGCCCCGGGTTGTGATAAAACCGTTGATCAATGTCCCACCGGTTCTATTGCTCTGTATTGTCGTCACTTTGAGTTTTCAAATCTTCAATACCCTTTTTCTGTGTTTGTTCTGAATGTGCTTGAATATTATCATGTTTCTTTTGGGCAATTACATCCTCAAGGGGTTTCTAGGGTTCTTCACTTTGAAGTTTTATGTCGTGCCCTAGGTTACGATCCTAATTTGTTAATGTTCAGACGATTTTTTTTTGTTTGGTCAAAAATGGCGACTGGTTTACGTTTGAAACGTCCCAGATTGATGTTTCTTTGATTTCTTCACTTGTCACTACCCTTGGGTCCTGGAAAGATCGATTCTTTTGGGTCTCTGAGTCAGATATCCCTTTTAAGATGGAGTGGAGGCATCCAGATGATGTCTTAAACGAACTTAAACCCTCCGAGTCTGAATTAAATGAGGGGATGTTGAAAGTCCTTAGGGCTTATCCTTCTCGGCTTCGTCCGTTTCCTGAACATCTTTTGGTTTTTACCGGTGTTAGCGTTTTGTGGGATAAGCCAAATCGAGACCCGTCGATCATGAGGGGTGGTCAGGGTATGTTTTTTGGCTTTTTAATTCCTTGTCTTTTTATGTTTATTTTGTCTGATTTTTTATTTGTTGTGTGCAGTCATGTCTGCTTTGGATTTCATTAAGTCATATGACACTTCTAATGTTGCTCTTGGGGATACGGTGGCCATTGAGGGGGAAGATGCCATTACCAGGACTGCTAAGGGTAGATTAGTTCCTGGGGGAAGTATGTGAATGTTTCAAAAGTTAAAGGCTTTACAAAGGTTAGTTCTTCCATGCATTCGAACCGTCATTTATCTCGTCGCTTGAAGGGTCTGGGTCAATCGTCTGCTGTTGAGCATGTTGATCTCAGTGATGAGATTGAATTTTTTGAGGGTCAGGGTATTGAAGTTGAAGGAAAAAAGGAGTTGGCAGTTGCGACTGGGAAGAAAGGGAAGTCAAGTGGTAAAAAGGCTGTGGTGTCTGTTGTTGGAGGTTCTTCGGAGAGAGGTGGTGAAGAACCAGTGGAGGGAAATGTCGAGGATGTTTATGTTCCCAATTGGCAGGTCAAGGTTGGGGATAACTTCAAGTCCTCCACTATTTGTGAGGATGTGTTGAACCACTTTTCTCCTCCTACAGTTCGTAGTTCCAACTCAGCGATGCAGGATGATGTGCTGATTTCGCGTATGTTGTTGGGTGTTTGTAATTTGGCTGATATGCTTCCTGAAGGAGTCTCCCATTTTCGCAAAAGAATGCATGAGTATGAGGAATTTTCAAAGAAAAGGGAGAAAACAAAGGCTTCAATGGCAGCCATGAAGAAGGAGATCGAGAGTTTTGCTGAGAAGGAAAAGTCTTGGGTGGTGAAGGTTCATGAACTGACTAAAAGACATGAGACTGAGCTGAGTAATGAGAAGAAAAGGATGGAAGCAGATAGGCTTCAGTTGAAGGCTGATAGGGAAGCCTTTAACGTTCAACAAAAGGCCTTTCTAGATGAGAAGGAAGGCTTGAAGGCTTTCGTGTCCCAAGCTACCAGTGACAACCAATGGTTGATCGAGCATGGGTTTCAGTAGGTGGTTACCTATCTTCTCCATTCAACTGAGTTTAATTATGCTCTTGGCGATGTTTACACAAAGCTCCTCAATCATGGAAAACATTTGGGTTTTGTTGCTGGTTACAAGGCTCATGAATCTGGTCAGCCTCAAGAACAATCTTCTTTCTATCAGCCTCAAGCCTCAACTGTTTTTAAGGAAGTTATTCTCAAAATGGAGTGCCTAACCTATCCTTATGTTGGTGCGGTTTCTACTTGCTTTGGTAAACCCATTTCTGTGTTGCAGGACTTGAAACCCTCCGGCCTTAATGAGGCCGTTTGTGCTGAAGTGCTAAGTTCGTTATGTAATAAACGTTCCCACTCTGGAGATAGTGAAGAGACCTTTTCAAATATTGCTGAGGGTTCATTGGAAGCAAGTATTGAAGGCTCCGAGGTTGCTAGCGATGGTGGAGGCAAGAAGAAGAAGAAGGCAAAAAAGGGGAAGAAGGCTAAGACTGTTGAGGCTGAGGCCTCCAAGTCTGTTTCTAATGCTTGAACAATTTATTCGTAGCTATCTTAGCACTTAAAACAATGTTATGTGGTTTATGTATTTTGAACATCTTGTATTCAAGGGAACCGTTTAGGTCCCTTGTTGCTTAAAGCCTTCGAGGCTTCCAGACAATGTTTCATGTTTATGGTGTCACACCCCAACTGATGGCGGAATCATCGGGGCGCGGCACTAGGCGAATCAGATTGCTCAAGAGAATCCATAACAACTATTTAGTAACAATATTTAAAGCGTTCATTATCCCATTCTAATAAGCAATACATCAATAAACAGTCATAAAGATATTCATGTTCTCTCAAACAATACAAATCCAACAATCTAGATTTATTATGAGTTTCTAGACTTCCTAGCTTGATTTCGAGGCAGCCTGCGATTATCCTGCAACATACGTTAAAGCGACGTCAATACAAAAAGTATTGGCGAGTATACAGGTTTGACATGGTAAATAAAGTAGACAAAAGTGTTGCGAATTTCCACATACATAAACGAGATACACAGCATATACACTACAAAACAAATACTACCAGCTAAGTCACTCGATGCTAGCTAAGGTGGGACGTCGCGAGTAAAAGTCCTAGCACATATGTATCAAGCATCACGTGTAAATATATATGACAGAAATTCGCATGTGATAATAGTTTTTGATAAGTGCGTTTTAGATATGAACGTATGTTACACCCCAAAGTGTGTTTAAAGCGTTAAAAGGGGGTCAAGTATACTCACTGTAGGTGTTTAACAAGTAAACACAACTTAATTGGATTAATGAAGAGTGCGTCAGAGTTAGCCTGATCACAGAACGATAGCGTAAGCGTTGAACAGCATGTAACAGTGCATCGAGTGTGATGTTGGATCGGATAGTGGTTCGATCGGATGACTCATCCGGACGGATGATCGTTCGGTCAGATGGTCATTCGATGGGAGAAGTGTGTGTTTGTTAAATGTTGAACTTTTGAAGTTTTCGTTGTAGTATAAGTAAAGTCATTCGATCGGATGGTCATCCCGGATGACCGTTCGATCGGATGGCAGTTCGTATAAGTGGAAAGATTACAAAGATATAAGTCTCCTGGTCGGATAGTCATTCGATCGGATGGTCGTCCGATCGGATGACTATTCGCTTGGGAGTTGATATTCCTTGAAGTTTTGGAAAATAGTTTAAGTGTTGAAATCCAAGTCACCTGGTCGAATAGGTGTTCGATCGGATGGTGGTCCGATCGGACGGCAATTCGTTCAGGAAACTAGTTTGTTTGAGAACTTGTAAAATCAGTTAAGTTTAGAAAGTTTGCGGTTTGACTGAGACAGTGCGATAACGTGTTAAACAACAGAAATTACATCAAGTCCAAGTCATTCGATCGGACGGGAATCACCCCGTTCGATCAGAACCAACTGTTCTTGACGGTGTTTCATATTCAACCCATGAATCGGTTGTCTCTTCAATAGAAATCCATTCTCATACGGGTTCTTCACTAAAGAAAGAGTGAAGAGCCCGAACGAGTCCAGATTATAACGGTTTTAAGTGAAAAGTGAAAGATGCTGAAGAAAAGTTTGAATCTAGTTGGAAAATGTTTAGATTATGATGAAATTAGTGTTTAAACATGTAGAAATCCATTAGATCCGAACCGTTCTTGACAATATGAGGTCACACTTCAATGTTCGTAAGAACTCCATGATGACGTCACCCTAGAATCAGCCCAAATCCAGTGATTTCATAGTGGGAAGTAGTGATTTGATGGAGAAGATGATGAGAAAGTGTTTGTAGATGATAGAAGTACAAGATTTAGGATGAATTACTTACGGAATCGCGAGAAATCGAGAGAAAAGTGCTTGAGAGTGCGCTGGTCAGACGAGGCTGTCACATCAACGAACAGTTGATGTGACAAGTGGGTATTTATAGGTGAAAGGTGGGAAGGCGGTGCAGGTTAACTGGGTCGGACGGCCGTTCGATCGGATGGTCATCCGGACGATTGGCCATTCGATCGAAGGTTCATTCGATCGGGTGGCTTGTGCGAGATGGTTTTACGACTTTCGTTTCGTTCGACGTGTTTTGTTACGTTAAGCATTGTGAACACATTAAGCGTTTTAGCGATATAATTAGCGTCGTGCTAAGTGTGATAGATTGAGTTGCGCGTGCCTGCGAGTGCGCGTTTTGATAGTTTCAACACCTTTTATTATTATTATTATTATTATTATTATTATTATTATTATTATTATTATTATTATTATTATTATTATTATTATATATATATATATACATATATCATGGGTCATAGCATAAGTAATTGCGTTTGGGTCTGCGTTATGTTGCGACGCTTTACGACGATCGATGGAAACCGCTTAAGTACTCACGCGATGTCGTCGTTAGCGGGATTGCGTTGCATCACGACGATCGATGGGAGCGACTTAACTATTCACGCGATGTCATCGTTAGCGTTAGTGTATGCGTTGTGATGTGCGATATAGCGTGTGAAAGTATGCGAATATAAGCGAAATAGCGTTGTAAGCGATATAGTTACATTATGATCTGAATCTCTGGTGCTAGGCGTAACGAGTGTAGCGAGAGTAACAAGCACGAAGGTGAGGGTTGTTACATATGGCCTGGTTTGGCCCTTGGTACTTTTAACTTAGATTATGTTTATGCTATGTTTAACTTTTGTTATATGTTACGTTGTTGTTTTGTTTATTCCCTGTTGTTTTATATGTTCCTTTGTGTTTTTGTTGGTTTTGTTGTCTTTGTTGATGGTGTGTTTTCCTTATGTTACTTATACCTTAAAGGGTTCAGTGCTGCAGTCACTTAGACTTGTGATATTTTCAACAAGAAGGTATAACACTTATCATATTTATGACTTTTACTTAGTCTGATTTTGTTTCGTAAGCCAATGCTAAGGCTTAAGGAACATTTGGTGTATGATGTTCAAACCTGTCTATGGGACTTATTGTTTGAAAAAATATCTAAATCTTATGGAGTTGTATTAATTTAGGAACTCACCACTTATATAGGTTCATTCAAACCTTGAACCTATTGAGCGATGTGGCCTGGGAGCTCATCCCCTTACATGACCCATGTCATGGAGTTTTTTGCTAGGTTCTTAACCTGATTATAGGATAGAAAGACAATTTTTAACAAGAACTTTATTGTTCATTCATCAAAGTGTGTGGATTACAAAAAAAACAACACTTTGCTATCTTTTCCTAACACTTTTTTCTTAGACGTGGAATCTTTTAAGGTTTTTTCCATTCCAATGTCAGGGAAGCTTTTTGCCTTGTGAGTCAGCCAACTTGTAGGATCCTCCTTTGTGAGCTTTGAGGATGGTGTATGGCCCTTCCCACTTAGGGCCAAGTTTTCCTTGGTTTTCTTTCTTGCTAGCTTTGTTGTTACGAAGAACGAGATCGCCAGGCTTAAATCATTCGTTTTTTACCCGTGCATTGTAGTAAGATTCCATCTTTTGTTTGTATTTCGCTTCTTGTATGGCTGGTTGATCTCGGGCTTCTTCTAGGAGTTCCAAGTCCAACATCGTCTCTTGCTTGTTTGATTCTAGATCATTGTTGAACGTCCTTTTTGTTGTAACTCCTATTTCTGCCAGGATTACAGCTTCAGATCCAAACACTAGACTGTATGGAGTTTTCTTGTGCCTTGTTTTTTCAGTAGTTCTGATTACCCACAACACGTTTGGGAGTTCTTCAAGCCAGTTTCTATCATGCTTTCCCAAACGAGTTTTAATGCCTTCTACAATGCTTCGTTTTGTTCTTTCAACTTGGTCGTTGGATTGTGGACAGGCCACTGAGCTGAACACTTGTGTTATTCGGAACTCCTTGCACCAGGAACTAAAAGGCTTCTCAGCGAATTGTTTTCCATTATCAGTGACCAACACTCCTGGCAGCCCAAACCGACAGATGATGCTTTCCCATACGAAGTCGATGACCTGTTTTCCTATTATTTTTGCCAATGGCTTCACCTCTGGCCACTTTGTGAAGTAGTCTACGGCCACTAGAAGAAACTTGACTCCTCCTTTGGCCGGAGGAAATGGACCAACAATGTCCATTCCTCACTTGTGGAATTGCCAAGCAAATGAGATGGGAACTAAGTCATGCTTTGGGCTTTTAGGCACTGGGGCGTGTATTTGACAGGCTTTACACTTTTTTAGCTGCTCAGTTGCATCTCGATGCATGGTGGGCCAAAAATACCCAAGGTTCATCAATTTTGAAACTACTGATCTTGGGCCGTAATGAGCCCCACATATCCCCCTGTGAACTTCCTTGATCAGGTACTAGCTTTGCTCTGCGTCAACACATCGAAGCAACGGTGCAAGGTATCCCTTTTTGTAGAGGTTATCTCCTTGTAACACGTATTGTCTTGATTTGATCCGAACCCTTTCAGCTTCTACCTGATCACTTGGTAGCTCACCATTTGTGAGGAATTTAACCAAAGGCGTCATCCAACTTTTGCCTTCTTCGGTAATGACATCTTGTACGTCGAGTTCCTGAATGGATGATTTCTTCAACACTTCAACCAACACTTTTTTGGTGAGATGAGCAAAGGTAAGTAATGCAAGCTTGTTTAGTGCATCAGCTTTCTTGTTTTGTGATCTTGGGACTTGTTTGATGGTACATGATTCAAATGTGCCCATAAGCTCCTTTGCTTTTTCACGATACTTCTTCATGTTTGGTTCTTTAGCTATGTAGTTGTCGTTTACTTGGTTTGAAACAAGTAGAAAGTCTGTGAAGACTTGAAGCCTTTTGACATCCATCTTTTTGGCCAGCTTGATTCCTGCAACCAGAGCCTCATATTCAGCTTCGTTGTTGGTAGTCTGAAATTCAAGCCGAAGAGCATATGTGAATTCCAATTCATTAGGGTCTTCAATCCTGGAAGCTCCATCGATAAAAAGATTCCATGTATTAGGGTCAGAAGGTTCAGTGGAGGTTGTGTTAACTTTCGTTATCGTTTCCTTAGGGATTTCCAAAATGAAGTCAGCCAAAATTTGGGCTTTTACAGCTTTTCTTGGAACGTAGGTGATGTTGTGTTCACCTAGTTCTACTGCCCATTTGGCTAAACGTCCAGAGGTTTCAGATTTTTCAAGCATATTCTTGATTGGTTGGTCAGTGACCACTTGTATGGGATGTGCTTGAAAGTACCTTCGAAGCCTTCTTGCTGTTTTTACTAGTGCAAGAGCATGTTTTTCCAACGGGGGATACTTGGTCTCTGCCAACTTTAAAGTTTTACTGAAGAAGTAAACAGGTACATGAGCCTTGTTTCTTTCAATGGTCAGGACTGCACTGATTGCTTCCTTGGCAACTAATAGGTAGACAGAGATTAGTTCCCCAGTTTCAGGAGCGGTGATGTCTGATAATGAAGCCACGTGTTGTTTCATTTGGTTAAAGGCTTCTTCAGCTTCCTCGGTCTATCTGAAATCCTTCTTATTTGTGCACCCTTGAAGGGTTTTGAAAAAAAGAAGGGACTTTTCAGCCAGTTTGGAGGTGAAACGCTTCAAGGCTGCCAGCTTGCCATTCAAGCTTTCGACCTCCTTCTTGCTTTGGGGAGATCTTGCTTCCAGGATGGCTTTAACCTTGTTAGGGTTGGCTTTTATGCTTTGTTTGCCCACGATGTGCCCCAAGAACTTGCCTTCTTCAAAACCAAATGAGCATTTCACAGGATTGAGCTTCATGTTTATCTTCCCGAGGTTCCGAAATGTTTCTTGTATATCATCAAGCATTTGGCCCTCAGTCTTGCTCTTGATTACCAAGTCATCCACATAAGCTTCCATATTTCTACCTATTTGTTCAGCAAATGCTTTATTCACCAACCGTTGGTAGGTTGCCCCTACATTCTTCAAGCCAAAAGGCATTTTTTTGGTAACAAAAAATACCCTTGTCAAAGTGGAAGGTTGTTTTCTCCTCATCCTCTTTCTTTATTTGAATTTGGTGGCAGCCTTTATAAGCATCAAGGAAACATTTGAAGGGGAATTCTATGAGTGAGTCTACTTTTAGATCGATTTCGGGTGAAGGATAACAATCTTTTGGACAGGCTTTGTTCAAGTCTTTGAAATCAATGTACATTCTCCATGATCCATCGGGATTTTTGACCATTATGGGGTTGGCTATCCAATAGTGATACTTAACCTCTCGGAGTATGCCAGCTTGTACCAACCCTTCAACCTCTTTACATGTTGCTAGGCTTCGATCTGGGGCTAAGCTCCTTTTCTGCTGAACAATAGGTTTCACATTTGGTGGGATCTTGAGCTCGTGTTCAGCGATATCCCGAGGGATACCGGTCATGTCATCAGGACACCATGCAAAGATGTACATGTTGTGTACCAGCAGCTTCTTGAGATACGAGAGAGTGTCTTCAGCAAGGTCGGGGTTTACCCCTATCCTTTGTTGGGGATACTTAGGGTTGATGACCCTGCCTTGCTCTTCTTCTTCGTTTTTTGCTGAGCTTTCCCCTTCAACCAGGAAGGCTTGTTGGGTAGGTTGAAAGGTTGCAAATCATTTTTCAGTGGGAAACTTAACAACACCTTGGCCAACTGAAACGGCCATACCAAACTCACTTTGCCCCGGCCTTCCTATGATAACATCATAGCTAGAAGGCATGTTGATTGGTCCTTTCCATTTTACCTTCTCTAAAGCAAACATCGAGTGTTAGTTGGCCCAAAGGCTTGATAGGGATGTCAGCAATACCTTTAATAGATGACTCAGCTGGTTGAAGCCTTGAACGCTCGTCATTGCTGAGTTGGTTGAAACACTTCTCGAACATTAACTCCGTTGCAGCCCCTGTATCAATGTAAGCTTTGCTTGTTTTCAGGGTTCCCACAATGGCTTCCATTACCAAAGGGTTCGAGAGAAGTCCCTCTTTTGGTGGTGGAAAGCACAAGCATTGAAGCTCCCAAGCCTCCAAGCATTGCCGTTTGTTGGAGGTTTCCTCATCAAACTTCACCATGTTTACCTCTTTCCTTTTTCCATCAGCCATTTTGTCTTTCACCCCTTTGACCAAATGGGCTAGTTCTCCAGACTTGATGGCTTCCTCAATTCTTTTCTTGAGTTGAAAGCAGTCATTGTTGTGATGGCCTTTTTCTTCATGAAACTCATAGAACTGAGTGGAGTTTTCATTTCTTTTGCTCTTGGGCAAAGTTCTGGGTGGTCGGAAGCTATGCTTTACCTCTTCAGTAGCAAAGATTTCCTGTGGGGTTTTGGTTAAGGCTGTAAAGTTCACATCCTTCTCCCTACTTGAAGGGTTCCTACCTTCAGACCTTCGAGGATCTGAGTTCCTGGAACGTTTATCATAAGAACCATAGTTGCTTCTTTTTCTGTTGGGCTACTACTCCTCCAGCTAGGACCCCTTTTTCTTTATTCCTTGATATCGACAGCTTCCTCCCCCCGGATGTGAGCTTCAGCCCTTTTAAAGGCTTCTTCAAGGGTTTTGGGCAGGCACTTGTTGAAGTCCCTAGTGAGATACTTGGAGGTGATTGCATTCATGAAGCCTGCAACCCTCATCTTTTTGTCGGCTCCCACATATGTCAACCCTTCTTTTTTGTATCTCTCTATGAAATCCCTGAGGCTTTCATTATCCCTTTGCTTAATTTGGAAGATCACGGTTGCATCTTTGACATACCTCCTTTGTTGTGAAAAGTTAGCCAAGAAGCCTTTGCTCAAATCATCGAAGGTTCGAATGCTTCTGTCTGGTATATCATTAAACCAAATTTGAGCAGACCCTACAAGGGTTTGCATAAACATAAGGCAGCATTCGGTATTGGACCACTTCTCAATTCTTGCATCCCCGGTGAAGATTTTGAGGTGATTTCGGGATCTTCCGTTCCATCGTATGTTCTTATGTGAGATGGCATTTTGATCCGGGTTTGGAAATCATAGTCAGCAATTTGTTGAGAAAAACAGGACAAATTGCTTGGCTTGTATGGTTTGGCCAGATCTTCCTCTACTCTAGTTCCCGAGTTGCTATTAGTGTTCCCTTGGGTGGCTAGTACTTGGTTAATGAAATGTTTCCAATGGAAGTTTACCATCAATTGGGCCATCATTTGTGGCATGAGGTTGAAGCCTTGAAGGCTTTCTGGTGCAGTCACGTAGTTCATTCCCATAGGGGCACCCATGGCAGCACTCCATGCCAAGGGAAGAACGAATAAGGCTTGCTCCCATGTAGTGGACACAGGAGGTGGAAGGCTTGCAACAGGTGACTGTAGTAATTGATCCAAGGCTCACTCGTGTCCCAACGGTGCACCGGTTGCCACCGGCTGGGAAGAGAATAAAGAAAAAGATGTTGGATCTGGTCTTGCAATTGTATACGGACTTGGATTTGGAGGAGGATGGCTAGGGCCAGCTTCATTTCTTGACACGATAGGTTGTGAGCTTACAAAAGGAGGTATAGGTGGCCCAGTTGACAATGAGGGATCTGGCTCATCGTAATCCAGCCTGATTCTCACCCCCTTGTCTCTTTCTCGGTTCACGTATTGGTTAAGGAGAGACCTTAACTGTAGAAAATTGTTTGCAACCCCCTCCGGTGTTAGGTCGATATGTGTAGGAGTGCCTGTTGCACCGACATGAGGGGACATGACCCCTTAACGAGATGGGGTTGGTGTCTAAAAGGAAAGGAACTCGGGGCATGTGACTCCTGTTGGAGTGCTTCTCAGAGTTGAAAACAAGGTAGGCATAGCCAGTGGAGTTTGGCTAGTGTTGGGAGTAGAGGTACGTGGTACTTGGTTTACCTCTCCCAGTGATTCTCCTTCCGACATGATGATTTTGTCGAAGTTGGAGCTACACTACTGGTCTTCAAATATGAATTTAGTGGCGTAGCCCCACAGTGGGCGGCAACTTGTTGCTACAACAAATACGAGACCAAGTATAGTGGAGAGACTTGTTAGGCAAAAGGCTTCACAAGTCTCGTTTTGCCTAACGCAGGTTACGAGTCCCCCTACGTATGCAATACGTAGGGTTAGATCACTTCTCTTATCAATTGTTTGGAATTCAAGGCCGAGGATGACTCAACCCAGATTCTATGCATGTAATGTGATAGTTGTATTGAATGTGAAGAATAGAATATGCAATGTGCATATCCTAGAGAGAGAGTTAGAGATTTCGGAATGTTTTGTCAACTGGCCAGGTGTGGTCATTTATAGAGGAAGGTAATCCTTGAATAGGAAACCTTTGACTAAGTGATCCAGGTATGCAGAGAGGGGGTTGCCCGTTTTGGAGGGTTGAAGGCTTTAACATGCGGATAAAAGAGTGTCTCGTCCCACATGTTTCTCTTTTACGGCTGAGCGAGGATGTCACACGTAAAGTGTGATGGGACGTGACCCTGTCCCATGCTTTTTGTTGTTCACCATAGCTGGGTCGTTGGTTGAACCCTTTTAACCTTTTAAGTTATATTGCCCTAAAGCTAGTTTCTTAAGCTTGAGCTACCCACGTCATCAGACGTGATAAAATGGCATCGCATGCAACACCATCCCGTATTGTGTAGTACAAAGATATTTCAGAATTGGAGGTAGGTGTTTCACTGATCATGCTAAGAGTTGTGGGAGTTTATTAGTTTAGGTTAATTATTTAAAAATTGGTTGTAGTATGGGTGGGATGAAAAAGATTAATACCTTCTTTTGGTATGGAGAAAATGGAATGGAAAAAATCGAATGTTGCACTTATTGAAAGAGAGAAAGAGAGTTATAGATGGATTAGATGAGAAAAAATATTTAAATAATAATCCCTTTATTTTAATAAGACTAATTTTTAGGGTTTCAATGAAACTTGATCCATGTAAGTAATAATATAATCATCAAACTAAAACATATTGTGTTGGTAATTTTTTATAAAATAATAATAATAATAATAATAATAATAGTACCACCTTGTTTTAACCTGCTGAACTGGTCATCGATGATTATTATTATGATTACTATTATTGTTATTATTATTATTATTATTATAATATAACAATATTTAAAAGCATAATTATATATATATAGGGGGTCGCTAAAATAAAAACACCCACAGTTGTAAGAACCGCGAGAACCACTCTCCACCAATCAGATAATTACAACCAAATCGGTAATATAGTTGTTTGATCAAAACAATCACATCATCTCTCTCTTCTCATTAAAGTCTCTTTTTAAAGTCTACTAGGTTAATGCCCGCGTAATGCGCGGGCTTCAACTAAAACCATATTATTTACTTTGAAATGTAATATTCTGTACCGATATTCCACCGATATCTCACCGAGATAACCTATATCTCAAATATCGGTCCAATATCTGATATTTTACCGCATTAACTGCATAACTTGAAACACGTGTGAAACTCAACCCACTTGAATTCGCACCCAACATCTAGGTTATCTACCCGTATGATACACGAGTTTAAAAAATATAAATTTTATAAATAATAAGTCTATAAATAAATGAAATTACATAATACATTTAAACAATGAAGTTATAGAACTATATAGTTAACAAAAAATAAAGAAGAGTTAATAGCCAAAATGGTACCTGAGGTTTGCTCACTTTTGCCACTTTAGTCCAAAACCCAAATTTCTTACATCTGGGTCCCCGAGGTTTGCATTTTGTTGCCATTTTAGTCCAAAAATGAAATCTGGTCAGATTTATCAAAAAAAACCTCAAGTTTTGTCCTTTTGCACAGGGGTAAAATGGTCATTTTCTTTTTATTATAACTAATTATTAATTAAAAATAATAAACCTACCACCACCTCTCTATCTCTCTCCCTCTACTCCTCTCTGCCGCCACCACCGCCACCTCCTCACGCCGGCGACACTAACATTCCTCCGTATCCCCCTCTCTTTCTCTCTCTCTCTCTAAAACACAAAACCAGACTGAGTCAAAACAAGAACTCTGAATAGTGATAGCTGGACACCAATTCAACGATTGATGGGAGTGTGCATACGCTCTACGATAACAGCATCACGAGACATTACCAATGTGTCATGTAGAAGGATGCTATACACATTCAAGCCCTGCAATAAACCCCAAAATTACAAATCATCTTAAAAACATCCATTCATGTAACTTGATCAAACAAGGAGCAACGAAAGACATATAAAAAAAATCACATAAGTGACATAACCCAGCCACCACCACTGCTCTGTGGTGTCTCCGGCCGTCGCTCACGGCGGAGGTCCGTCACCACCGTCACTCCTGAAATAACAAAAAGAAAGAAGCAGAATTTTTGGTGGATCTTTGAAGATCTGAAACGAAAAGAGAGGGAGTTGGTGGTTTTACCGGAGGAGTTGGTGGTTTTACCGGAGGATTTATTGGACCACGACTGCGGTGACCCGAGAGAGAGTCATCGGAACCACCGACGCTGTCGACGACGGCACCGGCTCCGCCGGTTCTCCCTATCTCTTCCGTCTCCTCTTCTGCTCGCTCTAAATCATCAACACCACCATTAATCCACCACCACCACCATCTCTCTGTCTCCCTCCTTCACCCACCACCTCCAACAACACACCACCACAACCACCTTCAAACCTGCAACAACCCTAATTACCAACCATCGCCACCGGAACCCTAACCCCAAACCTGCAACAACACGATTCAGCAACCAACACCGGAACCCTAACCCAAATCAGCAACCAACACGATTCAACCCACCACCCCTACTGAAAACCCTAATCCCAATGTCGGTTCTCATCACGGTGGTGGTGGTGTTTGACGGTGGTGCCGACAGCGGCGATGTTGATGATGATGATGATGATGATCTTGACGGTGGTGAGATTGAGAGAAGAGAGAGACGGTGGTGTTGGCGATGTTGATGATGATGATGGTCTTGACGGTGGCGGCGACGGTGGCGGTGGTTTAGAGAGAGAGAGAGAGAGCAGTGACATGTTGAGAGAGAGAGAGAGATATGTCAGTATCTGTGTGGGTGTATATATATATATAGATATTATCAGTAATAATCCAAAATGACAATTTTGCCCCTAGGAGAAATGAGGAAAAAGACAAAAATCAGTAAGAAATCCTGACAAAATTTGACTTTTTTGAAATTTGGACTAAAATGGCAAAAAAATGCAAACCTCAGGGACCCAGATGTAAGAAATTTGGGTTTTGGACTAAAGTGGCAAAAGTGAGCAAACCTCAGGGACCATTTTGGCTATTAACTCAATAAAGAAATATCTACAAAAATGTACATAATCAATCTCTTACACAATTTCAAGTGTTGAGAACTACATTTCCAACACTATCACATCTTCTATGAATCGATTCAAAGTCGAGCTGATACAGATAACCTGAAATATGATAATAAATTAAAAATAAATAATGTTTGTGCATAAGTGTAATAAAAAAATTATGTGTATCTATACAAACCAACCCTTGATGGTGAGTGTCTACCAAGTGTTTACTAAAAAAAGCATGTTAATAATTAGCGGAACTATGACTCTAGTAAAATAGCTTGTTTTGTTTACCTCTAGTCATGATGAGGGGAGGAGCTGGTGGCTCTAATGGAATATATATATATACACATCTTAACAACAACCAAACAGTTTGTATACATAGGATGCAAGAAAGAAGATAGTGGATTTTTTTTTACTAAATGTACACATAGGTCATACACATAACTGTGTCCTTAGAATGTGGGTAGATAAGATTGATGGTTTGGACGTGACCTCTTCATTTTCCGTTTTTTTACCAAACAAAGTATCCTATGTGACCATCATCTTTCAGATGGTCACGACAACCTTGAACCAGTTGTTCCATCACAACATATTTCAATATACTATACTCAAAGTGTAGAGAAAAACACAAAGATCCAATAAAAAAGCACAACATAGAGTTAAAAGATTCAAATAAAGAAAGAAAGCAAACAGATAAATAGCCACGTGTGTTAAATATCTAAATGAATCTACTACTGGAGCAATCAAATCCAGAAAGATAAAGTTACCTCTACAAAACAGAAAAAAAAAAAAAGATGAATCTGGAACAATGGAGGATGTATGGTCATCTCATGAAGGATTTCTATGAGTTCATATGTAACAAATTATAATCCTCAACTAAGCTAATACAACTGACATATAGTTGTGATACCTGACATTATGACTACCACACAAAACAACCCCACACTTTTCATATCTAACCGTTGTGTCTACCGGTAACACTGCAGATATGTAGTTTCTTAACCAAGGGTTCTTGGAGCAAGACTTGATGTTCAGTTACCTAAGCCGAAAATTACAAAATTCAAACACAAAGTAACCTAACATAACAACCAAATTCACAACAAACATGTCCGCAACAGTTTGTAGAATCGTTTCATTAAAGACTTCAGACCAAAACATCTCAAAATACAATAATACAATATCTAGACACAATTATACACAAATGCCTTTAACAAAAAACTAAGAAAGTTAAAAGTTTTAAGCAAGACTTGTTACCTTTGACAGGGGAATTCCACTTGGTAAATCACATTTTAATCAAATCTCGTTAAGACATTGTTGCATCATCAGTTTTGTTTTTAAATCTTTTCTGCCAATCGCACTTAACCACACCCACCTATAACCCATCTACTACCAGATCCGTGCAGCCAACCACTGCCTCCAATCATCTTCACCGCTGCGAAACCACCACAACCAGCAGCGTTGAACCATTCCCCCTTGCACCCGTAATAGACCATCAACACCCCCTTTTAACGACTGCTGCTCACAATCAGTTTCACCAAATCAACCAAATCAAACTAATGGCACGGCGTGGGGAAGTTTTCTCTGCTTTCCTTTTTAATTCAAATATCCGTGATTGAATAAGAACCTTACCTTAAACAGTTTCTGCAAGGCGTATAGAAATATCGCTAGTGACCTGGCCATCATCTTGTACTTTTGGAGACCAATTGCCTGCAATAGTTGAATATCATAAGTCAAAGACTGCCAAAGATGCATAAAAGAACCTCCAAAGACCTGGACCAATTCATCAACACTTAAATATCCCTTATCAGATTAATAAAAACATGTTACTGTAAAACTTAACATGTGCTAACCAGGTGGCAAGCTATATACAGTCTGAAACATAGTCAAGCATCCCTCAACGGGCGTTATCGACCAATGCTCAGACCACCTATAAAAAAACACAAACACCCTCAATCAATCACAGTTCAATATTCACTCAGACTTGCATGTTTTTCTTCTAAAGTCATAATCTTTTAATCATTTAGTCCAGTGAAATTAATAGATCACATAATCTAAAAACCTATAAAAACATGTGTTAGGAACCAAAGAAAACTCACCATGCAAAAACCATGACTTTCAGTGTGAATCCAATTTATAGTCAAGTTGGGAAAGATTATCAGGAATGAATCACCTGTTTCACCAAGTTCACCAAATAATCTTCATGAGTTTGAAGTAACATTATTAATTCTAAAATTAGACAAAAAAAAAAAACAGTTTCATCAACATAAACCATAATGAATTATGTCAATTATCAAGCATTCCAATCCAAATTTTGCATAGTTTATTGATTATGCATAGTAATAACAAATTTCCATTTATTACTTAGGGTTTCAAATTTAAGGTTTACCATAATGAAAAGGAATCCCAAACACCCCTTAATAAGAAAAAAACGCAACAAAATCACCATATCCTACTATATTTAACACAACAGGTGCAACACTATTCACTCAATAATAATCAAAAGTGCAAATACCCAGTAACTTTACCACTTTTACCAATAGAATCACCAAAGTGATAATTGGTAGTGTAAATAAGCTACTTAAAATGATGGAATCAAACACTCAGAAATGAACAACAAACTCAGCTGCAGAGAAACATACACTATCCAAAATTACAGAAACAGTCAACAAAAAATTACCCTTGCTATATCAAGTTCTAAACAAAACTCAGTTTATCTCATGAAGGTAATAATCGATCAAACTTGAAAAGACGCGACAAGAAGTTGAACACCAGATAAATAAAAAAGGATGCTAACATGATTTTGAAAAATACAGCAAACTCTCTCAGGTTTACCTCTTCTTCTTGGCAACGTCTCCAGCTTTGGTATGCAAATTCAAGAAAAACACATTTAACCCGTTTCTCATGAGTGAGGTGAGACAAAAGAAAGAAAGAACCATCACCGCGATTATTTGTACGGGAAAGCTTAAAATTGAACCCTTTTTTAGGCTTATATTTCGAATCGGATTCGTTAAAGACCGGCATGGGAGACTGCTCTTACCGACCCACACCATTCCATCAAGAACACAAATCACCACCGGTTTTCTAGCACCAAAACAACCGGTTGTCTAGCACCAAAACACCTATAATCAGACTATTCTATAATAGAATCAACGCCAATAAGTGAAAATATAAAACCTATAACCGAAATCGGGTTTTTTTTTTCTACAAACGAATCAAACTACAAAAAACAAAAAATATGAAAATCAAAGCAGAAATAATAAAACAATATCAAATCGTGGATTAAAACCCTATCAAATCGAAGCATACATGAATCGATCATCAAATCCTAGACTAAAACCCTAACTAATAAAAACCCTAAAAACATAGAAACCAACTTAGGAACGTTACAAAATAGTTAAGCATAAAAACCCTGAAATCGCTTAACCTGAAAACATCGGAGACCATCGCCGCCACCATTCAAAAAAACCCTAAAACACAGATAAATGGGGGAGGCAGACGAAGACGACACATATCCAAAGACCGGCGACCTTCCACAACATAATTGAACTCAAAACTAAAGAAATTGGTGTTATATGCTAACAAATGACCTTACCTGAAACTTTTCCGGAGGGACTGATGGTGCGTGACGGCCAGAAGGAATCCAGATGTTTTCATGTCTGATAGATTTTGACATTAGGGATCAACGATTTTGACATCAAATTTAACATCAGAAGATGAACAAATACAGATTAAGTAAAATACTGATAAAGTATATGAAACGAACGTCAGAGCAAAGAGATTACCGTCGATTAGAATGTATTGAATTCTGGTGAATGAAGATTGAAGAAGATGATATTGTCGCCGATGATGATTGAGAGAGAGAATGATGAGATTTAGGGTTAATTATGGATTCTTATGAGAGAAGCTACTGAATCGGGTATAATTGAATGAGAGAGAGAGATTAAGAAACGTACAAAAGAAACTTGCCCAATCCTTGATTTTTAGCTATGCCACATGTATGATAACATGGCTGCTTATTTGGCATTAACCATTGGGTGACAAGGGTCCCCCAATGGTTTTGTTTATTATATATATAGATTCAATTTCTCTCTCTTCACATTTCTCTCTCCTCTTTTTGTTACTTTATAAAAAAGTTTTTTTGTAAAAATAACTGTAAAAATGTTTTTGTTAAAAAAATTTAAAACCGTAAAAAAGGTTTTCGTAAAAAATGTAAAAAAGTTTAAAAACGTGTGTAAAAAAAGATTTTTGTAAAAAATGTTAAAACCGTAAAAAAGTCTTCGTATAAATTTTTGTCTTTTGTAAAAAAAAGTTTTTATGAAAAAATAAATTTGTAAAAAAATTTGTTAAAAAAGTTTTTGTAAAAAAAAAGTTTAAAAACGTAAAAAACGTTTTCGTAAAAAAAACATAAAAAAGTTTAAAAAACATGTGTGTAAAAAAATGTTTTTTTTTTAAAGTTAAAACCGTAAAAAAAATTCCGTATAAATTTTTGTTCTTTGTTAAAAAGTTTTGTAAAAAAACGGAAAAATGTTTTTTTGTAAAAAGAAGGTTTAAAACCATAAAAAAAGTTTTCGTAAAAAAAAAGTTTAAAACTGTAAAAAAAATAAAAAACGTGTGTGTAAAAAAAACGGCGCGTAAATACGGGGCGAAAAAAAGGGGAATAAAAAACAGCGCGTAAAAAACGGCTCGTAAAAAACCGGGTCATAAAACGACGCATAAATACGGGGCGTGAATACGGGGGCGTAAAAAACGGCTCGTAAAAACGTTTTTTGTAAAAAAATCCTGACAAAAATTGTTTTTTGTAAAAAAAATCAACGCATAATAACGGGGCATAAAAATGGCTTGTAAAAAAAACCGGGTGATAAAACGACGGGTAAATAAGGGACGTGAATACGGGGCGTAAAAACGGCGCGAAAAAACAGGATGTGGAAAACAGCGCGGTAAAAACGCCGTGTAAAACCGGGCATAAAAAACGGCGTGTAAAAAACCGGTCGCAAAAACGGCGCGTAAAAGCGGGGGCGTAAAAAACCACGCGTAAAAGCTGGGCGTAAAAACGGCGCGTTAAAAACGACGCGTAAAACCTGGCGTAAAAAAACGGCATTTGAAAAAGTCGGGCTTAAAAGCTAAAAATGGAAAAAAAAAAAAAAAACTCCAAAAACTACTTAAACCAATTCAAAACGCCAAACTTGGGAGATGGAAAATATATGACCCTAAAAACTCATAAAAGCTGAACAAAAAAGAGTAAAAAATAAACACAAAAACTGAAAAGACGGCTGCTTTATTAATATCATTTATTATAAATAAAAATCCGCCTAAACTACGCGCCAAAAATATCCTATAAGAGAGACGTCTCTGTACAATCAACTAATCACAAAAACCAAAAATATAAACGCCAACTTTCCAAAAGCCATTCACCTTAAAACGCCAAAAAAAGATACTTAAAAAAGCCACAGATGCAGAACCTCATTTCTTCTATATTGAGTATTGTTCTGAATGAAGTTTCACTGAATGGATTCTACTCTGAGATGGGTGTCTCTATAAGTTTTTGCTGAATGAGATGGACAAATATTCATGAAAAAAAAACTGATGATCATCATGTCACTTTGTTCTTGATGAATTTATTGATGCCATGAAGAGATGAATACATTCGAGCAGGCGTTGGTGTTCAACATATCACCAAACAAGTATATATCAAACCACAATAAAAGGGTCTACATAAGGTATTCAAAAAAGGTTCAAAACGCCAAAAAGATTAAAGTAGAAGAGGCTGATGACAGTAAAGATTTGGATGAGAAATTAGATTATATTTTTTTTTCCATTTTCTATTGTTTGTTATCTAATTCTCTATTGTTTAATATCTACTAATAAAAAAAATGCCAAAACGCCTGATAGCGTGAAAACAGTAAGAACGGATGCTAGCAAACCACGATGTTGGTATATAAAAACGCTAAAAAAACGCCAAAAAAGGATTACTGAAAAAATCAGCACTATAGGCCTGTATCCTAAATGGCACAACACTTTATAGAAAAACATTAAAAAAAATAAACATAAGAAAAAAATAACTGATGTTTTTACATTATGGTCCTGCATCCTGATCTAAAAACAATAAAAAACGCCAAAATTTGCTTAAAACGCCAAAATGTTTAATATGATCCTGATGTAAAAACAATAAAAAAATGCCACATATTTATTAAACGCCAAAAAATGGAAAGATGATGTAACACGCGTTTAAAAAAAGAAAATATGAAAGGACAAAAAATCCCATCCGCCATTCTCTATGTCGCGTGACACGTGTTGGCCAGGAAGCGTTCTCACCATTCTCACACTTTCTGCCGTTTTCTCCTGATCCTGTTTCTATATATATATATATATATATATATATATATATATAGGAAGCCGCTAGAATGAGAACCACTCCCAGTTATGAGAACCATGAGAACCACTTTCAGCCAATAAGATTATGACAACTCAAAGGGTAGTTTAGTCATTTCCTTTTTATGTCTAATCTCTCCTCTCTCCTCTCTCCTCTCTCCTCTTTAAAGTTGCAGACATGATGAACAACCTCTCCTCTTTCCTACTTTCATCTATCCTCCATTTTTCAAGTTCTGTGTGAATGGAATTCCCAAATTCCATTGAAATACAAGCTGATCTAGTTCCACTTCCTCCTCCACAACAACCATCGAACCTCCGCCTTTACCACTGCTGCATCCCCGATAAAACGAAGATGATGACGACGCCTGAAACCCACCTTTACCACCGCCTTTACCACCATCCGACAGCAAGCTTTTACCACCGCCTTTACCACCATCCGACAACAAGCCGACACCCACACCATCCTCCGACAACAAGCCGACACCCATCTCTCATTCATCTCTTTGTGGGGAGACCGGTGGGGGTTTTGTGGGGAGACCGGTGGTGTTTGGAGTCGGTGGCTGTGTGAGCTGCGGTGGATGAACCATTGGGCGACGGTGTTGGTGGTGCTGGTGTTTGGTAAGGTTTTTGATGGTGCTTTTTGAAATTTTTGAATCTGGAAACAATTTTTTTTAGTTTCTTGGGGGTTTCTTGATTTTTGTGGGTTTGATCTATTTGATTATGTTGATAGGTGTGGAATCAACTGTTGATAGATTGATTCTATTTTTTTGGTGCTTTTGATTCTCTGGTGGGTGTTTGATCTGTGTTCTTGATGTTGGGCGGTGATGACGCAAAAAGAAAAAAAAAGAAAAAAAACCAATTTTTTTGTAAGTGTTTTTGCTGGGTTTGATTCAGTTATCTGGTGCTTTTTGAATTTGTTGAATCTGTTTGAATGATGTTCATGGTGCTTTTGAATGTTTGAATCTGTTGAATTGGGTCCCTTTTGAATGTTTTGAATCTGGTGCTTCTTGGTAGATTTCGATCAGTGAATTTGGGTGGCGATGATGCAAAAAAAAAACCCGTAGATTTTGATGACGATGGCGCGGCAACGATGGTGGATGGTAGGTTTTTGAACCCGCAACCCCACATTTGCAGCCTTTTAATTATCGGAAAAAATCTGAGCCCAACCCCGTTTTTTTTTCGAGATACTCTTTTGTTTTGTTGTTGTTGGTTTTTTATATTCTTTTCCCCAGTCGATGACGATAAAAATCTATCCGAGACACCTACCGACTTTGCGATTTATGGGTGCGTTCGTCTTGCGTAAACAAGTTTTTGTGTAAAAAAATCTTTGTGAAAAAAAAGTTCAACCGTAAACTTTTACGTCAAACGTAAAAAGTTTAAAACGTAAAACGTAAAAAAGTTTAACGTAAAACGTAAAAATTTTAACGTTAAACTTAAAAATTTTAGCGTAAAACGTAAAAAGATTAAAAAAATTAACGTAAAACGTAAAAAAATTTTAAAGTAAAAACGTAAAACGTAAAACGTAAAAAGTTTAAAACGTAAAACGTAATAAAGTTTAATGTAAAACGTAAAAAGATTAAAAAAATTAACGTAATACGTAAAACATACATTTTTTAACGTCAAACGTAAACTTTTAACATAAAACGTAAACTTTTTAATGTAAAAATGTAAAGTTTTTAAAGTAAAACGTAAATATTTTAACGTAAAACGTAAAAACATAAAACGTAAACTTTTTAACGTAAAACGTAAACTTTTTAACGTAAAACGTAAATTTTTTAACGTAAAACGTAAACCTTTTTAACGTAAAACATAAATTTTTTAACAAAAAACGTAAACTTTTTAACGTAAAACGTCGGCCGTAAAAGCGGCGCGTTAAAAAGCGACGCGTTAAAAAGCGACGCGTAAAAACGTAAAAGGTAAAAGGTTTTTCGTAAAACGTAAAACGTAAAAAGTTTTACGTAAAACATAAAACATAAAAAGTTTTTCGTAAAACGTAAAAAGTTTTTCGTAAAACGTAAAACGTAAATAAAACGGGACTTAAAAAACGCCGCGTTAAAACGGGACGTAAAAAACGCCGCGTTAAAACGTAAAATAAAACGGGACGTAAAAATTAAATCGTAAACTTTTTAACGTAACTCGTAAACATTTTAACGTAAAACGTAAAAACGTGAAACGTAAAAAGTTTTACGTAAAACGTAAAAAGTTTTAACGTAAAAAGTAAAAAGTTTTAACGTAAAACGTAAAAAGTAAAAAGTTTTACGTAAAAAAAGTTTTGTTAAAAAAAAAATTAAACCGTAAACTTTTTAACGTAAAACGTAAAAACGTGAAGCGAAAAAACGGGATATAAAAACGCGACGCGGCGCGTTAAAAACGCGCCGTATAAAACGTAAAAAACCGACACGTAAAACGTAAAAACCGACGTGTAAAACGTAAAATAACGTTAACGTAAAAAACCGGGGGCGTAAAACGTAAAAAACCGACGCGTAAAACGTAAAAAACCGACGCGTAAAACGTAAAAAAACGAGGCGTAAGACGGGTCGGCTTGTAAAAAAACGGGACGGCTAAAACGGGACGGCAGAAAACGGGACGGCTAAAACGGGACGGCAAAAAACGGGACGGCTAAAACGGGACGGCAAAAAACGTAAAACGGGCCGTATAAACGGCGCGTAAAACAGGCCGTATAATCGGCGCGTAAAAACGGGACATAAAAACGGGACGCGGCGCGTTAAAACGGGACGTAAAAACTGGGGCGCAAAAACGGGACGTAAAAAATGGGACGCGGCGCGTTAAAACGGGCCGTATAAACGGCGCGTAAAAACGGGCCGTATAAACGACCCGTAAAACGGGCCGTATAAACGGCTCGTAAAAACGGGACGTAAAAAATGGGGCGCGACGCGTAAAAACGGGCCGTATAAACGGCGCGTAAAACAGGCCGTATAATCGGCGCGTAAAAACGGGACTTAAAAACGGGACGCGGCGCGTTAAAACGGGACATAAAAACTGGGGCGCAAAAAACGGGACGTAAAAAATGGGACGCGGCGCGTTAAAACGGGCCGCATAAACGTCGCGTAAAAACGGGCCGCATAAACGGCACGTAAAACGGGCCGTATAAACGGCTCGTAAAAAACGGCTCGTAAAAAACGGGACGTAAAAAATGGGCCGCGACGCGTAAAAACGGGCCGTATAAACGGCGTGAAAAAACGGGCCGTATAAACGGCGCGTAAAAACGGGACTTAAAAACGGGACGCGGCGCGTTAAAAAACGACGCGTGCAAAAACCGGCGCGCAAAAAAAAATTGTCTTTTGTTAAAAAAATCTGAATTTAAAAACGTTTTTAATAAAAATATCTTTTTAGAAAATAAAAAGTAATATAATAAAAATAAAAAGTAATATAATAAATCAAAAAGTAATTAAAAATTAATAAAGAGAAAAAGACAAAAAATATTATTTTACTAAAGTACCCTTTTTGATTAAAATATAAAAGACATAATAAGACAAAAAGCTTTTAATATTAATTTTTGTTACTTTTAATCTCATCCATTCATCTACTTGCATCCAATGGCTAGAAAGTGGTTCTCATGGTTCTCATAACCGGAGGTGGTTTTCATTCTAGCGATCCCCTATATATATATATATATATATATATATATATATATATATGAGTATTAAATAGAAAGTTGTGTTGAGAAGGAATATGATTAAAAAGTAGATTAAAGGGTAATTTATTCTTTTTGTTTTTCAAAACCCACTCACAAAACCCTATACTAACATATACAACCACCATGCCCACCACTTCCACACCACCAACTCCACTGCACCGCTAGCTTCGTTGACTCATTGGTTATTTAAAAATGTCTTTTTTTCTAAAACGCAATGGCCTAAAAACACAAAAGAAAGTGTACTTTCTAAAACGCAATGTACTGAAAACACATAAAAATGTGTTTACCTAAAACGCAATGGAGTAAAAACACTTTAAAAACGTGTTTTTCTAAAACACAATGGCCAGAAAGCACAAAAAATTGTCTTATTTCTAAAACGCAATGGACACATAAAATTGTCTGTGAATTGTCTGAACCAGGGAGTAGGAAATCAAAAACTGTCTACGAATTTTTGTTTTCGAAATGAGGCAATTTCTGGAAAATTAAATTTTCTGATTCAATGACTCAATTCAAAAACTCAGATCGTAAAAATTAAATTGTCTTTGAAATGAGGCAATTCTAAAACGCAATGGACCCCCGCCAAGATCGTAAAACGCAATGACTCAATTCAAAAACCCAGGTTGTAAAAATGCAATTCAAGATTTTCTTACATGGATTGAAGCCGATTTCTTCATATTTCTTCAACGATTGACGAAATTTGAATGTTAAAAACACTTATCAGCGATCGAATCGAACGAATCGAGTGATTTGCTTCAAAATCACAGGAAAAAAATGAGATATTGTATGAAATTAAACCGGGTTTCTTCAAAAAAGCTGAAGAACACGTTAATCGGGTGTTTATTGAGATAGAAAGTGAAGAAATGGTTGAAGATGGTGGGTTTTGAAGTTACTGGGAAGAAGAAAGAAGAAGAAATGATACAATTGACTAAAATACCCGTCCTCTTTATTTTAAATTTTACCACATGTCATAATCCTATTGTTTTCTATCCTTCTTAGCCAAAATAAACTTCCTATTTGATCTTCACCCTTTAGTCCATTGCGTTTTATAACACAACGAAAAACTTTTTTGTTGTGTGTTTTTAGTCCATTGCGTGTTATAACACAATAAAAAAACACATTTTGTGTGTTTTTAAGTTATTATGTTTTACAAAAGAATGAAAAAACCATTTTTTGTGTTTTTCAAGTATTGCATTTTACAAAAGAATGAAAAAACACATTTTTTGTGTGTTTTTAGTCCATTGCATTATATAACGTAGTCATGTGTTGGGTATTTAAAATCACGTAATGGATATTCAAAATCATGTAAATGTTATTAAGAAAACTATAGCAATAAACGTAGTGGATATTCAAAATCATGTAAATGTTATTAAGAAAACTATAGCAATAAGTTACTCGAATTAAAGAAAATGAAATGCTCACTTTTTTTTTAAATATTAACTTATGAAAAAGTTATAGCCGTTTGTAAATCAACGGGGAAGGAGTTCAAATGGGAAATGACCAATATATCATTTATGTATTTGTTTCTTCAATTGTTTGAACCTAAAATTTACGAAAATGTCATTGCTTAATTTTGAGCCATTGATCTTAAAAGATGAATCACTAAACTTGTCGCCTATGCTTCGTATGATCTATGTGTGTATGTTTTAAAAAAAGAAAGATTCTATATGTGTTTTAAACAAAACAATTAATAATAAACTAGTTGAAGTGAGCCAAGCCAAACTTGAACCTTAGATATAAAACTAAACTCGATTCTTGAAAATAGAACTCAAAACGAAGAGCTCGAACCTATATGAGCTTGGTTCAAATGGTTGTAACATTATTTGTTGGTATTAGGCATCATGAGGTGCGTATTTATATCACAAATTAAAACCAAAGAATTGATTTAATTTTTTGTCTCTTATATCACTGTTGGTGATAGAACTGGAAACCACATCATAAAAGTGATCTATCAAGTCATTAAATTGTTCTTATAGATTGTTGTCTTTTTTTCTCTAACTTTTTTATATTGTACTTTGCGATTTACAAACTTAATATATTTATAAAAAATAACTATAAACAACTTTCCCTAAGAATCTCATTTCTCATACAGTCTAACTTTGTGTGCCTACACATCCACCGCAACATCTTCATCTCTGCTACCTTCATCTTGCACGCCTGCATCTTTTTAATAGGCCAACTATCTGTTCTATAGTATAATACAATACAATACAATAGTTCGGTATATAACCATGATACAATAACTAAATAACATGTATAATGTTATGTATACAAATCAAATGTAGTTGAACTCAACGCAGCTCGACTCGTTTGCGCTAATCTACAGAGAGGTGCAAAAGAAAACCTGATTCTGACTCGTCCTGAAACCGGTTCCTAACTTACGTGACTTGAATGTACAAACCGGTTCTAGGCTCGGGTTTAGAAAAAGAACCGACCCGGAACCACCGAAATCGTTTTCTACTTCCACTCAGTCAAAACCTTGGCCCAGATCAGCCAAAACCCAAAAAAAGTTCGGTCAAACTGATTAAAACCCGATCAAAAACTCGAACATGCTCGAAACCCGTTGGTGACATTATTGACCAAACCCGGACCTGATTCCTACCCGGTTCCAATTCTAAAAAACACGTTTTGTGCAACTCTAAGGCAACATCTATTTATCAGAAAATTTGGATCATTTACTACTTAATAATAAAAATATTTTGGAAATTACAAAATAGTTGATTGTGGTGGGCATAGAATTAGGAAAAACCGAAAAAGTTGACAAATTAAAATGAAAAATAAAAATGGTCATTTCAAGGGGTGGGGATATGAGATGATGGTATATAAAGAAGACAAAGATAATGGGCTTTGGGTTGGATCCTGGGCCCTGTTGGATACTAATTGCTAAACTTCTCCCATACTGTTTAATCACCACGCGCCACCCATCAAGATTCTAATATCAAATCAACAGATTGTTGTGGGCCACCTTATATTATATCGTATAATCACTTTTTTTTGGAAGGTGACTTTCTGACCGAATTGGTCACCGGGGTCATGTCGATGACATTCCCCCGTCAGCCCCGCTCTTACGGACGCGATGTTCGATCGGGCCCTGGCCGGTGCGCAAGCTAACCTTCGCCCGGAAACCATACTGCCCCCACACAAGAGACTCGCTGGGGTAACAGCTGGGTAAAACCGGGTTGCCCTCAGGACCGCACCATGCCTTGGTAGGAACGATCCATCATTGGGACGTCCCACCCCCCGAATGCCGCAGCCGGGAGTCGAACCGGCGACCTCCAAGGAGGAAGCCGGCCCAACTTAACCAACAAGGGATACCCAACTGGGCTAGGAGGTGGGAATCGTATAATCACTTCTCATATCCCATCATCACTGTCTCACAATCTCACGCGCTCATATCAAATGGGCTGAACCCCTAAAGTATAAGCCTTTTAAGCCCACTAAACAACAAGAGCCCAACTAGTCGACTACAATAAAAGTTAATCTTTTTTTTGAACGGTGACTTTCTTTTTGAGTGACCCAATGTCACACCGCCTAATCGGCAGCCCTAGCCAAGTCTGCCCAGACTTACGTTGTCTTAACCGGGCCCGCGCTGGGTTGGCCAGACTTGGTTATTATCTGTTCTTACAATAAAAGTTAATCGAACCGAGTATCATTTAAAGTACTAATTATCGGGTTTTAGTTTGAAGGGATTTTTGCATATTTCCCCTTGCTAAGTGTTTTTATTACATATTTACCCAACCCTTAAAATCAATTACATATTTCCCATTCCTAAACCATATATACTAGGATGGTGCCAGATGCCGCGCGTTGCGGCGGCGATCTCTAGGTTGTTTATAGTCGGTGGAATTATGGTTGTTTAGGGTCTTAATGCATTTACGCTCTTAATGCATACACTATATACAGTTATATGATTTTAAGCGACAGAACTGCCCAAACTGAGCTAAATCCGGCCGGGTTAAGACTTAAATGATTTTGCTTACGATTTGATAAACCGAGTTTCACGGTTCGGTTGAGGTATGAAAGCGGTCCGGGTAAACCAAACCAGCCAAAATATTGAAAGAAATTAAAAACATACTTTTTAAGCTGTATAATTTTAAGAAAAAACAATATTTTTTTCATTGGATCTTCGAAGTTGGGTAAAATGGTATGCATATAAAAGACATTTTACTTTATTAGTACTAACTGGTTTACGAAAAAAAGTGAAGAAAAAATTAAGAGCATTATTAAATTATAATCTACAAGTATTAGTAAGAGTATTATGATTGTTAAAAAAATACTTATTAAGCTACATAAATTTAGCAAAAAACAATATTTTTTTGATGTAGACAAATCTTACAATTATAATACTTATAACTTAACCCATTTAATACTCTTAATTTTTTCTTCACTTTTTTTTCGTAAACGATTTACTACTTATAAAGTAAAATGTCTTTTATATGCATACCATTACGCCCAACTTTTGAAATCCAATAGTACTATTAAGTGTTAAAAAAAACAGTCGACCCCGACCATGAACATCCCTAGGTAAAAAGCCTATCTAGAAATCAAAGATGTAAAGCACCTCTTATATATCTCTATGATTGAATCATCCAATTTGGGCAGAGGTTGAACTCCTGCAGACAAACCTATCGACAAATTTCAGTTCACAAACATGAGTAAAACCAAACCATAACATCAAACGGATCCTGCAGGCACTTGATCTTTTTCTTTAATTTTCTCCACAATAATATCAGCCAAAGTGCGTTGTGGTGTTGCATCCTTGGAGAAGAAAGCTTCCGGTAGCCTCTCCTCATCATCATTAATTTCCTCCTGTGTTTTCAAAACAAACAATATTTCAAGAAAAAAGTTATTGGTTCCTAAACCTTCGAAACCTATCCAACCGGCCAAACCAAAAAAAGTCGACCGGTTTAAAATATGCAAGTTCAAGTTTCCAGTTCTGTTTTTATGGTTTTATAATTAATTAATAGTTCGAAACATGGAGCCGCCCGTGTAAACCAAACAGACAGCTTTAACATTTATTATCTTTTTATTTTATTTTAGAAATATATAAAGATATTTATACAAATCATGTTATGAACAATTCTTATCATTGTTTTTTAAAAATTTAATTAATACATAATCATACGTTTTTGAAAAATTGGTCTGAAACCGAAAAACCAAACGTCAAACCCGTTCAATATGTATTTTCCTATAATCCTACCCAAAATTTTCATCAAAACCGACCGAACATGACCGCGAACAACAACTATATTTCTACTGATTAAAAAGGCCTCATCAACATTTTATAAACATATTCAAAGAGTATAACATTAAAAACACCTCATAACCACCAAACTGCCTGTGATTATCTGAAAATCCAGCAAAATTATCAACATCATCCTCATAATCATCTAATTTCCCCTGATTGACATGCTCTTGCGGAAAAAGAATATTATTATGGTTTCTTCGCATCGGTTTCTTCCTGAATCTCTTTTTGCTGAATGAACGACTTCTTCAATATCTTGGAACTCATTCCTGCAGATAAAACATGCAAAACATAGATTGTTTATGATAACTTCATCAATATATTTCGATGATTATAGCGAAATTTGTATAGAAAGGCACCTTTTCTTCACGCTGGTGTTGGTGTCATCTGATAAGATCGCTTAACTGAAATTGCCATAACCGATCCTTTATAGTTATCCATTAACCAATATATGGGTTACGGTTATGGTTTTGAGGCAAAACCGACCTATGCACTCCCTAGTATCAAGGTATGTTAAAAAATCAAATTAAAAAAAAAACACTGTTTTTGATGAAGCAGCAATGAAGCTAAAAATCAAAACTTGAACTCAAGAACTTACTGTGTGCTTTCTCAAACTCTCAATAACTGGAGCACCAATAGTTAGATTTGGGACAAAATGGCTGCAGAAAATAACAAACCAAAATTAAAAACCACAAAAGTGACAAATTAACAACAATCTATTTGAATCTGGAACACACCCATCCTGCAAAATAACATTAACTGATTAGGGGCAAGTGAGAAAATTGAAGAAACAAAGTGTAATCGAAGTTGATTGGAGATTGTGTTGTGATGTTGAAGTACCATGATGTCCATGTGAAGCCAATCAGCACCGAAGTTGACCATTCGCTCAGCCTCGGATGCAAGATTAGCGAAGTCTGATGATAGCATCGAAGGTGCGATCTTAGGTTCAACTTGTGTCGCCATTTTGTGAAAGGGGGAGAATGGAGGAGAAGGGTTTGGGATTCAGAAGTCTCTGATTGATTAGGGTATGGTATGACTAAAAGAGAAAGGGTAGGTGGCAAAGGCCACCGACCTTTCTCTTTAATATTATATAAGTTACATATTTCCTCATCCTAAACCATATATATTACATATTTATCCATTTTATTAAAATTAAATTACCATTTTACCCTTATAAGTAATATTATAACTAATAAATAATTAAGATCAAATTTCATTGTAAAATATATTTTAATCAATTTTATTAATAACTAGTTTAATAAATTAACTAGTGTTTTTCAATCACGCGCGTTGCGCGAGAGGCATTGGGGCTTTCGAATAGTCTACTTCATTGTTGTACTTTGGACATCCCCACGAATCATTGCGGCGAGATCTTTTTGCTTCTTCAGTTTGCTTTTACCCTCCTATGTTTGTTACATATCACAAACCAGGAAGAAAAATATATGTTTCTTTTTTCTAATGTAAATTGGCCTAAAGTTGTGAAAACATTAGATTGGCAATTGCAAATCATGCCTTCTAAACAACATCAATGATGATTCGAATAAGTGAATAACCCATTTCAGTGATGAGCTTTTAAAGCAATTGTAAAAGGTTCAGTTTTACATACCCTCTTATCCATACACCGCTAAACACAACAAAAACCATCATAAGGTAAACCATTCACAACCATATATCTAAAGGTACCATATACAATTCCATCCATTTTGCCAATACTGGGTAATGCTCATCTTTGAAACAACTTTTTTGTAGACTTGGTTGGATGATACCCTCTTCGTAACATCCCCTCAACCCAAATTTAGGAATCGGAACCATTTCTTTAAAATCCATGCACCATAGTTTCATACGTCCGCTGATTCGATTCATACCCCTCTCGCCATATCTTTTGAGACAACTTACAACCATCAACATCTAGAACACCCAAATAAGCAAAACCACAAAAGCGACACATGTTTCCCAAACAATGCAAAATTAAGGCAAAAAGAAACATTCACAACCATTAGAACCAAATAAAAGTTAAACAAATACAACAATGAAGCAGGTTAAAAAAAGATAAACCTAGAAACGCAACACCCACAACCACAACACCGACCATCAGATTTGTATTTAGAAGTAGTGAATGGAGATAACAACAGGTTCCCAATTCTAATTCAAGAGTGCAGATAATTGAGTTAGGATTCCACACCGTAACAATAAAAAACATTATAACCCAATAATAATGACGGAACTGACAGTACCAGCAGGTTCAAAAAAGAGAATGTAAGCCGCAAGAAACAACATAAAGCAACAATGGAGATCAAAAAAGGTAAGGAAATATACCTCAAGAACGGCGTATATTTGTAGACACTCACCACCACTACCTTCCACTGCCACCACCACCCACACCCACACCCACACCCACACCCACACGCACGCGACCTCAACGTTGTCTACTCAAGTATATCCAATCGCCCACCCCTGCTGAAGATCTCCGCCAACACCTTCGACCTCTCCATCTCCATCTCGATCCAGTCATATTATAAAAGGATACTTCGAGTGAAAACCAGTTCTCACTATCGTTAATCGTTAAGGCTAAGAATTGGCTTTCCATTGTGGCTGCAAGTAATAATACTTGCCACGCCTAAACAACGAACACACAAGTTTTTTTGCATCATCACATCCTCTGACAACAAATTCAAATTTCAGCAGATGTGATTTCAATCAATCCATCTAATATAATTTAATATATAAATAATTGAAGTTCAAACATGAACAAATTATAGGCCATAATAATAATGCTCGTCCTTAAAACAACTTTGTAGACTCGCTTAGCTGATACCCTCTTCGTAACATCCCCTCGACCCAAATTTCAGAATCAGTTTTCCGACCATTTCTATAAAATCCGTGCACCATAGTTTCATACCTCCACTAATTCAGTTCATACTCCTTTCGGCATATCTTTTGAAACAACTTAGAAGCATCATCCACTTATTTAATACGTAAGTTCCTTAAAATCATATAATAAGAGTATACATCGAGTGAAAAAATAGTTTCTCACTAATGTAAATCGTTTAGGCTCAGAATGGGTTATCCATTGTGGCTGCAAATACTAATACTTGCCATACCTAAACAATGGACACAATTTTTTTTGCATCATCATAGCCTTTAAACACCATGGCTAGCTTCGAAGGCTTTGGATGCCATACGACAATCGTTTCCATCTCTAGAGGTGTCTCAACATATGTACCCTCACACAACAGTTAGGTTACAGTACTGCCAGCAGGTACACTAAGAAGAGATAAAATGTAAGAACCCCAAATGCCCCAAAGCAAAAGGAAAAGCAAATGCAAAATACCAAATATACCACTGTGCACTTTTCATTCACTTTCTCTATTATTATAGAGAGAATGAAGAGAAGTTGTGAAAAGGGTTAAAAAACCCCTCTACACAGGGAAGAAAACCCACTCAACACGTGGTCAGTACATAAACCTAGCCAAAACGTGGCCCAAAGTCAAGAAAATGTTAAATTTAACGAAACCAGCAACGACTTTAGTTACCAGCAGGTACCAAAAACCCAAAATGCCTCCAAGAAAACACAAAATACCCAAGATGTCGTAAAATACGCTTCATCCCCGTTGCTTATTATTAGATTATAAAGAAACCCTTTGCACAGGGAAGAAAACCCAGTCAACACGTGGCTAATACACAAACCCAGTCAACACGTGGCCTAAACGTTAATAATCAGCATGTATTAAAAATCCAAAATGCCCCCTAGAAAAAGCAAAAGACCAAAAATGCCATAAAACACTATTCATTACTTTGCCTATCATCAGATATTAATTATAATTATAATATAATACCAAAAATGAACAGAAACTAAACATGACCATAAATCATTTAGGCTCAGAATTGGTTATCCATTGCGGCTGCAAGTAATAATACTTGCCACGCCTAAACAACTAACTTGCAATATTATTTGCATCATCACGGCCTCTAAACACCGTGGCAAGCTTCGGTGGCTTTAGATCATGAATTTATATCTCATATTATTAACCAATGATAACAAGTTCTCATTATCGAGATAAGTAACACCAAACATCGAGGAATTAATTTCTCTCAAATAAGCTATGCTTCATCATCGAGCCAAGCAACAACTCTTTCAAACCAATTATCATACATTTTGCCACATCGCTTGGTGGCTTACCTCAACTAATAAACTCTTTCAAACTTATCCAACATATTCATTTAACAATCATAATTCGTTTACTTGCACGGCAAATAAACAACAAAAAGTACACACAAACTCTTCTCTAATTATAACTAAATCTCTCATCACTCATCAATGTATGCAACACAACTTAAGCCACAATGTAATATATCCCAACCCTTGATTGCAGACATGCCTCTTCTATATTTTCTAAGACTTTTAAAACTTCAAAACTGATAAAGAATTAAATCGATGCAAACAGACACGACACGACCAGCACGGTTACGTTCGAAAAAACCGCTAGCAAATTTTATAACCTAACGCCCTAGGTTAGACATCAAGATAAAAAAAATTAGCATATAAAGATAAAATCTGATTAGAAACACATACACACACTACATAACTAACCAAACACCTTTATCCGGATGAAATGAGCTACTGGAAGCTTCGCTTTCCTATTTGCTACCTAACAACTCCACACGACTAAGTCCACCACCTCCACTACAACCAGGAGATCTCATAATCTTTGTAACAACAACAGCCGGAAGCGGTTACCCTACTGAATCCATCGATTTCACCACATCTAAATCAAAAACATCGTTAATGCTTCCGATTAGGGCCGCAAAAGACGATTGCCTTCGCCGGAAGCGGGAGGTCGTGTAGGTTTGGTTTTCAACTTTCAAACCCCCATGAAGTTCCAGCAAATTAAAGGTCGTCGACACCCTCCGCCACGATCACCGGCCGATTGCGACAACCATCTGAATGAAACCCCTACAAGTACCACCAACAATGGTGCACCACCACCACAGCATGGTTGGAGGGGTTAATGGGGTTGATGGAAGAAAGGGTGAAATACAAAGAGATTGAAAAGAGAGGATGAAGAGATGTTGTGAAAAGGGTTAAAGAAACCTTCTGTACAGAGAAGAAAACCCACTCAACATGTGGCTAAGACACAAACCCAGTCAACACGTGTCCTAAATGTTAATAATCAGCAGGTATTAAAAACCCAAAATGCCCCCAAGAAAAAACAAAATACCAAAAATGACATATAACACTATTCATTCCCTTTGCTTATTATCATATATTAATTTTAACTGCGGTATCAGTTAAGGAAATAAATACAGATCGATGGTTTCTTAACTTTTTTTTAAATCACATATTTACACAAAACACAGATAGTAATAACTAATACCAATACAGTTCAGTGAATCGAATTAGGGATATCATTAGCAAACATAACTAATACCGTGAACAAAATTGAGGATAACATTGAATCAAACTTCGATGGGACAAAAATTTGAAAACTCCATAACCTAAACATTGTTTATCGTACTGACCTACTGGTTCCAATCGAAACAGTTTAAAATACCGATAGTTGCCGGTTAACTAACGTGGTTACAATCTGAACATTGGAACAAATCGACGGTGACTTAGTAGGAATCGCCGGTGAACGAACCTAGTCAGAATCAATCGTTGGTCACCCATGTTGTTGTTTGGAATCGCCAGTGAATTAGTTGGATTAGAGTCACTTGATTGCTGGTTGCAATCGCCAGCTTCGGTAAACAAGTAAGAATCGTCGGCGCCGGTTTCTTTTGCTGGATGAATTGTAGGCTTAGGTTTCTTTTGCTAGTGGTGGATTAAAGCTGGTAAATGGGTTATTTGAAAAGGGGGAATTTAGTAATTTTATAAAAAAAGGGGGAAATATTTAATTAATTTTAAGGGTTGGGTAAATATTTAATTAAGGCACTTAGCAAGGGAAAATATGTAAAAATCCCTAGTTTGAAAAATACATATCTAAAACGACATTGTTGGTTTGAAAAATAGAACATTATACAAGAATCTAGGGATGACAAAAATACCCGAGCCCGACGAGTATACCCGAAACCCGAAGCATGTATACCCACTACCCGACGGGTACTAGGCCGGGGGTATGGGTATGGAAAAAATAGTTTGTGGGTATGGGATTAAATGATAACCGACCCGATTACCCAAAACTATATACCTCTTTATCCAAAATATATACCAGAAAACTTTTAAGTTTTATATTTATTTTCTTTTAACTATATTCTAGTAATGTTTCATTCTTGTAACTTTATTGTTTGAAAAATAAACTTTTCATTTTAAATATATGTCTTGATGGCATTATTCATATTTATTTGGTATGAAATACAAAATTATTTTTTAAGATTAATATTATAATATATTTATATTTTTAAGAGTGAATTGCAAGTTTTGTCCTATATCTATATACCAAATTTCAGACGGTGTCCTTTACTTTTAAAATTGACGAGTTTTATATTTAATGTTTTAATGTTTTTACTTAGTTATACATTTTAAGTGGTGATGTTAGAGAGATAGAGAGAGAGAAAGAGTGTGTGTTTTAGAGAGAGAGAGTTAGAGAATAGATATATACTAGTGGGAAACCCGCGCGTTGTGGCGGAGTCAACACTTCGCAATAGAATTTATAAAAAGTTGTCGATAGAAACTGCTAGATGCTTTCAAGTTTCAAATTATCATCGATTCAACACATACCGTAACAGTCAACACTCCTTTAACCAATTTTAAAGTACATAATGTTAGAACAAAGAACAGAAGCTATCAACTTATATGTACACCTGGTGTTCCCTTTCTTTTAGTAACGCCGTTACATTTTTGTCATGAAAGTTTAGTAAACTCTATTAATTAATAGTGATCATATATTCCGTCAGTTTTTTTCCTTAGCCCAGATCTTCACCATTGAAAAGCCCATTAATGACATGATTATGACCTGCAGAAAATACGTCACAAGACAAAATATTAAAGTTAGCCAGTTTGACTTGAATAGTCAAAATTGTTTACCTTTATTTGACTACAAAGTGTATAAAAAGTCAACTTACTGATATTGATGGAGGGATGCTCATAAGTGGATCTTTGAAGAAGTTATTAGCTAATGCAAGTGCCAACAAGCTGCTCTGCATACCTACATAAAAAAAGTATTCATTTTATGTTATCCGAAAGAGGTTTGCGTTTTATTGTCATGGGGTTGCTGGCGTACGTCCACAACGGTGTTGTTGAACCTCGGCAACGGTCTGCGAGAACAGAGAGTGCACACTCAATTGGTCCTATTATTTTATTTACTAAACATAACCATAATTTTTAATTTTGTTACTACAATTACATGACATCATGTGCATACACACAGCTTATATATACTAACATCAAAGGAACTTAATTTATGGTTCAGTTTCTAAATGAAACCATAGTCATTGTTTGGATTTCATGCAAAATACCCTTACGGTTGTTTGGTAATATAAGTCGGCTTCTAATATAGTTTCTCACCAGGAACACTCTCATTTGTTATAGCAACTTTCAACAAAATAAGTTGTTGAATTATAAAAGCTTGTCGCCTGTACAATCAAAACTAAACCAGAATTCGTATGACTTGTATTCTCATAAAACAAAAAATAAATAAATAAAAACTCTAAGTTAGATACCTTAACAGCCAAACGTGATGGGTCAGAATCAACAATCAATAACCAAACCAAAAGGAGTTCCAGTAGCAGCACTGGTGGTACACTTATGTGTATGGGCTGGGTCGTGAATCAGACCAGATCGTACCGAATGCGTGTTTTTAGAGGGTGGTCTCCACGAAAAAGTGAAGGTGCGGAGATAATACTTCTGGTTCGTGGTGGTAGACGTGACAATGCAGCGGTGTCCGATGGCGAGATTCCGGCGACGGTCTGCGAGATCAGAGAGTGCGAGAGTTAGAAATGCGCGATAACTAATGTAATTTAAAATCATTGTATTTAAACTAAACACGTTTTATGATCTGAGTAATATGATTATTGTGTATAATAGTGATTCCTTACTAGTCTTGATGATCTGTGAATGTTAAGATTTTTTAAGGAAAGTTTCTTGACAGCCAGATTTGTACTCCAAAGAAGTTGTACAAAGTTTTGATGATGATGATAAGGATGACTTCTTAACTCTCTGTTGTCGAAGGAACAAATGATTAGTCATGGAAGATGATCAAAGATAAACTAAATATGATTAGGTTCGAATATACTTTCTGTTTTGAAGGCTTAAACGTATTTCGGAATTGAAGCCTTCAAGTTCTTAAAGCTTTTGATGCTTCATGAATATGAAGAGAGGGAAAGTTCAGAGAGTTTTTGTGATAAAAAGAAAAGAAAGAAAGTTAAATAATGATCAATTTAGGGGGATATTAAGGGTTCAATAAATGCATGGCATTTAAGTTTGTTCAATAAATGGTAATGGTTTCATGCAAGGACGACTGGTTGGACTATCTGAATTAATGTGGTTTAATTATTGGGCACTTGCAGTAAGAATTCATACAGACCGACCACTTATTCACTCACTAATTCAATTAAATGAGCTAATGTAATTTAAAATCATTGTCTTTATTATTCGGGTTTATGGCCCTTAAAGACGATTAATGAAGTATTATAAATCATTTCTAATTTATGAATTAGACTTATGCCGTATAGATTAATGAGAAGGACAAGTATGCCCCCTGACGAAGGTAATTAAGTGTTGTACCATAAGCACTATAAATTGTAATTACTAAAATTTGGTTGGTATCCTTAGGAAATGCTTTGTAATATAGTATAGATAATTAATTTTTGTTGTTTAGTTATACATCAAAATCATTTAAAAAGTTTTCAAAATAAATAAGTAAAAAGACCAATCTAACCTTCACTTAACAGTTAAAATTAACTTGGTTAGAGATAAAGGATAAATCGTGTAAGATTTTGAAACATTAAGTATAAATCCCGTCAATTTTAAAGGCAAAGGACACCACCTGAAATTGGGTATATAGATAAAGGACAAAATTTGCAATTCACTCCATTTTTTAATTTATCAAATATTATTACGGTTATGATATATGTATGCCATTTATCATAATTTAATATATTATACAGATTTTTTAAAACATAAAATTATAAAGAAAAGTAAAGTATATATGTGTGTGTGTATATATATACAGGGCAGGATTTAGGGAAAACGCCTAAAAGTGTGAAAATGGTGAGAACGCCCCTCATCCGATGGATCAAAACAATCTATGGAGTGGATTGGCGCGGTGGCGTTTTTGTAAATAACATCAACTTTATAACTTGGAACGTGCTTCATTAAGGGTAAAAGGGTCTTTTTACTGCTCTAATTCAAAACGCCAAACTAATGAGCAAAACATCATTCAAAACGACTAAAACACCATTAATACAAAAACGCCAAACCTTAATGATAAAACGCGTTGCAGATTTAGCTGTAAGACCCAACTTAAAATAACAAGATTTATGATACCAAAACATACATTTAGTACAAAATGTTACGAGTTTACAAAAACTTTCACGATTTTAAGATCTAACTTGATCATATCAATCAAGTCATCATCCTACTAGATAACTTTTAAAAACATAGTTTCAAGTGTCTACATATTACTAAAACAAAATAGAAAAAAATCCGGATGCTACATTTGGTGTGTTCGGTTCTTGATAATTGCTTGATCGCCATCCGGATTTATTTCGTCATCACCTACGGTCAAAACCATGATAATTATTAGTTTTGACACTTTAAACATCAAGTATAAACAAGTTCCGTACTCAAACATGTTAAAAGAAAAGAAATTACACGTCTCAGGGAGGTCGCGCCGCGCGACGGCATCAAGGGTTAGCCGTCTCGGCCCGCCACTACGGTGGCGTCGTGCGACGGTGATCCCATTTCGCCGTGGCGTAGCGCCACGGTGATATTTTGACAGAATGTTAATGGCTGGAGCTGCAAATCAGCCCAACTCCATTTTTATCAATTCCTAACTTCAACTCAACATAACTTTTGACTCGGGTGTCCGTTTTAGCCGATTCTTTTTCCTACGCGACCGTAATTTAATTACGGACGCGTTTATCAACACGATTTGCATAAAAATATCATTTCAAGAGCAGTTGACCTATAATTCGTCTCTTGTTTATTTGACCCATTTGTTTACAAGTTCAACAACTTGTTTTACTATCATCTCATGTCTACGCCCAATTTACCCAATCCCGGGTTCTCCGACTATGACGTTTCGCTTCCCTCCTGAGGGTTGCTTACGTAATAATCGTCATGCGTGTTTCAAGGATTTAAACATGCTTTTAACATTATTTGACGAGCATAAATTCAACTTGTTTTAACCCGTTTGGATGCCGAATGGATACCACCATTTCAAACATTCCAAACTCTTTCTCTAACACATGAATTGACCCGTTTTATTTGTCTATGGCACTTCGCCACTTCCGTGACTTAACGGGTTTTCTTGTTTTCCAAATTTCAATATAACAAGTTAAAACTAACGTTTAAAACATAATGTAACGAAACCATAAGTCGCGTACCTTCAAAGTGCACCCTTCAAGCGTGTATCACCTTCGGCTTGTCCACTTGACGATCCGGATTCTTTACCTAAAGAGTTCCATTCACAATCAATTTAGAACTCTTTTATAATCAATAACGGACAATTCATTATGATATTCAAATCTGCGTTTTTGTCTGATTTTTAACATTTTATTCCTCACTTAGGCGTTTCAACAATCACCTAGCGGGTCAAATTTTTACATAATCATTACTAGGTTCTTGACATGTTATTTCCATCTACATTCACTTCAATTGGGCAATTTGCACAAAATTTCAACATCAATAATACTGAATTTAACACATGAATTCAGTTTTCACTAGAATAGTAATCACAATCCTAGTGTTTATCTAGTCTCTACAAACCCAATAATCACCTACAATGATGATTATAATCTCTACAATTATCATACTAAATTTTAACAAAAATTCACCTAGGGTTTTATCCCTAGACAACATGTTACCTCTAATTTCATCCATGCAACATATAATCAAGCTAAATTTTCGTTTTTCACATTTAACCTAGAATTCAAGATGCATCAAAATACCACAATTTTGCATACCTTATGATCCCTTTGTCGAGGTGATCACTAATATATAATTAGAATTTGATTCATACTTGATTTAGGCTTCCAATTTGAGCTTTTTGTGAGAATTAGGGTCTGAAGAGGGAACCCCTGATCACCCCCTTGTTCTGATCGACCCAGACACGCACATATGTGTGTGTGTGGTGTGTTAATTGTTATTTTAACATTCAAATTTCAATCTTTACAAGTTTGGTCCCTTAGCTTTTATTTAACTTATAATCTAGATATTTTAACCTTATTATATGCCACTACAAGGCTCGTAGCTGTAGCTGACTGGGTTATAATTTCCTACTTAGCTGGTTCTTGTTTGATTTATACTTTATAATTCTGATTTAAAGTTTTATAAATTTCGGGTTGTTACAAGTCCACCCCCCTTAAAAGGGTTTCGTCCCCGAAACCTGATTACGTACCGAATAATGTAGGGTAGAGTCGTTGCATCTCCTCCTCGGATTCCCATGTGGTATCTGAACCCTTCCGGTGTTCCCATTTGACCTTTACTTGATTGATTTCTTTGTTCCTTAAGATTTCACCTTACGATCCAAAATCGCAATGGGCTTCACCATATAGTTAAGTCTATCATCCACCTCGATGTCATCGTAGTGGATATAGGTTGTTTCATCCGTTAAACATTTCCGAAGATGTGACACATGAAATGTGCTATGAATTCCGCTTAATTCCTCCGGTAGTTCAAGGCGGTATGCTACCTTCCCTACTCGTTCGACAATTGTAAACGGCCCAATAAATCTTAGGCTTAATTTTCCTCTCTTTCTAAACCGGATAACCCCCTTCCATGGGGATACCTTGAGCATGACCTTGTCGCCAACCTGAAACTCGATCGGTCTTCGCCTTTTGTCCGCATAGGACTTTTGTCTATCTTGTGCCGCTTTCAAGTGTGCCCGAACCACCTCAATCTTTTCATTAGTGGCTCGAACTATATCTTTGTGAGCGAGTTCACGTGGACCCACCTCACCCCAACACACCGGGGTCTGGCACTTCCTACCGTAAAGCATTTCATACGGTGCCATCCCGATACTAGCATGGTAGCTGTTGTTATATGAAAATTTGACCAATGGTAGATAAACATCCCAACTACCTCTGAAGTCAATAATACATGCCCGTAGCATGTCCTCGAATGTTTGTATTGTTCTTTCACTCTGTACATCCGTCTGAGGATGGTACGCATTGCTGATGAACAATTTGGTTCCCATTTGCACTTGGAAATCTCACAAGAAATTTGAAGTGAACCGGGTATCCCTATCGGACATGATGGATACCGGTACTCCGTGGCGTGCCACTATCTCATTAGTGTAAACTTCAGACATCTTTTCGGACGTATATGTTTCACCTATCGGGATAAAATGAGCACTCTTGGTCAATCTATCAACAACTACCCATATAGCATCAAACCCGCGGTTCGTCTTTGGTAGTTTGGTTAATAGGTCCATTATAACATGTTCCCATTTCCAAACCAGAATTTCCAACGGTTGGAGTTTTCCGTATGGTTTTTGGTGTTCCTCCTTGACTTGTAGGCATGTCAGGCACTTCTCCACGTATTTCACTACATCCATTTTCATTCTGGGCCACCGATAGTTTTGTTTCAAGTCGTTATACATCTTGGTCCCCCCGGATGAATGGAATAACAGGATTTGTGAGCTTCATCGAGTATGAGCTTTTTAACTCCACATGTGTTAGGAACCCAAATTCTATTGAAACGTGTTTTCAATCCGTGGTTGCCTTCTTCGAGATCCTTGAATTGGCCAACAATTCTTTCCTTTTTCCAGTTCTCCACCTTTACTGCTTCAACTTGTGCTCCTCGGATTCGTTCTAGTAAGTAAGCCCGAGGTCACAATAAGCTGCATTGATTGTACCCTTATCGGGGCATAATCTGCCTTTCGACTCAACGCATCTACCACTACATTGGCTTTCCCAAGGTGGTAGTGTATTTCAAAATCATAATCCTTGACCGTTTCCAACCACCGCCTTTGCCTCATGTTTAATTCCTTCTGATCGAAGAAATATTTCAAACTTTTATGGTTAGTAAAGATAGTACATTTTACCCCATACAAATAATGTCTCCATATTTTTAAGGCAAAAACCACTGCTGCCAGCTCCAAGTCATGAGTCGGGTATTTCTTTTCATGGATCTTTAGTTGCCTCGAGGCATAGGCTATGACCTTGCCTCGTTGAATTAAAGCACATCCAAGCCCCGAATGCGACGCATCCGAATAAACCACCATGTCGTCAACCCCTTCCGGTAATGTTAACACCGGAGCGTGAGTTAACTTTTCTTTGAGTGTTTAGAAAGCTTTCCCTTGTTCAATGCCCCATACAAATCTTTCCTCCTTGCGAGTCAATTTGGTTAATGGTAAGGCAATTTTGGAGAAATCTTGTATGAATCTCCGATAATATCCCGCGAGCCCTAAAATGCTTCGGATTTCTGAGGGATTCTTTGGAGTGTTCCATTTTGACACGGCTTCTACTTTCGACGGATCCACTAGTACCCCGTCGGCACTAATGATATGCCCAAGAAATTGCACCTCTCGTAACCAGAAGGCGCACTTTGAGAATTTTGCATACAGCTTTTCTCGTCTGGGTGTCTCAAACACTTCTTGCAAATGATACACATGCTCAGCTTCATCCTTCGAATACACTAAAATGTCATCGATAAATACGATTACCGACTTATCCAGCATAGGTTTGCAAACCCGGTTCATGAGATCCATGAAAGCCGCGAGTGCATTAGTCAACCCAAAGGGCATCACGAGGAACTCATAATGTCCGTACCGCATACGAAAGGCCGTCTTCAGTACGTCTTCCTCCTTGACTTTCAACTGGTGATAACCTGATCTGAGATCAATCTTTGAGAACCAACTCGCTCCTTGTAGCTGGTCAAACAAGTCATCAATTCTTGGAAGTGGGTATCGATTTTTCACCATGAGTTTGTTTAACTCCCGGTAGTCGATACACATACGCATACTGCCATCCTTCTTTTTCACAAATAGTACTGGTGCGCCCCACGGGGATACACTCGGTCGGATAAACCCTTTGTCGAGCAGTTCTTCGATTTGAGACATCAATTCTTGTAGCTCCGACGGCGCGAGCCGATACGGTGCCTTGGCCACAAGTTTTGCGCCCGGAATCAAATCGGTTCCGAACTCTACCTCCCGTTCTGGTGGTATTCCTGGTAAATCTTCCAGGAACACATCTTTATAATCGCATACCACCGACACGTCTCTGATTTTGAGGGATTCTTTCTCCGACTCATTTGCGTATACCATATATACCTTGCATCCATGTTTCATAAGTTTGTGAGCTTCTAGCATTGTGCATACCACCGGGTTACCCCCTTTTTCACCATATATCGTAACGTGCTTTCCGCTAGGAGATGTCAGTTTTATTTCCTTTCGGAAACATGCCACCTTTGCATGGTATCGGGACAACCAATCCATACCCACGATCACTTGAAATTCTCCCATCGACATTGGGATCAAGTCTATTGTGTATTCTTCGTCGTCAATGATCAATTTACAATTTTCACATACATCACAAACGATAAAACTCTTGTTATTACCTATCTCTACTTCTAAAGGCATAGGTAATTTTGTTAGAACAAATGAAGGATGTCGAATAAACCCATATGAAATAAAGGATTTATTCGCACCCGTATCAAATAATATACGTGCAGGAATCGAGTTTACAGCAAATATACCTGAAACCACTTCGGGTTCAACTTTTGCTTCTGCGGCAGTCAAGTGGAAAGATCTAGCCTTTGCCTTCGGGGCTTCACCTTTCGTGTCTTGCCCGTCTTTCTTTCCCACTAGTTCCGAGCATTCCGATTTCTTGTGACCCAGTCGATAACAATTGTAGCAAACCGTCACTTTTCCGGGCATGATGAAGCCATATGCCCCGTTTTCCGACATATGGGGCAAGGTTTATCCTTGAAGCGACATTCGCCCCTATGACCCTTTCCACAGATTTTGCAATTTGGCGACCCGCCTTTTGCATCTGATTTCTTCACTGTTTCGTTCATTCGCGCTTTCTTGGTAGGGCTTGGATTAACAACATGTGCCCTTCGTTCACCCCATTCAACTTGCTTTTTCAATTCAATCTCCCGTTCTCGAGCAACATTTATGATCTCGGTAAGGGTCTCATACTTTGAAGGAGTCATAAACTCCCTATACTCGGCGCTCAACATATTGTAATAATAATATATCTTTTGTTCTTCGTTCGTTATCAGTTCATCACAAAACATCATTTTATCCATGAACGTTCCCGTGATTTTGTCAATGGACTCACCCTTGTGTCTAAGCTGCATGAATTCTTCTTTGATTCTGTTAACAACCGCCTTAGGACTATGATGTTTAAGAAACGGTGTCTTAAATTCATCCCATGTCATAGCCTTAGCCGCTTCACTTCCAATTTCTTTCTTCTTGTTATCCCAGCAGTCTTTCGCTTGACCCCTTAACTGACCTGTACCATAGGCTACATCGTCATCTTCATCACAATGGGTCCTTTCAAACACTCCTTCGATGTCGCTTAGCCATCGTTGTCATATTATCAGGTCAACCTCCACGTTAAAGACTGGCGGTTTACACGCCATGAATTCTTTGTATGAACAAGGCTTTCGTCCTCCGGACTTCTCCTTCGTTATATTGGCATTATCTTCCAATTTCTTGATTCTTTCATCAACCACTGATAGTACCATGTTCCGGATCTTATCGATGAAACCAGACAAACTATTTTCGATTGCCTTTCCAACCTCCTCGGCAATCACTTCTCTCATTTACTCGGTGATGTGTACAAAATGCAACATATAAATTACATCAATTGTGGCATAAAACTAACCCTTTTTTAGTACTAATGTTGGAAAAAGTGTGTTTTTGTCTTCCTTTTGTATTTTCAGGATTAAATGAGCTCAAATGAACAAAAGAAGCAAAAAGGCAGCTAAATCTAACATAAATACAAGAAAAGGAACAAACGTGGCATGCCCGTTCTCCCCGACAGCATCTTCCCAAGCAAAACAAGAGAACAGAAGACTGAACACGCCTCGTGCTCAATGAGCACGGGGGCGTGCCCAAGTGTCAGAAGAAAAGACAAAGTTGTAGAAGCTTCTATCGCCCACCACGGGGCCATGCTCAGCGGACACGGGGCCGTGGTCAACTATAAGATTCGCATAATCCAGGCAAATCTTGATAGTACAGATACGCTTCTGCACACGGGGTCGTGCCCAGCGGACACGGGGGCGTGGTCAACTAATGCAGACAAACTGCAATTAATGAAGACAGAGAAGGAGGATGGACACGGGGCCGTGCCCGGGCTGCTGTTCAGGCTATAAATAGGGGTGCTTGGCTCATTTGCAAACCATCCCTTGGCACACCATGTGACACTTCGGGTTTTCCCCGAACCAACTGTCGTCTTTAAATGAATGTATGTGCGTATATATATAATATTAAATGAGAACTTGTTATTTATTGTTGTGCATTACGTGATCTTTTGATTGCGTCGTGTGTATATATATATATATATAAGTGTGAACCGAACCGAACCCGACTCGAGACCACCCGGTCTCGAGTAAACAAGTAACGATATGGGCCGGTTGGGCCGTAACCTTAGCCCACCCGGAAACCCCCCCTTACCCACTCGAGATATATAACCGGCCACCCTCACAACTTGCACCATTTTGGCAACACCACTCCCACACTCTCTCACCTCACACACTCTCCCTCTCTCTCTCTCACTAAAACCCTAAAACCCTAAGGTCATAACATCAAACTCACCTCCTCTCCTCTCCCTCTCTCGGATCAAACCGGAAACAACAACAAGGAGCTCTCGGATCATCTCGGATCATCCCGGTTCAAGCTCATTGTCATCACTCGGAAACTCCCTTCACCAATCTTCCATACCTTCACACTTTTGACTACTAATCGGTTAGTATTTTAAGTGTTTACTATGATTTTGGTGCATTATGGTTGATAGCATGATAAGGATAATGTGTTTTAGCTTGAATGTGAAGATTAATATGATATGCCTCCTCTCATGATATGATAACATGAATAATGATCCTTGATACTATGAATATGTTATGAACATGTTATGAATAATGATTGTGTTAACCGATGATTGTATGATTATGATTGTTTAAAGATGTTGTTTAGAATGATGATATTTCTTGCCATATTGATATGGAACTTGTTAAGACTTGTTACTTGAATATTAGCTGTGAATTGGCTTGAATAAATGATATACAAAACCACAAATACCGAGTGTTTGTTGATGATGTCTAAATCGGTAATAATGTGCTAGATATAGGGCCGATGTTGATGACTAAATGGTATTTTGTTTTGGGTGAACATGATTGCAAATGAAGAACAATATGAATGTGTAGGATAAACATATTGAATGTGTATGAGTATTGGATGAACTGCTTGAATACATGATGAACATATTAAGAACAGTTTGAAGATCATGAAAATATTTGAAAATGCTGTGTTTTGATCTGTTTTGGTGAGAATTAGACAATAAAACATGTTTATTGGAGATAGTACACACTTTGCATGAAATCTCAATTCTATGGGATAGTACTGTTGGAACAGGTTCTAGAAGGATTCTTGTGCACGTATCCGAGGTTGCGACTCGCAACCCCCGGTTGCGACTCGCAACCAAAGCTTGACAACTCGAAACCACGGCGGTTGCGACTCGTAACCGGATCACGACAACTCGAAACCTCCGGTTGCGACTCGTAACCAAGACATGACCAGTCGAAATACCGGTTGCGACTCGCAACCAAGACGTGATAAGCCGCAACCTCTGGTTGCGACTCGCAACTGAGTGTCCTGGTCTCGACTGGGCTGTTAGTTATTGGGCCTAAGTGTATTCACTGTACATGCTTGTTACTGTTTAGTTGGGCTACGTGTTGACTATTAACTGTTGCTGTAATTATATGTTGAGCATGCTATGTGTTAGTTATGTGTAGATTATACGTGAATACTTGTACCCCAACTTGACCTATATTGGTAACCATGCTAGGACGTGGTGACCAACGTGATCAACCGGGTAATTAATCTACCGAGCAACCCAAGGTGAGTTCACAACCTAAAGCATGTATTCCCGGTGGTTTGGGAAACGGAACTAAAACAACACTATCCCCTTATAAGGGATACAACTTACCTTTCTTCCCTTGTTATTGGGAACCTTTTAGTTAATTACTGTTTATACGGATTGCAACCAACGGCACTAAACGAAACTCTATCACTTAAAGTCCCTACTACTTAATACCGATTAGTCGCCGGGGCCAGGCGAACGGGTTATTAGTTGATAGCGCTATTTAGGTCTTACCAACCTCACACCGTGCCAAGGTATGGGATCGGTCGTGAACTAATGTACTCAGGCATCCGTCAATGATGATAGAACATTGACATCGGGGCACTTTCTTGCGGATACGCAACGGTCACCTAGTGTTCGGTATTGGAAAAACAGTTTAGTTGCTAACTTTTGGGGTAGCTCCCCATGGCATGTATAAACGGATAAATTAACTGGTGAAACAAGTTTTTGGTAATTAAAACTGGACAACTAGTGAACTCACTCAGCATTATTGTTGACCCCTTACTGCATGCTTTGCAGGTAACCAGTGACTGTGGAGCTGCTGCTTGGGAAGTGTAGTGGTCGTGTAAACCCGCGTGTTGGGTTCTAAATAATTTGAACCATGAACCTTATTTAAACTATTTTATCTATGCTTCCGCTACTTACTTAATTGATATTTGAACTTTAAACTATGGTGTTTACTAACCATTATGGTTGGTGATCATCCTCGCTATTATCCAATGCTCAGTATAATTGGTGGCTGGATCCTGGTCGGTCACGCCCTTAAGCGGACGGTACTCCGCAGGTGGAATTTGGGGGTGTGACAGATTGGTATCAGAGCCATTGGTTATAGTGAACTTGGTTTTAAAAAGGAAAGTCTTTTTGAGAAAAACCAGACTATAACCCGTGACTCGTGACGACACTACACTCCAAGGGCAAGACTCAACATACTAGACCTCGTAGCTCGGACTTGTGTTTACTTGCTTGTTTATCTTATATTGACTGCCCTATTATACATACTAGTGTGCCTGATTAGATAGATACACATCCCTCTTCTGTCTTATTCTCGCTACGTTACGACATCACACTCATACTGTGTTTTCTGGTTATGAAGACAATGAGTGGACGCGGAAGAGGAAGCGTTAACATGACTCAGGCTCAATTCGCCAACTTGCTCAACACGGTGGCTGCAGCTTTCGCAGCTCACCCTGGAGGTCAGCCTGCGCCTGCGCAACCACGTGTTTGTACTTTCAAAACCTTCATGGATGGCAAGCCTCTCCCTTTCAACGGCACTGAGGGTGCCATAGGCCTTCTGCATTGGATTGAAAAGGCCGAAGCTGTCTTTGCTGTCTGCGAGTGTCCCCCTGCTAACTGGGTTAAGTACGCAACTGGTACGCTTGAAGGAAACGCGCTTTCATGGTGGAAAGCACAGATTCAGATGCTTGGTCTGGAAACTGCTAATGCTACTGCATGGGAAGATTTCAAGGACATGATCAAAGAGGAGTACTGTCACAGGGATGACATCCACAAACTCGAGAACGAGTACTATGCGCTCAAGATGGTCGGATCAGAGATTGAGACCTACACTAAGCAGTCCAACGACTATGCTGCACTTTGCCCAAACATGTCCCAACCCATGTATCGAAGGGTCGAATTGTACATCAAAGGCTTGGTCCCAGAAATCCGGAGCCATGTGACCTCGGCCAACCTCAACACCATACAGCCCGTGGTTCGTCTTGCTCACAAACTCACCAATCAGGCTGTGGAAGAGGGCAAGCTGCCCCAGAGGATCGGTGCTACTACTGGAACTTCTGGCGATAACAAGCGAAAGTGGGATGGAAATCAGGGAAAGGATGCTAACCCCACTCAGGCCCCAGTTCAACAAAGGAAGACTGAAAGCAACAAGGGCCCTCAGCAACAGGGTGGCTATCGAGGAAACCACCCTAAGTGTAACAAATGTAACCGACATCACAGTGGGCCGTGTGGAAAAAGGTCAGTGTCAGCGATGCAACAAGATGGGGCATGAAGCCAAAGACTGCCGAAGCCAGTTCCCTGCTAGGCAGAATCAGCAACAGCAGCAACAAGGAAACAATCGTGGGTGCTTCAAGTGTGGAGCAACGGGGCACATACGAAAGGATTGCCCTGAACTGAATCAAAACAACAACAATCAGGGTGCTGGGAACAATAACAACAATGCTGGAAATGGTGCTAGAGGAAAGGCTTTTGTGATTGGAGCTGGGGAAGCAAGGAATGACCCCAACGTTGTAGCGGGTAAGTTCCTACTTAATGATCGTTATGTTTCCATGCTTTTTGATTCCGGAGCAGATGCTAGTTATGTATCCCTACGTATTAGTAAGAAACTTAAGCTCACTCTTACGCCGCTGAGCTCTAAGCACACCGTTGAAATAGCTAATGGTAGAAACCTCGAGGCCTCACACATAATTCGTAACTGCAAATTAGAGTTGTCTGGTCAGACCTTCCGTATTGATCTTTTTCCCATCATTCTTGGAAGCTTCGACGTCATTATTGGTATGGATTGGTTATCCAAACATCGAGCTGAAATCCTCTGCCAGGAGAAAGCTATTCGTATTCCCCGTCCCCCTGGCAAACCTCTTATAGTTCAAGGCGACAAGAGCGGAGAAGTCACAGGCATCATTTCATTCTTGAAGGCCCAGAAGTGTCTACGAAAAGGGCACACCGCTATCTTAGCACTCATTACCGACACACAGAAAAGGGAAAACAGGATTGAAGATTTTCCAGTGGTACGCGACTATCCTGAGGTATTCCCGGAGGAACTACCTGGACTCCCTCCTCACCGTCAGGTCGAATTTCAAATCGAGCTAGCTCCCGGAGCAACGCCTATAGCTCGTGCACCTTATCGATTAGCCCCCGCGGAGCTCAAGGAGCTTTCTACTCAACTACAAGAACTTTTGGACAAAGGTTTTATCCGTCCTAGTTCATCACCCTGGGGAGCCCCAGTGCTCTTCGTCAAAAAGAAAGATGGCTCATTCCGAATGTGCATTGACTACCGCGAACTTAACAAGGTTACCATCAAGAATCGTTACCCACTTCCCCGTATCGACGACCTGTTCGACCAGCTGCAAGGGTCGAGCTATTATTCCAAGATTGATCTGCGATCGGGTTATCACCAGCTGAGAGTTCGCGATGAGGACGTCTCTAAGACTGCTTTCAGAACCCGCTATGGTCACTACGAATTCCTTGTTATGCCTTTCGGTATGACCAACGCACCTGCAATCTTCATGGATCTCATGAACCGAGTATGCAAACCCTACCTCGACAAGTTCGTGATCGTATTCATCGACGACATCCTAATCTACTCGAAGAGCCGAGAGGAGCATGAACAACACCTACGTCTTATTCTCGAACTCCTTCGCAATGAGCAACTGTACGCCAAACTCTCGAAATGTGATTTCTGGCTTAGAGAAGTCCATTTCCTTGGACACATCGTCAATCAGGAAGGGATTCATGTTGACCCTGCTAAGATTGAGTCCATTAAGAATTGGCCCGTGCCTAAGACTCTGACCGAAGTTCGCCAATTCTTGGGATTGGCGGGATACTATCGAAGATTTATCAAGGGATTCTCTAAGATCGCTCAGCCACTTACGACACTCACTCAGAAGGGTGTTGCTTACAAATGGAGTAATGCTCAGGAATCTGCCTTCCAGGAACTAAAGAAGAACCTTTGTAGTGCTCCTATCCTCTCCTTACCCGAAGGTACCGACGACTTCGTCGTTTACTGCGACGCTTCTATTCAAGGACTTGGCTGCGTATTGATGCAACGCGAGAAAGTTATTGCTTACGCCTCGCGGCAACTCAAGGTCCACGAACGGAACTATACGACGCATGACTTGGAATTTGGAGCTGTGGTCTTCGCGCTCAAGCTTTGGAGACACTACTTGTACGGCACCAAGTGCACGATTTACACTGATCACAAGAGTCTCCAGCACATAATGGGACAAAAGGAGTTGAATATGCGGCAACGCCGATGGGTCGAACTCCTAAATGACTACGAGTGTGCAATTAAATATCATCCAGGCAAGGCTAATGTGGTAGCCGATGCCCTCAGCAGAAAGGAGACCAAACCCAAGCGTGTTCGTGCCTTACAGCTTACTATCCACTCGAACCTCCCTAATCAAATCCGGAATGCTCAGGTTGAAGCATTGAAAGCCGAGAACATCAGGGCTGAGTCCCTACGAGGATCGAGACAACGATTGGAACAAAAGGAAGACGGTGCTTATTACGTGGCAGGACGCATATGGGTTCCGCTTTATGGGAATTTACGTGACCTTGTGATGGATGAAGCTCATAAGTCCCGTTACTCGGTACATCCAGGTTCAGATAAGATGTACCACGACTTGAGGGCTACCTATTGGTGGCCTGGCATGAAAGCCCACATAGCAACGTATGTCAGAAAATGTTTAACTTGTGCAAGGGTCAAGGCTGAGTATCAGAAACCATCAGGCCTACTCCAACAGCCAGAGATCCCGCAATGGAAATGGGAGCAGATTTCCATGGATTTTGTTACTGGCCTGCCTAGGTCTCAGCGCGGAAATGACACCATTTGGGTAATAGTGGACCGCTTAACTAAGTCTGCACACTTCTTAGCTATTAAAGAAACAGACAAGTTCTCTACCCTTGCAGAGGTATACTTAAAAGAAGTGGTCTCGAAGCACGGAGTGCCTACCTCTATTATTTCTGATCGAGACGCGCGTTTTACTTCTGAGTTGTGGCAAGCCATGCACAAATCTTTTGGCTCACGTTTAGACATGAGCACCGCTTATCACCCGCAAACGGATGGGCAGTCTGAACGCACCATCCAAACCCTCGAAGACATGCTTAGGGCATGTGTGATCGATTTTGGCAAGAATTGGGAGAAGCACCTACCGTTGGTGGAATTCTCCTACAACAACAGCTACCACACCAGCATTCAGGCAGCACCCTTTGAGGCATTGTACGGCCGTAAATGTCGATCGCCTCTCTGCTGGGCTGAAGTTGGTGACAGCCAAATCACAGGCCCGGAACATGTAGTCGACACCACAGAAAAGATCGCCCAGATTAGGCAACGCATGGCGGCAGCTCGTGACCGTCAAAAGTACTACGCTGATAAAGATAGGAAACCACAAGAGTTCCAGGTTGGTGAACGGGCTCTACTTAAGGTCTCACCCTGGAAGGGTGTGGTTCGTTTTGGAAAACGGGGCAAGCTTAATCCCAGATATGTCAGACCCTTTGAAGTTACCGAAAAGATCGGTACGGCCGCTTACAGGTTGAATCTGCCTGAAGAACTGAGTGCTGTGCACAATGTCTTCCACGTGTCTAATCTGAAGAAGTGTCTATCAGATGAAACACTCGTCATTCCTTACAAGGAACTTACTATCGACGAACAGCTACACTTTACTGAGGAACCCGTTGAGATCACGGATCGTGAGATCAAAACCCTCAAACGTAGCCAGATACCCCTCGTGCGAGTTCGTTGGAACTCACGCCGTGGCCCAGAGTTTACCTGGGAGCGGGAAGACCAGATGAAGCGCAAGTATCCCCAGCTGTTCCCAAATGAAACCCCCAGCACTGAAGCTACAACTGAATTTCGGGACGAAATTCCAAACTAACGGGGGGATGATGTGACACCCCGTTGAAACGCTCTCACTTTTACTAGCTTGTCAGTGGCTGCTTTAACTTTCGGGACGAAAGTTCTTAAAACTTGGGGATAATGTGACACTTCGGGTTTTCCCCGAACCAACTGTCGTCTTTAAATGAATGTATGTGCGTATATATATAATATTAAATGAGAACTTGTTATTTATTGTTGTGCATTACGTGATCTTTTGATTGCGTCGTGTGTATATATATATATATATATAAGTGTGAACCGAACCGAACCCGACTCGAGACCACCCGGTCTCGAGTAAACAAGTAACGATATGGGCCGGTTGGGCCGTAACCTTAGCCCACCTGGAAACCCCCCTTACCCACTCGAGATATATAACCGGCCACCCTCACAACTTGCACCATTTTGGCAACACCACTCCCACACTCTCTCACCTCACACACTCTCCCTCTCTCTCTCTCACTAAAACCCTAAAACCCTAAGGTCATAACATCAAACTCACCTCCTCTCCTCTCCCTCTCTCGGATCAAACCGGAAACAACAACAAGGAGCTCTCGGATCATCTCGGATCATCCCGGTTCAAGCTCATTGTCATCACTCGGAAACTCCCTTCACCAATCTTCCATACCTTCACACTTTTGACTACTAATCGGTTAGTATTTTAAGTGTTTACTATGATTTTGGTGCATTATGGTTGATAGCATGATAAGGATAATGTGTTTTAGCTTGAATGTGAAGATTAATATGATATGCCTCCTCTCATGATATGATAACATGAATAATGATCCTTGATACTATGAATATGTTATGAACATGTTATGAATAATGATTGTGTTAACCGATGATTGTATGATTATGATTGTTTAAAGATGTTGTTTAGAATGATGATATTTCTTGCCATATTGATATGGAACTTGTTAAGACTTGTTACTTGAATATTAGCTGTGAATTGGCTTGAATAAATGATATACAAAACCACAAATACCGAGTGTTTGTTGATGATGTCTAAATCGGTAATAATGTGCTAGATATAGGGCCGATGTTGATGACTAAATGGTATTTTGTTTTGGGTGAACATGATTGCAAATGAAGAACAATATGAATGTGTAGGATAAACATATTGAATGTGTATGAGTATTGGATGAACTGCTTGAATACATGATGAACATATTAAGAACAGTTTGAAGATCATGAAAATATTTGAAAATGCTGTGTTTTGATCTGTTTTGGTGAGAATTAGACAATAAAACATGTTTATTGGAGATAGTACACACTTTGCATGAAATCTCAATTCTATTGGATAGTACTGTTGGAACAGGTTCTAGAAGGATTCTTGTGCACGTATCCGAGGTTGCGACTCGCAACCCCCGGTTGCGACTCGCAACCAAAGCTTGACAACTCGAAACCACGGCGGTTGCGACTCGTAACCGGATCACGACAACTCGAAACCTCCGGTTGCGACTCGTAACCAAGACATGACCAGTCGAAATACCGGTTGCGACTCGCAACCAAGACGTGATAAGCCGCAACCTCTGGTTGCGACTCGCAACTGAGTGTCCTGGTCTCGACTGGGCTGTTAGTTATTGGGCCTAAGTGTATTCACTGTACATGCTTGTTACTGTTTAGTTGGGCTACGTGTTGACTATTAACTGTTGCTGTAATTATATGTTGAGCATGCTATGTGTTAGTTATGTGTAGATTATACGTGAATACTTGTACCCCAACTTGACCTATATTGGTAACCATGCTAGGACGTGGTGACCAACGTGATCAACCGGGTAATTAATCTACCGAGCAACCCAAGGTGAGTTCACAACCTAAAGCATGTATTCCCGGTGGTTTGGGAAACGGAACTAAAACAACACTATCCCCTTATAAGGGATACAACTTACCTTTCTTCCCTTGTTATTGGGAACCTTTTAGTTAATTACTGTTTATACGGATTGCAACCAACGGCACTAAACGAAACTCTATCACTTAAAGTCCCTACTACTTAATACCGATTAGTCGCCGGGGCCAGGCGAACGGGTTATTAGTTGATAGCGCTATTTAGGTCTTACCAACCTCACACCGTGCCAAGGTATGGGATCGGTCGTGAACTAATGTACTCAGGCATCCGTCAATGATGATAGAACATTGACATCGGGGCACTTTCTTGCGGATACGCAACGGTCACCTAGTGTTCGGTATTGGAAAAACAGTTTAGTTGCTAACTTTTGGGGTAGCTCCCCATGGCATGTATAAACGGATAAATTAACTGGTGAAACAAGTTTTTGGTAATTAAAACTGGACAACTAGTGAACTCACTCAGCATTATTGTTGACCCCTTACTGCATGCTTTGCAGGTAACCAGTGACTGTGGAGCTGCTGCTTGGGAAGTGTAGTGGTCGTGTAAACCCGCGTGTTGGGTTCTAAATAATTTGAACCATGAACCTTATTTAAACTATTTTATCTATGCTTCCGCTACTTACTTAATTGATATTTGAACTTTAAACTATGGTGTTTACTAACCATTATGGTTGGTGATCATCCTCGCTATTATCCAATGCTCAGTATAATTGGTGGCTGGATCCTGGTCGGTCACGCCCTTAAGCGGACGGTACTCCGCAGGTGGAATTTGGGGGTGTGACAGATTGGTATCAGAGCCATTGGTTATAGTGAACTTGGTTTTAAAAAGGAAAGTCTTTTTGAGAAAAACCAGACTATAACCCGTGACTCGTGACGACACTACACTCCAAGGGCAAGACTCAACATACTAGACCTCGTAGCTCGGACTTGTGTTTACTTGCTTGTTTATCTTATATTGACTGCCCTATTATACATACTAGTGTGCCTGATTAGATAGATACACATCCCTCTTCTGTCTTATTCTCGCTACGTTACGACATCACACTCATACTGTGTTTTCTGGTTATGAAGACAATGAGTGGACGCGGAAGAGGAAGCGTTAACATGACTCAGGCTCAATTCGCCAACTTGCTCAACACGGTGGCTGCAGCTTTCGCAGCTCACCCTGGAGGTCAGCCTGCGCCTGCGCAACCACGTGTTTGTACTTTCAAAACCTTCATGGATGGCAAGCCTCTCCCTTTCAACGGCACTGAGGGTGCCATAGGCCTTCTGCATTGGTGTTAGTAAAATATCATGTTTTATAAATTTAAAACTTGACTAACGTGTAAAAAGGGGTTAAAATATACTTAAATTTATATACACACCACACACGCATCAAGCTTTTGGCGCCGTTTCCGGGGACACAAGGATTTTAAGAAAGCTTAAAATCGACGGCCTAATCAGTTTTCCAAAACCTTTTTAAAACGCGCGCACATTTTTCTGCATTTTAGTTTAGTTTTGCATTTACAGTAGGTTGAACACGGGCCGTGCTCACTAAACACGAGCCGTGCTGCATATTTTTCATAAAAACACCCAGTGACAGAAGCTGAACACGGGGTCGTGCTCATTGAACACGCCCCGTGCTCAACGAAACCAGTAACTTTAATTAAAACGCCCAGATACAGATTCTGTACACGGGGCCGTGTCCACTGAACACGGGGTCGTGTCCAACCTCTGTTTCCGTTTTTATTTTTGTTTTCTGGTCTCGAGACGTTGTTGTGGTCTGCTGAGTGATTCTTATGGATCAATACTCAGGAGGTTACAACTACACCTATGAGGAGGATGATTATAGGGAATATTATTGCACCAATTGCGGCAACACTCACTCGGTTCAATATTGTAACTTATATCAACCGTCCAGTTCATACACCTACTATGAGGAGCCCAGGTACGAGCCATCAACTTCATACACATCCTATGAAGACCAAAGGTATGAACCTTCTCCCTCATACTCGTATTTTGATGAACCAAGGTATGAGACTTCATACTCATAATTTGAGGAACCAAGATATGAGCCACCACCTTCGTATACTTATTATGAGGAACCATGGCGTGAACAACCCACCTCATATGAGTATTATGAAGAACAAAATTACGACCCTTATCCATCATATACTTACAATGAAGAACAATGGTGTGAACCATCTACTTCCTATGAGTATTATGAGGAACAAAGGATCGAACAACCGGATTCAAGCTTTGAAAATCCCGATCCTTACTCTATCACCGAAGTGATCGATAGGATATTAGAACACCTTAAAACTATCAAACGCTACATGAAAGAGTCTCGCGCAAGGGAAGAGGAGTCCCGCGCAAGAGAAGAATTAACTTGTAATAAAGAAGAGATAGTTGAAAGTGTAAAAATGGAAGAACAAATAAGTGAAAAACCGACACATGAGTTAAACAACAAAAAAGGTGAGTCCGTTAACGTTAAAATTCAAGAAGAGTCTAATTTTGAAGAAATTAATCTCTTGTCACATTCTTTTGAAAATCATTGTTTAGTACCCACTCATGCTAAGTTTTTAAAAGAGTTAAACACTAACACTAAAATTGACGAAACGGTAAGTATTAAGTTAACTAACGATCAAACTTCGCTAATAAAAGAAGATCCATTTGAAATCAACATTACACCAGTTCCATGTTTTTTTTCAAAATTCCTTTATTAGTAATGTCACAATTGATAAAGATCTTTGTGTTAACATAATGCCCAACTACATTTTCGAAAAATTAAGTATTAGTGATTTTTCTCCACTTCAAATACCCATTTTTCTATCTAATCGGAAAGTAATAAAATCAATCGGTATAGTTGAGGATGCCTTGGTTCAAACAAATCAAATGGTAATCCCAACCGACTTTGTCATCCTCGATGACGCTCCTCTAGTGTTGGGACGACCCTTTGTAAAAACCCACAAAGCTTTGAAAAACCGGAAGTACAACAATCTATCCATTCAATTAGGGGCATTTTAAAAAAGTGTCGATCTTGAACGGTCAATGAAATATCCATTCGGCAATAATGACCCCCTAATTGAAGATGAGCAACCCGATACAAGTGAAAAGATTGACCACTTTGTTGAAGAAGAGGTCGCCATAGAACAAACTTTTAAAGTTCTTGATCAAAATGAGTAACCCAATAAGGAGTCTCCTAAAGACCCACCTCTTGAGCTCAAAGAACTTCCAAAAGGTTTGAAATATGATTTTCTAGACAAGGATGGTAAGTCACCTGTAATTATTTCGTCTAAATTAGGTAGTATAGAAAAAAGAAAAATTAATTAAACTCTTGAAAAAACACAAAAATGCGATTGCTTGGAAGCTTGTAGACATTAAAGGAATAAGCCCTTCCATGTGCACGCACAAAATTTTAATGAACAATGACTACAAATCGGTAATACAACCACAACGTCGAGTAAATCCAAATGTTCAAGAAGTGGTTAAAAACGAAGTCATCGAATTACTTGACGCTGGACTTATTTATCCTATCTCCGATAGTCCTTGGGTAAGTCCCGTCCAAGTAGTTCCAAAGAAAGGAGGTATGACGGTAATAACTAACGAAAAGACTGAATTAATACCAACGAGAACCGTCACAGGATGGAGAGTATGTATAGATTATAGACGATTAAATGAAGCAACGAGGAAAGATCATTTTCCTTTGCCCTTCATTGATCAAATGTTAGAAAGATTATCCGGTCATAAATTTTACTGTTTCTTGGATGGTTTTTCAGGTTACTTTCAAATCCCGATAGCACCCGAAGACCAAGAAAAGACAACCTTCACATGTCCCTATGAAACTTTTGCCTATCGACGCATGCCATTTGGTCTATGTAATGCCCCCGCAACATTCCAACGTTGCATGGTAGCCATCTTCCATGACATGATAGAAAAGACAATGGAAGTCTTCATGGACGACTTTTCTATCTTTAGGGATTCATACGACCAATGCCTCGATAACCTTGAACGAATGCTATCCCGATGTGAGGAAACTAACCTCGCCCTTAACTGGGAAAAATGCCATTTCATGGTAACGGATGGAATAGTACTCGGTCATAAAATCTCAAGCAAAGGAATGGAGGTTGATCGAGCCAAAATAGACACTATTTCTCGACTACCACCCCCATCCTCCGTTAGAGCTATCAGAAGTTTCCTAGGGCATGCCGGATTTTATAGGCGGTTTATCAAAGATTTTTCTAAAATCTCAAGGCCTCTAACAAAATTACTTGAAAAAGATGCCCCTTTCATCTTTGACAAGGATTGCAATCAAGCATTTCTAACCCTAAAGGAAATGCTAGTCAATGCACCTATCATGATAGCACCTGATTGGAAATTCCCTTTCAAAATCATGTGTGATGCAAGTGACTTTGCAGTTGGAGCTGTCTTGGGACAAAGAAAAGAAAAGCATTTTCACCCAATTTATTATGCTAGTAAAATACTTAACGATGCACAAGAAAATTACACAACAACTGAAAAGGAGTTACTAGCTGTGGTATTTTCTTTTGATAAATTTCGTTCTTATCTTGTTCTTTCTAAAAAAATAGTCTATACAGATCATGCAGCCATTTGATATCTCTTCAAAAAGCAGGACGCAAAACCACGTTTGATTCGGTGGATTTTACTCCTCCAAGAATTTGATATTGAAATTAAAGACAAAAGAGGAGCTGAAAACACCGCAGCGGATCATCTTTCACGCTTAGAAGACCCAGCTTTGGAGGCAACCAGGGACGAGCAAATCAACGAAAAATTTCCAACAGAGTCCCTAGAAATGGTGGAATACAGACAAGAACCATGGTACGCCGACTATGCTAACTACCTAGCTAGCGGTATAGTCGCAAAAGGTTGGCCACATCATCAAAGGAAGAAATTCTTTGCTGATGTAAAACGTTATTTTTTGGAAGATCCTTATCTTTTCAAAATGTGTACCGACCAACGCATCCGACGATGCGTACATGGTAGCGAAGCACGAAGAATGCTCCGCCATTGTCATGAAGGTCCATACGGAGGACATCATGGTGCCGCTAGTACCGCACGAAAGGTATTTGATTCAGGATTTTATTGGCCAACCATTTACAAAGACGCCCAAAGTCTTGTCAAGACATGTGATGCTTGCCAAAGAACAGGTAATATTTCTTCCAAAAATGAAATGCCACAAAATGTCATTCTTGTTTGTGAAATTTTTGATGTGTGGGGACTCGACTTTATGGGACCTTTCCCACCGTCAAAAGGAAACAAATATATAATTGTGGCAGTAGATTACTTGTCTAAATGGGCCGAGGCCGAGGCACTTCCAACAAATGATGGAAGAGTCGTGGTAAGATTTCTGAAAAAATTATTCTCTCGTTTTGGAACACCTAAAGCATTAATAAGTGATAGAGGTACCCATTTTTGCAACCATCAACTTGAAAAAATTTTAACAAGATATGGGGTCTATCACAGGGTCTCAACGGCATATCACCCTCAAACAAACAGACAAGCCGAAGTGACTAATAGAGGTTTAAAATGAATACTTGAAAAAACCGTAGGGTTAAATAAAAAGGAATGGGCCGATAAATTAGATGATGCTTTATGGGCTTTTCGAACTGCTTATAAAACAACAATAGGTACAACCCCATATAAGCTCGTCTATGGAAAAAGCTGTCATTTGCCAGTAGAAATAACTCACAAGGCCTACTGGGCAATTAAAAATGTAAATTTAGATTTAGAATTTGCTGGTAGAAATCGATTTTGTCAATTAAATGAATTAGACGAATTAAGAAATTATGCATACTCAAACTCTCTGAAATTTATAAGGAAAGAATGAAAAACTTGCACGATAAACACATTAAACGTAATGAATTTCGAGCAGGAAATCTAGTTCTATTGTTGAATTCACAACTTCGATTATTTCCTGGTAAATTAAAGTCTAGGTGGTCAGGACCTTTTTCCATCACCCATATTTTCCCACACGGTGCAATAGAAATTAAATCTCGGAATGGACCTCCATTCAAAGTCAATGGCCAACGGCTGAAACTCTATCAAGGATTCATTGAGGATGAAGAGGAAGAAATCTCGCTTCAAACGGTCGAAGAGTAAAAGCATCAACATCATACCTGGTAAGTTACGAACAAGCGGGATGACATTTTAATCGGTAAGTCTTCTAACCGAGTTTTGGGAAAACTGGGCACTCACACGAGCACTTAAAAAAATAACTTTTGCTCGGCACGAGGCCGTGTCCGCTGGACACGGGGCCGTATCCGCGCGACTGTCGGGATAAAACCCCTTTTCCAAACAGTTTCTTCATTTCCACACGCCCCGTTTCCCCGAAAACTCTCTGGTTCAGGGGATTTTCTGCAGAATTTCGACGTCTCCTCTACCTCTAACAATATCAAGGTATGATTCTATCACCATTAGTAGTTAGATTAGGTACTTGCATGTAGTTAAAACATCAAAAATTTGGGGAAAATCTAGGGTTCTTGAACTTCATCCGGATCGAACCTCAAATTTTTGCATAAATCTGTTAGCATTACTTTAGATTAGTGTTATAGGAAGTAAATCCACTTGTATTGTTTATATATTTGCCCGATTTCTCACAAAAACCTCAAACCCTTGTTTTTGAACCGAAAAAGATAAAATCGAAGGGGTAAACGTTTTTTTTTTGGGAAAACGGCACTTGGGGTTTCATTTTCGGGGGAAACCGCACCTATTGGACCAAAAATTTTCAAGTTTTCGAAACCGGGTCGAAAAATGAAGTTTTTGAGTAACAAATGCCTGGACACGGGCTCGTGTCCGCTGAACACGGGGCCGTGTCCAGCTAGCTGTTTTCAGTTTTCTCCGAAAATTTCACTGTTTCGTGCTAACTTTTGGTGTATTCTTTCAGATGTCAAAGAAATTCACAAGGTTCAATGCAACTGTGCAAGACGCTAAAGCAAGATACGACGTGCTTCGAACCCGACCGGAGGAATACCCAAGACAAGTGTGCACGGATCTTTTGACATTGGTGATCCCACACGTTAACCCCTTTTCTTTTGAACAATTTCCGGCCCGCGTGCCGTGTGTTGAACAATTTACTTTGCTTTAACTCTTTTTATTTTCTGCATTTGTTTTTCTTTTTAACTTTGTGATGTGGATGTTGAACGATGGTAATTTAGGATGCTTGTTATGGTTTGGAGTAGTGTTTATTGATAAAACAGGTACATACGAGGCTTAGAGTACTAATTATTAGTACTACTAAAGCCGGAGCAGGAAAAACGAAGCCAGAAACCTGTTTTTCACCTTTGCAGATTGTCTACACGGGGTCGTGTCTAGCCAACACGCCCCCGTGCCCACTTCCCCAGACCTGTTGTTTGTTTAAATCTGCAGATTTTTGCCAGACACGGGGCCGTGTCCAGCCGACACGCCCACGTTTCCACCTTCTGTAAGTAATTGTTACTGGCACTCTGACCACGGGGTCGTGTCCATCCGACACGGGGCCGTGTCCAGACGCCCAGTAACATAAAATTTTGCTTTTTCACACATTTTTACACATTCAATCAACCTAAAAACTTATTTTTGGGACACATTGAGGACAACGTGTAATTTAAGTGTGGGGGGTGCTAAAACCTTGAATCTTGCAAGTCCTAAATACAAGCCTTGCACAAAACTCTATTGGAACCGCTAATCACCCCAATTTTTTTCAAAAATTTTCAATTTTTTTTTCTTACTTGTCTAGGTTTAATTTGGGAATTTCAAGTTCTAAAAAGGTTATATTTTTACAAATTTACAACCGATAGCGTCGTGATAAAAAGAACCAACATAAGAAAATTATGAAAACGGCATGACAAGCTTAATTAAAATTTGATTATATATACTTGATCACATAAAAACCCATTCCCACAAAAAGTGAGTTTTGAGCCTTTATTGAGCATACAAATATATATCTTTAGACTAAATGCTCATTTTTTTGTTTCTTGTGTGAATAGCCGCTTGGTTCTTACGACTCTAGAACTTGCCACGACGATACATTCCCGGTCCTTACAAACTTAAACCCGAGTAAGTAAATGACGGAGGCATTAGGACTAACCCTTTTTATTTCTACACCATTATTTTTCTTTTTTTTTACCACCTACCCAAAATCCCCCTAGTTAACCCCTTTAAGCCTAAACCTTTTCATTTCATAACCCAAAACAAACACCCTTTCACCCACCAAAACCTTTTTTATTTTTAACCCTTTTGTTTTAGTAACAAGCTCGGTTTTTCTTATGACTTTGAAAAAAAAATGATGATGATGATGAACCAAAAGAGAAATAAACAAACAAGTTTATCAAAAATAACTTTGTTTGAATAATGGCTTCATCAAAATAAAAACTTCAAAAATAAAAAGTCTTACGAAAACCGACGCTTTTTACGCCTTTCGCCCTTTTATTAACCACTAACCCAACCACCTACCTTTAACCCAAGCCTAACCCTTCACCCAAAAGTCCTCTTGATATTTACAAAGGTATATAGTTAAAAAGGAGGAGGATTGATTGCTTGGCAAGCTTATGGTAGGAGTAAGTTCCATGCCGCTCTCGAGTGATCCACTAAAATACATCTTCGGCCGAGTGTTGAGTGATCCCCCGTGAGGTATGTGAACTTGTATATAAGTGGAATTTTAAAAAGGCATGTTATGCCCTAATAAGTAATTTATCTTATGTAACGTTTTAAATAAATCATGACGAATAGGATTGTAAATAAATAAAAATAAAACTTAATAAAGAATCTTGGAAATCCCGACACTCTACGACAAGCCAAAAACCTTCTCTTCTACCAATTCCATTTGGGAGTGTAAAGCCACATTATAAAGAGTTTTGCTTGAGGACAAGCAAATATTCAAGTGTGGGGGTATTTGATGTGTACAAAATGCAACATATAAACTACATCAATTGTGGCATAAAACTAACCCTTTTTTTAGTACTAATGTTGGAAAAAGTGTGTTTTTGTCTTCCTTTTGTATTTTCAGGATTAAATGAGCTCAAATGAACAAAAGAAGCAAAAAGACAGCTAAATCTAACATAAATACAAGAAAAGGAACAAACGTGGCATGCCCGACCTCCCCGACAGCATCTTCCCAAGCAAAATAAGAGAACAAAAGACTGAACACACCCCGTGCTCAATGAGCACGGGGGCGTGCCCAAGTGTCAGCAGAAAAGACAAAGCTGTAGAAGCTTCTATTGCCCACCACGGGGCCGTGCTCAGCGGACACGGGGCCGTGGTCAACTATAAGATTCGCCGAATCCAGGCAAATCTTGATAGTACAGATACGCTTCTGCACACGGGGTCGTGCCCAGCGGACACGGGGGCGTGGTCAACTAATGCAGACAAACTGCAATTAATGAAGACAGAGAAGGAGGATGGACACTGTTCAGGCTATAAATAGGGGTGCTTGGCTCATTTGCAAACCATCCCTTGGCACACCGCCTCTCTCACACTTCACCCACCACCCACCACCATCACAACACCATCATCCACCACCATCATCCATTGTCCATCATAGAGTGTGCGAGTCGTCTCGGGATCCAAGATTGATCGTAAGAGTTCTTGACAATCAAAGGCCATGTTTGCCTAAGTCTCTTACATCACTTGGTGAAGACAAGTGTCTAGTGTAATACTTTTTATTTTTAATCTTTTCGCACTTTTTACTTGGTTATGTATTAATGACTTTAATAACTAGTTTCTTATGTTGAAGGTGATTCTTCGTTATCGTTTATCCGTGGTGTCTTGGCATTATTTTACTGTCTATATAAAATAAAAGATTTTCACCATTCATATCTCCAGGGTCTATATGGAGATATGTTGGCTACCTGGTCGGGGGTTAAGGGAACGGTTTGGTAAGAGTCTTGCCTTGTTCAGTGTATAGATCCTTTAAGGACCTGGGTCAAATTTAGTAGGACCTCCTTCAATACCCACCGGTATTGGATGGCGGGGGTCCAAACTCTTTGATCCCCTCATATGTAAGCTACTATTAATACTTTAATCCGGCTATTTAGGACTGTATCCCTGCTGACTTAGACTACTTAGCCGAGGGTAACGTCACCTCCAAAAGAGGGGCCTACCATAATATGCATTAATAACTTAATTAATTATCTTTCAATAATCCGACCCTTTAGGATTGTATCTTTGCTGCCTCAAACTACTGGGTTGAGGGTAACGTCACCTTCAAAAGAGGGGCCTACTACAATAACTAAGATAATCTCTTAAAAAGTGCAAAAGTGCGGAAATAATCAAAGGTTACACTAAACACGAGTCGGAGCCAAGTGATTCATCTTGTTTATCAGTTTTTACTTTTATTTTATTTTTCAGCATTTTAGTTAGTTTTTATTTTTCTATTTAAAACCTTTTTCTAACTTTTTGATTTGATTAGATGTTGAGGATAAACTGGTACTAAAAGCTCTTGTGTCCTTGGACGACCTCGGTATCTTGCCAACACTATACTACGCTCACGATGGGTGCACTTGCCCATATGTGTGTTTGGTGTTAGTAAAATATCGTGTTTTATAAATTTAAAACTGGACTAACGTGTAAAAAGGGGTTAAAATATACTTAAATTTATATACACACCACACACGCATCACTCGGTGACTCTCGGCACCGCATCATCATTACTTTCATCCGCCATCTTTAATACTGAAATGCTTACATTAACCGTTAAACGTTTCATTTATAACATATGATTTACTTGTTTTGGTTTAATCAAGTTCATAACTTGATTCAACTGTTCTTGTTTCATGCATTTCCAGTGTTTGAGTGAGCTTACGCACTCTTTTTGTGCATATTAGTTCATGTTTCATTTCTATATTCTCTAAATCTACTTAAAACAATTAACTCTTACCGGATGCTTGATCAAGCTTGAACCGAACACACTTTATTGACAACCTGGCTCTGATACCAACTTGTAAGACCCAACTTAAAATAACAAGATTTATGATACCAAAACATACATTTAGTACAAAATGTTACAAGTTTACAAAAACTTTCACGATTTTAAGATCTAACTTGATCATATCAATCAAGTCATCATCCTACTAGATAACTTTTAAAAACATAGTTTCAAGTGTCTACATATTACTAAAACAAAATAGACAAAATACGGATGCTTCATTTGGTGTGTTCGGTTCTTGATAATTGCTTGATCGCCATCCGGATTTAGTCCGTCATCACCTACGGTCAAAACCATGATAATTATTAGTTTTGACACTTTAAACATCAAGTATAAACAAGTTCCGTACTCAAACATGTTAAAAGAAAAGAAATTACACGTCTCAGGGAGGTCGCGCCGCGCGACGGCATCAAGGGTTAGCCGTCGCGGCCCGCCACCACGGTGGCGTTGCGCGACGGTGATCCCATTTCGTCGTGGCGTAGCGCCACGGTGATATTTTGACAGAATGTTAATGGCTGGAGCTGCAAATCAGCCCAGCTCCATTTTTATCAATTCCTAACTTCAACTCAACATAACTTTTGACTCGGGTGTCCGTTTTAGCCGATTATTTTTCCTACGCGACCGTAATTTAATTACGGACGCGTTTATCAACACGATTTGCATAAAAATATCATTTCAAGAGAAGTTGACCTATAATTCTTCTCTTGTTTATTTGACCCATTTGTTTACAAGTTCAACAACTTGTTTTACTATCATCTCATGTCTACGCCCAATTTACCCAATCCCGGGTTCTCCGACTATGACGTTTCGCTTCCCTCCTGAGGGTTGCTTACGTAATAATCGTCATGCTTGTTTCAAGGATTTAAACATGCTTTTAACATTATTTGACGAGCATAAATTCAACTTGTTTTAACCCGTTTGGATGCCGAATGGAGACCACCATTTCAAACTTTCCAAACTCTTTTTCTAACACATGAATTGACCCGTTTTATTTGTCTATGGCACTTCGTCACTTCCGTGACTTAACGGGTTTTCTTCTTTGCCAAATTTCAATATAACAAGTTAAAACTAACGTTTAAAACATAATGTAACGAAACCATAAGTCGCGTACCTTCAAAGTGCACCCTTCAAGCGTGTATCACCTCCGGCTTGTCCACTTGACGATCCGGATTCTTTACCTAAAGAGTTCCATTCACAATCAATTTAGAACTCTTTTATAATCAATAACGGACAATTCATTATGATATTCAAATCTACGTTTTTGTCCGATTTTTAACATTTTATTCCTTACTTTGGCGTTTCAACAAACACCTAGCGGGTCAAATTTTTACATAATCATTACTAGGTTCTTGACATGTTATTTCCATCTGCATTCACTTCAATTGGGCAATTTGCACAAAATTTCAACATCAATAATACTGAATTTAACACATGAATTCAGTTTTCACTAGAATAGTTGATGCGTGTGAAGTGTTATATATATTAGGTGTATATTTTAAGCCCCTTTAACACTTATTTTTAGCCAAGTTTTAAATTTATAAAACACGATATTTTACTAACACTAAACACACATATGGGCAAGTGCACCCATCGTGAGCGTAGTATAGTGTTGGCAAGATACCGAGGTCGTCCAAGGCCACAAGAGCTTTTAGTACCGGTTTATCCTCAACGTCTAATCAAAATAAAAAGTTTAGAAAAATGTTTTTAACTAAGAAAAATAAAAACTAACTAAATGCTGAAAAATAAAATAAAATAAAAAAACAGAGAGACAAGATGAATCACTTGGTTCCGACTCGTATCTAGTGTAACCTTTGATTATTTCCGCACTTTTGCACATATTTAAGAGATTATCCTAGTTATTGTAGTAGGCCCCTCTTTTGAAGGTGACGTTACCCTCACCCCAGTAGTTTGAGTCAGCAAGGATACAATCCTAAAAGGGTGGATTATTGGAAGATAATTAATTAAGTTATTAATGCAAATTATGGTAGGCCCCTCTTTTGGAGGTGACGTTACCCTCGACTAAGTAGTCTGAGTCAGCAGGGATACAGTCCTAAATAGCCGGGTTATAGTATTAATAGTAGTTAACTTATGAGGGGATCAAAGAGTTTGGACCCCCGCCATCCAATACCGTTAAGTATTGAAGGAGGTCCTACTAAATTTGAACCAGGTCCATTGCAGGACCTCTAAACGCTGAACAATGGCAAGACCTTTACCAAACCGTTCCCTTAACCCCCGACCAGGTAGCCAACATACCTCCATATAGACCGTGGAGATATGAATGGTGAAAATCTTTTATTTTATATAGACAGTAAAATAATGCCAAGACACCACGGACAAACGATAAGGAAAGATCACCTTCAACATAAGCAACTAGTTATTAAAGTCATTAATACAAAACCAAGTAAAAAGTGCAAAAGATTAGAAATAAAAAGTATTACACTAGACACTTTGTCTTCACCAAGTCATGTAAGAGACTTAGGCAAACATGGCCTTGATTGTCAAGCACTCTTACGATCAATCTTGGATCCCGAGACGACTCACACACTCTACGATGGACAATGGATGATGGTGGTGGATGATGGTGTTATGGTGGTGGTGGGTGGTGGGTGAAGTGTGAGAGAGGTGGTGAGCCAAGGGATGCTTTGAGCTTTAGCCAAGCACTTCTATTTATAGGCTGAACAGAAGCTCGGGCACGGCCCCGTGTCCAGTGGGCATGGCCCCGTGTCCACATCCTTCTCTTTCTTCATTTAATGTTGTTTTGTCTTTTTAGTTGACCACACCCCCGTGTCCGCTGAGCACGACCCCGTGGTGCAGAAGAATCTTTGTACTATGCAGATTTGCTGGATTGTGCGAATCTTATAGTTGACCACGGCCCCGTGTCCGCTGAGCACGGCCCCGTGGTGGGCAATAGAAGCTTCTACTACTTTGTCTTTTCTGCTGACACTTGGGCACGCCCCCGTGCTGGCTGAGCACGGGGCGTGTTCAGGCTTCTGATCTCTTGTTTTGCTTGGGAAGATGCTGTCGTGGGGTCGGGCATGCCACGTCTTGTTCCTTTTCTTGTATTTATGTTAGATTTTGATGTCTTTTTGCTTCTTTTGTTAATTTGAGCTCATTTAATCCTGAAAATACAAAAGGAAGACAAAAGCACACTTTTTCCAACATTAGTACTAAAAAAGGGTTAGTTTTATGCCTCATTTGATGAAATTTATATGTTGCATTTTTAACACATCAATAGTAATCACAATCCTAGTGTTTATCTAGTCTCTACAAACCTAATAATCACCTACAATGATGATTATAATCTCTACAATTATCATACTAAATTTTAACAAAAATTCATCTAGGGTTTTATCCCTGGACAACATGTTACCTCTAATTTCATCCATGCAACATATAATCAAGCTAAATTTTCATTTTTCATATTTAACCTAGAATTCAAGATGCATCAAAATACCACAATTTTGCATACCTTTTGATCCCTTTGTCAAGGTGATCACTAATATATAATCAGAATTCGATTCAGACTTGATTTAGGCTTCCAATTTGAGCATTTTGTGAGAATTAGGGTTTGAAGAGGGAACCCATGATCGCCCCCTTGTTCTGATCGACCCAGACACGCACATATGTGTGTGTTTGGTGTGTTAATTGTTATTTTAACATTCAAGTTTCAATCTTTACAAGTTTGGTCCCTTAGCTTTTATTTAACTTATAATCTAGATATTTTAACCTTATTATATGCCACTACAAGGCTCGTAGCTGACTGGGTTATAATTTCCTAGTTAGCTGGTTCTTGTTTGATTAATACTTTATAATTCTGATTTAAAGTTTTATAAATTCCGGGTTGTTACATTAACAGATAGATGGAACAAATAATAATTGAAAGCTAATTATTAACATTTATTACAAAAAATTCCCTCCTAAACTACGCGCCAAAAACATCATTATATAAACGACGGCACCATCGCTTCCATCATCACTTCCATTGATCATACTAAAAACGCCATCTTTAAACAAAACGCCAAATTTAAAAATAAAAAATTGAAAGGAAGAAAAATGGCAACCAGCGTTTCATGGAGATACACCCTCAGAATCAAAAGATCCGTGATCCGTTTTAACAACAGAAGAAGAGTGTTTATTAAAACAATCAAAGCCATATTGAACATGGAAGAAGAAGTACAGAGGGGGATCCTAGCACTTGGTGTCCCTCTTGATAACCACTGTGATAAAACACATACGGTTATAAGAAGATTTACTAGAAAATTTGGACCAAACAAGGCAAATGCAAAAATGAACCTAGTCATCAGATCATGGCGTTTTGATGAAGACATAGACATGGTCACCGTTATATGTGACAACGGAGAGTAGGAAGACTACATGCTTGAAAACATCATGACTAAGCAGGGTCTTGGGTTTCTTGAGGAGTTACACAACGCAACATGTTTTGAAGGGGTATGGTACAAAATCTCGCACCAGGCTTGGGCGCGAGTGACCATCACCCGACTCATTGCCCCTAGTTCGTGCGGGCACGCGTGAACCCGGTTTGCTTTCCCTATCGAGGAAAGATGAGAAGACTCACCTCGTGTATGAAAATGGTTGTTTTCATCAACATACAAGGGTTGTAGCAATGTTTTAAAAAGCGGTATTTTAATCGTACCGGGTTAGACTCAGAAATGGTTCAACCGATTGAACCGGGTTGTTCCGGGCGGTTCAACCGTGTTGACTAATTAACTCTATAAATCCATAAAATACAATTTCAACTCAAAAAATATCCAAAACTACATCATTCCATAATAAAAAAAAATATTCCAAAAGTTAATCTATAATTAAAAAATCATCCAAAAGTTCATGATTAATCAAATACCCATTATATAGCAATTTGCAAACACTATAACAATTAACAACATGAATGATTGAACAAAAGTAAAAAAAAAGTTGAAAAACCCAATGATTTTCTGTCTTTGAGTGAGGAAGAAGTTCGATCGATCTGGATTGTCAATTGTGAGCGCTAAGTTTTACACTGTTACTAAGAAGGTAAATAGTCACATTTTTAGGCACCTAAAAATTAAAAGTTCAAAATTTTGACCTTTGGCCCGGTATGAACCGATACTGGTATACCGGTTTAAACCGGTATAACCCAATTTATCGGCGGTACAACTTCTTTGTCGTTTACTTAGTTTATCGGTATGATTCGTGCCGGCCATGCATCCGGCATCCGGTTTAACCGGTTCAACCGACCGGTTTAAACCGGTTTTTAAAACATTGGGTTGTAGTAATTACTCCCAAGAATGATAGTAACTTACTACACTCACTTTCTGTCAAACATATTTCGAGGTTGCGGTCATGCACGGGCGCACGCAGAACGGCAATAGGAATGTTTAGTTTGTGCACAGATTACCGCACACAGTGATGCGGTCCAAAACCGCATCCTATTGTCATACACGTGGAATTGATACTTTGACTTCAGTGACCAAACCAGCAAGTGGTATTCCCGCGCACTAATAGCAGCGGTCAGCTGACCGCTCATTGCGTAGCTGCCCAGCCCACATGCATAAAAGTTGGTAGACAGACTGACAACCCCAGCAGGACGTGGCAACACCTCCGCGTGCTCGCAATGCTCCCGTGAACTGCGCTCCTTATGTCACACCCCGACCGCGTAAAACAACAAGTCGCGGCGGAAACGTCGGGGAGTGTTGTAACATAATCATTTTTTCATAACACATGGATTGAAATTCTGTTTTATTGAATTAAATGTATTACATTACATTGAAATTAGATACAAAACATGAACAAATAGACTTTCATTGTTATTAAGTCACTAAGGCCTCGTCCATTCCTTTGTGAGCATCCATCAATATCATCATCAATCATCACCAACTATGATACCTGAAACACATGTGAAAATACGTCAGCATAAAAATGCCGGCGAGTACATAGGTTTTTATGTGAGTGTCAGATTCATGGCTCGTTTACATTTTGAAAATAACTTGAACACCTTTGTTAATTGATAATTAGAAAATCAAGTTTTATAAAATGTTTATAATGTAAATTGAAATAACCAAGTCAAAACAGTGTAGTTATAATTTATAAAATCTCGATACCATGAATCTTAACTCAAAACATTTGTTTATGTAAACCCAAATCGTAAATTGTTTTTGTAATAAAACTCGAATATTGTTAGAAAAACCTTGTAATATAACTTTGTTTTGATAACCTTTGCCCAAGTGATCTAGATAACGCAACGATATATAATGTGTTAAAAGCACTTATATATAGGAAGTACCAGGGGCGTATCCACCATGCTTTTATCACATTACACTCGCCCTGTTACCTAATCACTTCCCTAACCCAACGGTTTAAACAGATTCAAACGGTTCACATCAACGGTTCAACAGATCCAAACGGTTCACACAAATCAAACAGTTTCAAACGGTTCCAACAGTACAAATAATTCACATAGATCAAACAGCTCAAAACGGTTCAAAATGTAAAACAATGTGTCCATATGTTGGATGAACATATGCAACAAGATGTAATATAATAAAATCAATATGCTAGCACGCTAAGAGAACATATGTAGCAAAACATAATGAAATCATGTACTATAAGTGTACTAATGAACATAGCAAGTACATATTATGAAAGCATGAAAAAGCATGAAAGTAACAAGTAGGCACATGTGTTCCACCCCAAAACATTTGAAAACAGTAAAAGAGGGGGCTATGTACTCACTTGAGGATGCTTAGAAGTCTTGAATAACAACCAAGCAAAGCTAGAGGGATCACGGAAATCAATCGGCACCTAATATAGGTAACTACATTAATAACCGGACCTAAATCGGAAGATCGGATAGGATGAGGTTTCGAAAACCAAATGAGTGTTGGAACTCATACGATATGGTTTAACAAAGCCTACATACTAAATCAAAACCTAACCTAAGTGCTTACGACCCATTACAGCCCATTTAGGTAGCTTACGCTACTTTAACGCGTCGTTCGCGCAAAGCGCGTTCGGAACGCCTAATTAGTCCTATGACAAGTATTAGATGCCTAAACATGTTTAAATATGTTGCATAATCAGTTAAGTGACAAAAGTTTGAGTTACATATGCTTAAATACCAATTTTGCATGAAAAGGGCATTTTGGTCATTTTACCTAAGGCATATAAACTACCTATCATACAACTAACTAAACGAAGTGACCATAAGGTATAACCTCGGAAGGTTATTCCCTATACAACTATGGTCACCTAATGTGTTTGGTCGGATCCTAATGATCGACCAAACGGGTCGGGTTCGAAAGTATAAGCGGTTGTTTAGACCGCTTATCTTACGACCCTATACAAGCACTAATCTAAAAGTGACGAGTTAAACATGTTAAAACATGTTTAACAAGGTTTGAAAACAAGTTTGATATCAAAACAAACGGTTTTGATACCCAAGAATAGTTTGGTTGCAAAATACGTATAAATGCGTATTTTGACCGAAACTATGACTCGTCACTACACCTAATCAACGTGGTAATCAGTAGGTATAGTCACACGGGACTATAACCATCGTGATTACGCTCACGTTGCGAAGTTCAAACGTACTTCGTGTTGACCATAAACTGGTCAAAGCTGAAAGTCAAACACTGTTGACTTTCGTGCTTAAAAACGCGTAAAAGAACGGAAGAATACTTACAAAGGGTCCAAGCAAGGAAATCTTGATTCAAATTGCTCAGGTATGAAGTGCTAAACCCCAACTTAGAGCATTTGAATCAGATTTTATGAGAAATAAGAATGAGAGCTTGGGTATTTATAGAAAACCCATAACCGTTAGGATCGTTCCTCGTAAACAGTGCTTGAAGCATGACCTTACACTTGGGCTCAAGGTTTTAGAATACAATGGGAGCATAAAAACCATCAAAATTTTGCCCATAGTATGAAGAAACCATGGGAAAAATGCCTGAAACCAGCTGCAAAACCAGAAAACTGGTTTCTGATCTGGCAAGCCTAAGCAGACTTTCCAGAAATCCTGCCCATAGACACCATCTTACGCGGCCCGCCTAAGCAGACTTTCCAGAAATGTCAGAAATGGTCCATGCACTTGATAAACTCAGTTTTTGGAACGTTTAAGCCTCGTTAACCCCATTTCAAGGATCTAAAATGAAGTTAAAGTATAGGGAACATGAAATATGCTCAAAAATATCTTGGATGTCGGTTCGTTTGGTCGTACGGCTGCGTTGTTCGGTTAATTACGACGAAACACGAACGGGCGCGAAAAACGATCCAAATTACGCGACGAATGGAATTTTATCATGCCAATCACTAAAATAAAGTATTTTAATGATTACATAAATTTTTGGATGTCCGAATATATTCAGAACGTAAGATATGCGCGAAAATGCAAACTTAGGCACTTTTTGACGCTTTTAGTCCCTATTGATCAAGAAAGTTTATTTTTGTGCACCAAACACCTCAAAGCCTATTTCTAAGCTATGTAAAGGATATTTAGGGCATATTTAACTTATGATCAAGTCCGGAATGCTCGTTACAGTACTAATCGGCATACTTTCGCAATTTGTCAAAATTAGTCCCTGTAAGCGAATAAACTTGATTTCGCCACACCAAACCCTCCAAAATTTATTTATAAGTTATGTAAATGTTATTTAAGGTATGTTAAGCCTATGTCACTGTTCTGGAGTGTTTGTTGCATTAAACTGGTTATATTTACGCATCAGTTCGCGTATAACCTTCCAGAAAGCGATTTAAAGCTCGAAATCGAACATGAATTGATATGTGCACATGATACACATATTTAAACAAATCCCAAGTATGAAACACAATATTTCATTGATTTGGTATTTGTTTGATGGTCGCAGAGGCACAGGTGTCACACCTGAAACGCCTACAAAAGGCTACATGTTGTCAGTCGGGCCCTAGGCCCATCTAGCTGCCCTTTAGCCTTTCTCCTTCACTCTTCAGCTATAAGTACCCATCCTGGACCAGGTTTGAGGTAACGCTAATCTGCTCTCTCACAATTACTGCTTAAATACTTATCTTGCTCCCAAGCAAATACTTATTCTCACGCCGGAGAGTGGTAACAAGGAGCAACCCCCACCCCATCCTCCTAGTTACGAGTCATGGTGTTTTTTCATTGTGCAGGAGGCGAATTAGAGGACGACCTGGCTATCAATCGAGGAAAGGAGGGATTAACCCTACTTGACGAAACTCGACCCGTGGACTAACCTCTCGGTTAACCACTGTTTCATCATGTTTGAACATAGACATGAACATAAAAGTGGCGTTGTTGCAGGACATGTTCAAATTTTTATTTCATTTTTGTATATTTAAAACTTTTTTGTATATTCTTTTTAAGAAGTTTATATTTTAGGGGCCCGTATTTTATCTTCGTACAGGGGCTACATATTTTCGAAGATTTTCGGAGACGACCCTGACCCTATACCTTCTAACTAGAGGATTTAAAAACCGAATAGGAGCTGAAAACGACCGTAATACATACCTTTTGCTCCTTTCAAAACACATTATTCAACATACTAAAAAGGAGATTCATAATCTTGTGCAATATTAAGAAATGAGTCAATTTTAGCTTCTTGTTAGGATTAGGGTTGTAAACGAAACGAATAAACACGAATAAGACCTTGTTCGTGTTCATTTGTTAAGAAATATATGTGTTCACGAATGTTTCATGAACACTAATCGAACGATATTTAATGTTCGTGTTCGTTTTCGTTTGTTAAGAAAATGGACGTGTTCGTGTTCGTTTGTGTTTGTTTGTTAATTTTAGGCAACGAACGAAAACGAACGTTGATAAACACAAACTAATGTTCATGAACACTTATAATGGAAACACACGAACACAAACAAGCGTTCATAAACATAATATATATTATACAGTAACACTTATTAAATTAATTATCTGAATTTTGAAGTATTTAAATAAAATACAAAAACTAAAAACACTAATGAACTACCGAACATAAACGAACACGTTATCGAACGTTCACGAACATAAATGAACGAACGCAGACTCTGTTCATGTTTGTTCATTTAACTAAGCGAACAAAATTCCTTGTTTGTGTTTGTTTGTTTATTAACGAACTTCCCGCCAAACAGTTCACGAACTATTCGACGAACTTTTGGTTCGTTTACAGAATTACAGCCCTAGTTAGAATGATCATGTTTGCTTAACAACTTTGATTCATTCCCATCCTCCCCACCCACCCTATGATTTTCATCCATCGTCTCTCCCATAAATAAATATCCCATTTTGACTTCACCTTCATCATTAGTCTCCCTCATTTTTTTAGAAGACCTACTCAATTCAGATTGAAAATGTGCATTTCCAAACTAAATTAAACATCACATAAAATACCATGTTGCTTATCCATCATTCTTAGAAATTAATTCATACAGGTTAACAAAAACAAAACGCCCACCGTGGGGCTCGAACCCACGACCACAAGGTTAAGAGCCTTGCGCTCTACCAACTGAGCTAGACGGGCTTTTGTATGTTTGAAGTTATTTATTTCTAATATTAAAGACTAATATATATTCCATGATGGCAGGTCAGAGGTTATAAATTTATAGGTTAACTATAACTTAGTTAATACTTATGACTTTATGATAATACGACCAATTTATCTCGAAATCTTCTTTCTATAGTTTGATAATTTTGTAAGCATCAATATTACAAATATAAAAATGTAAGACAATAGTTATAAAGGAATAAATAATTAATATATTATGAAAGTGTGAATGTGTCAACTGTTTTTTAATATATTTATACGTCAGTGTCCATGTTGGATAAGTTTTATTTACTTTCACTGAGAAGAGTTCAAGTTAATGTGATAACTCATAACGGCGTACCCCTATTGATAACCACAACCTTGAGACCAAAGTTGAGGATATGGTCTTTGGAGGAAAATATGTTTGTTGATATGGAAGATGCGTCTGAGACCCTTCGAGCCCATTAACATGACGTTGAGCTCGAAAAGTGTCCTTTGTGGAGTGGTGGAGGGACTATCCTAGGGCTGCTTACCTAAAAAGTTTAGAGGAACTAAGTTGGAATGTTGGATCCCAAAATGAAGAGGTATGGTCCCAATTCCTTGCCAACATGGTAAGGACCATACAACTTTCTCCATCCTACATGGCGTTGACATCAACCGTATCATCCAGAAGCTTCTAGAAGCTTCTGGAAAATATCCAGGTGACACCAAAGATGCTCCATCCGACATAAAGGACAACACGTGTCACCAGCCATCAAGCGCCAAGTGGACCTGCAACAGGTCAGGGAGCAGCCCGACAACATCAGTACGATGTTTCCGAATTAGGCAAATGCAGGCGCGCCACGTGTACCACTACACTGACCGCAGCAGAGGAGACCAAGGGGATATTCCCCTTGGTCGGACAGCTGGCGCTCATCTACAGCTAGCGCTGCTGCTCCTTCCTTTCTTCACCCTCCGGCTATAAATAGGACCCTTCACCATCCAGGTTGATCATCTCGCTCTCTCCATTCTCACACTTAACACACACTGTTTATTATCCCTCAGAACAGTACTTATTCTCACGCCGGAGCCTGGTTAAGAGGGAAACCCCCATATTCCCCTCTTAACGAGACTAACGGTGTTGCTGTTTTGCAGAAACCAAGCCATTTCCAGCGAGTAAGAAAGGAGATTGAACCCACTATTGAAGCAACCCCACTGATTAACAGTAGCGTTAATCAGTGTTTCATCATTGTCTGCTGGCGTCCAGGCAAAGACATCCATATTTTGGAACAGCAGTTTTTTTAGCGCTGCGCGCGTCAGATCGGACATTGCAGGTCCCAAGGTTACTGTCTGCTCTGGATATGCGCTATTTAGCACCCATTTCTCTGCCTCTTGGCGTGCTTCTGGTTTCCTTGACTTTGCAGGTCTTAGCTCGTCAGTCGCTAATACCTCTTTGCTTGCGTATATGATGGCTACTCCTGTTTCTGTCGGGAATCCTACTGCTGAGTGTGGGCCGGAGCAGATCATGCTGAAATCGCCTTGGGATTCTCGTCCCAACAGAATATCGTGACTTGAATGTGCTGGCAGTACCATGAATGTGACGTCTTCTGTTCTTGAGTTTCTTCCGTCTGAGAGCAGCACTGGGAATGATATTTGTCCCAGAGGAAAAACGGCTTCGTTTCAGAAGCCAGTGAGTGGGTAATCAACTGGTTCTAAGCGCGCTTTGTCCTCTTGATCGAACTGATTGAAACACTGTTCATATATGATGTCCGCAGTGCTCCCCGGATCAATGAAGATGTAATCTGTTTGGTAATGCCCTATGACGCCTGAGATGACTATGGGTCTTCGTTCCCGTGGGCCTCCTCTTACAACAGGGAAGACAACTTGTTTCTCGCGCCATGAGTCATCCTGCGCACGCTTGTTATAATTTCTCTTTTGCCTCCGTGGACCCCCCTGAACCATGTGAGTTTCTAATTTCCGGAGTTTTTTATTATCCGGCCCTTCTTCTCTTCTTTGAATCTGACGGTAATCACGCCTTCCACCTTTGACCAGGTGAGTTAACTTTTCGTCTCTTAAGGCCCTTTCGATTTCTTGTTTAAGGCTGAAGCAATCATCGGTTAAGTGGCCGGTGTCCTTGTGGAATTCACAGAAAAGGTTCGGGTCTTGGCCCCTTTTGTTGCGCATCTGTAGTGGTGGCTTGAACTGGTGGTTCTCGGTTGCTAAGACTTCTGAAGGGGTTTTCGTGAGGGGTGTCCACTGTTTCTCCCTGTTTTTCTCGTTTCACCTCTTTCCGGTGGGCTATTTGATTGATCGTGTGGCGCGCATCCTCTCTTACCGGGCTTCGTTCTCTGTGACCGGACGCCTTCCAAGGTTGGCTCCTGCCTTTCTTGCTATGCCGGTCGTTATGGTTGTAACTGCGTTGACGGTGATCATCGCCGGTCAACTGTCTGTCCGACTGCGCGATAGTTTTGGCTGCCTCAATGAAGGTTTCCCAATCTTTGGGTCCTCCGTCTCTGCCTTTTACACGCTTGATTAAATCATCGCACTTGACTGCCCGCATGAAGTGTGCGCGCATCATCTTCTCGCCTACGTCGCCGATCTCCAAACATTCTTTGTTGTACCGAGTAATGAAATCTTCTATGCTTTCGTGGTCTCTGCGCCATATGTTCAAGCAATCGGCTGGATCCCTGGTGTGTCGTCGTTGTTGTGAGAAGTGTGCCAGGAACTTCTCTCGGAAATCGATCCATGATTTGATTTTTCCTGCTGGTAAGCTGTCAAACCAGATGCGCGCCGCGCCTACGAAGGTTTGAGCAAAGAGATGACACCAGGTTGGCAAGTTCCATCCACCCGTTGCTCCCGCGCCGTTGAAAACTTGGAGATGGTCGTCTGGGTCTGTCAACCCGTTATATTTGCCCACGTTGTGTGGCAATTTGGTTTTGTCTATGGCAGCCGTGGCGATCTCTCGGATGAACTTTGAATTCTCAGCCATGTCTGACGAGTGTTTTTTGAAAAGAAAAAGAGAGGAGGGTGGTTTTGCTAAAAGCGGATGGCGCCAATGATGAAACACTGCCTCATCAAGCTGCAACATTAGCTGCGCCAGTCAAGGGCGAACCTCTGGTACTGTACTTATCAGCCTCCGACAGAGCAGTAGGAGCAGTATTGCTTGTAGATCGACAGGGTGTTCAGACGCCAGTCTATTATGTGTCACGAACTCTAACCGACCCAGAAACCCGGTACGCAATCATGGAAAAACTAGTACTCGCACTGATCCACGCATCTAGGCGGCTACGCAGGTATTTTGCCAACCACGTTATCCACGTGCTAACAAACTACAACATCGGTAATATCCTCGCAAGGCCAGAGATCTCAGGGAGACTAGCGAAGTGGACAATAGATCTCGGAGGTCACAATGTCGTTTTCAGGCCAAGACCGGCGATCAAGGGCCAAGTCCTTGCAGACTTCATGACAGAAGTACCGGACGACAAAGACCGAGAATGTAAGGCAATGGAAAAAGCCGAGAAGCAACAAGTGGAAGAACCATGGCTGCTTTACACAGATGGCGCGTCTAATGAAGACGGCGCAGGCGCAGGGCTACGGCTGGTGAGCCCTGACAAACATGAGTTCACCTACGCCATACGCCTAGATTTTAAAAGCACAAATAATGAAGCCGAATACGAAGCCTTCCTTGCGGGTCTAAGGTTGGCAATCAAAATGGGAGTAAGACACATCGAGGCGCATGTAGATTCCATGTTGGTGGCCGGACAGATTAACGGGCAGTATGAAGCCAAGGGAGACACAATGGCACTCTACCTGGGTCAAGTAAAAACGCTGTTGCAAAACTTCTATTCCTACAAGGTGCACCACATTAATAGAAGTGAGAATAAACCAGCAGACGCGCTGAGTAAGCTCGCTTCTACAAGTTTTCAACACCTAGCAAAGGATGTGCGCATAGAAGTTTTGAGCAACCCGTCGGTACCGCTGAGAGAAGTAAGCGTCGTGCAACTTGGAACAACGTCTTGGATGACCCCGATAATAGCATACCTCCAATCCGGAATACTCCTGGAGAACAAAGCGGAGGCGAGGAAAATCCAGTATAAATCCGAACATTATCAGATGGCCGACGGGATCTTGTACAGAAAATCATACCTCAGGCCTTTGTTAAGATGTGTTGATCCCGAAGACGCAAGCTACTTAATCAGAGAAGTGCACGAGGGAATCTGTGGCATACATGCCGGACCAAGAATGGTGGTAGCAAAGGTCATGAATGCGGGGTATTATTGGCCCGGAATGCATCTGGATGCGGTCAAGGAGTTGCGGAAATGCAGCGGATGTCAAAGACATGCTCCCAAAACGATGCGCCCCAAAAACGAGTTGGTGCCAGTCACCACGGCGTGGCCCTTTCAACAATGGGGAATAGACATGGTTGGACCTTTTCCCGAAGCCCCAGGTGCGGTCAAATTCATAATAGTCGCAGTCGACTATTTCACCAAATGGGTAGAGGCGAAAGCTCTCGCATCAACCACAGCCACCGTTGTCAAAAAATTCATTTGGGAGCAAATCATATGTCGCTTTGGTTTACCCCTCAAGATCATCACGGACAATGGAACCAACTTTGCCGAAGACAACCTCCAACAGTGGTTTAAAGAACTACACATCGAGCATACCTTCTCCTCGGTCGCACAACCGCAGGGGAATGGTCAAGTTGAAGCCGTCAACAAAAGCATCGTCGATGGAATCAAGGCAAGGTTAGGAGAGAAGAGAAGAGGCTGGGTGGACGAACTACCCAGCATTTTGTGGGCACACAGGACGATGCCAAAAACAAGCAACGGGGAAACACCGTTTAGCCTGGTTTACGGGTCAGAGGCAGTAATACCAGCAGAGATAGGACTGCCGTCACCCCGAATGCTCTCGATGAACATGATCAACAATGAAGAAGAAAGGAGGATCGACCTTGACCTCCTAGAAGAGAGAAGAGAGATGGCAGCAATCAATGAAGCCAAATATAAATCGAAGCTGGAAAAATATTACAACTCCAAAGTCCGAGTCTGCATCTTCAACCCGGGAGGCTATGTCCTCAGAGACAACGAGGCCTCAAATCCAGAGAGGCCCGGGAAGTTGGCTCCCAAGTGGGAGGGCCCATATGTCATCGACACCGTGCTCGGAAAGGGAGCCTATAAGCTGCGCACCATCGACAACAAAGACGTTCCTCGCACATGGAACGCCCAACAGCTGAGAAAATGTTACCTGTGAAGGAAATTCTTGTAATAGCAATGGCCAAGTCGCCAACACGTTTATGATAATACAAGAAGTGTTTGGCTATCTCTCCATCATGCAAATTTCTTTGTCATAACTGCATATATTACTTTGGGCATACACGAAAACATCAATGGCTCGACCATTAGGAAACGTTGTAGACCTCCAAGACCTGTCACAAACGAGTGCACAGCCGGGTCAGAAACACAACTAAAGCCTAACAAATGCCAAACAAATACTTCGTGCCCACATAAACACGAAAACATCGAACACAGGACAAACAAACATTGTAAGCACCCCCAAGGCTGAGCACAGCCGGGTCCACACAATAACCTGTAGATTCGATCACTTCGTAGTCACGAACCAACTTGCGCACATAAACGACAGAATAAAACGTTGTAATAAACACAACATAGCCTGTCAGCGCCATCATTCATTCGTGATACCTGAATCAAAGTAATTTACATGCACATATTATGACGATAACAAAATTCGCAACGACGCGAAAGCATATATTAATATATCAAATGTCAGACATACCAAATTATCCAATAACACGACCGATAAAAGAAGTTTTAATTGTTCACAAACATTTCAACGATTACAAGACCAAAGCAGGTCATACGCGGCACGCAGGCCGGAAACCTTCATTCTGGATGACTAGAGCCAGCACCTCCGGTCGTACCACCGTCATCGCCAAGCGCCTTCTTTAACAACGCGACACCGTCCGATCTTCTAGCCAATTTGCTCACAGCCTTAACCACAGCAAACTCCAAAGACGAAAACTCTTGTCTTTTTTCAGCATAAGCCGCACCACAGTCCTCCTTCCATAGCTCAAAGCGATGCTCTTTCTCCTTATTAGCAGCCGCAGCTCTGCCCTCGATATAACCATCTTTACGCCCGCTATTATAGCCCGCTTGCCCCAACTCAAACATGTAGTTGGCCAGTTCATGTGACTTGACAATGCGATCAGCAATCTACAATGAACACACAAATAAGGGACAATTCACAAAAGTCACAAATAAAGTGAAAGAGATTACCAGAGGCACAGCGCGAGAGAGCAACCACTTGCAATCGGCCGACGTCTCCTCAGCAAGGACCTCAGAAGCTCTTCATTCGACAGTTTTCTCTTGCAAAAGACGGTCAGCAGTTTCATATTGCCTGGCAAGCTCTTCCAGTTTAGCAATACGCGCAAGATACTCTGTCTCCTTCTTTTCAAAGGCAACACGCGCCTCTTGGGCCTCATCAGCAGCAGCAGCCTTCTCCCCGGACAAACGAGTAATAGTATCACGCTGAGATCGAAGCTCTGCATTGGTACATTCGCACGCAGCCTCCCAGTTCTTCTGCTTATCAGCGTTGGCTTGTTTTTCTTTAGCAAGTTTCTCCTCTGCATCAGCAAGCCTCCACTCCAACCCTTTCTTCTCAGCGGTGAATTTCTCCTTCTCTTCCGCAAGCAGTCTCTTATCATTCTCAAACTCCAATGTGTCCTCCCCCATCTGCTTCCACTCACGGACAATCTCCTGAGTAGTAGAGAAAAAATTAACCCCGGCTTGAACATGATCATCCAACAAATCAAACCGACGGCGTTTTTTCTGAAACATCCTTTCAGCTGGGGGGAGAGCCAACGAGTAGAAGTCATGAAAATTTTCAAGATTATCCATCCTAGAACCTTGGGTCAAGCTCCAATGGGGGACGTGCGGAAGATCATCACATGCAGGATTCGTTGTATCAAAAGAATCACCATAAACTTTTCCAAACTGGGGGCTGCGGACAGCACCTGAAGTTGCACCACCACCATCACCCGGGGGGCGTTTGGTATATACCGTTTGATGCGGGGTAGTTTCACTCACCCCTACGTCAACCTCAACATTCTTACCGCGATCACCACCAACAACATCGCCCGCAGCACCACCTGCATTACCACCACCTTCCGCAACTTGCTCAACATCCGCAGTCTTTTTCTGCCCGTCAGGAGCATCATCAGGGGGAGACAACCCGAATGCCCTCGACGGCGGAGACTCAGGAGGAGTAATCTTAGAAATATCAATCTTGTGCCCACTTTGGGCTGTTTTGACACCTGCTCCAAGACGAGCAGCACATTCAGACAAAAGGGGAACAAAATACAAATACAAGACAAGCAAAAATAAAGAGATATGCTGGAAACTGAAAAATCGAGTACCAGAAGCTTCAAAAATCTTCTGCAGCAAGTCAGAGGGTTTTTCAGCAAAAATACCCATGTCAATCTCTGACTCAGAAGGGGCAGGAGGATCCTCTTTTCGAAGTTTAATTTTCTTCGATGCAAGCACAGCAGCAGCCTGCTCATCAAGTTTTCCCTTCTTATCCTCAAACATTTTTTTCTGCATAATCTCAGTTAAAGTTGCGCGGTCCTCGGGGTCCGACTCAGGGCGTTTCTCTCCAACCCCTAAACCGGGCAACGTGTCAGAAACGACAACATAATCAAGGGTACGAGAAGTATGAAGTCGCTTACGAGGAGACTTAGAAGAAGTTCCTTCAGTCTTCTTCCCTTTCCCTTCCGCCTTGTCAGTTTTCTTCGTCCTCCTCGTTTCCAATGGGTCAACAGGTTCGACCAGAATTTCCAGACCTTCACCAACAGCTTCATTCACAGGTTCGTGCACAACCCCCTGCGCCGGACCTGCACGCGCAGAAGGAGAGGTTAGGTCTCCCAACGATCTGCCAGAACCATCACTCGAAAGAACGATAACTTCCTCTCGAATGGAATCAAATGAACCATCCTCATTTTCAATCTCCTCACCTAAGGCAGTGTTCACGTAAGCAACGAAACTCTCATCACTCGGATGCAGAAACCGATGGCGAATCTGATCCAACCAGGGTCGTTTTTCAGTTTTCTGTATCGCCTCAACCATTGCACCCGGAGCATCGGGATCCAAAACATTCATCAATGTGTACCCTACTGCAAAAAAGGAGGAAATAAAGCACAATACAAAAATAATACAACCAAAAGAAAAACAAAAGGGGGATATGGAACAAACGTACACTTGCCACCATAACCGTAAACCGGAACACCCAACGGATTTTTAGGAACCCACTTCACACTCATCCCGGCACCAACTAACGCCATCTCCTCAAGCTGAACTATCGGAGTAGCCTTCCGGGTCAACTTCTTATACCAGTCCTGATTAGCAAAGTCTGCAACCACATCAACCTTTGGGATACCCTCATCCACAGATCTGTAATGCATATCCACAGGAACAACCCCCCGGCGAATAAAGAAAAACTTCTGTTTCCAGTCATGTATACCCTTCAACGGCACAGAACAAACTGGCGACACGCCGGTACGAGCACTAAAGGAGTAAAAACCATTTGTATACGTAACAGTGTAGAAGACGTTGAACATCTCAAACGTCGGATCTAACCGGTTGGCCATACAAACGAACTCAAAGTGGGTGATACGGGGGAGCCCGATGGCATTGATTTGAGATATATGGAGACCGTAACCCCTCAAAACGTCAGCAGTGAATCGAGTCATCGGAAGCCTAAAATTACCCTCCCGGAAAAAAGCAGCGTACAAAGTCATGTACCCGGGAGGAGCTTCCATGGCGGTGGAACCAGCAATAGGATATTGAGCACCCCAATCAGGGAGAAAACCCATCTCCCTTACTAGATTCTGGAATTCCTCTTCTTTCCAACCAATAACCGCCTGATCTGGGCCAGGAGGAGTTTTACCCTTGTTCCTCCTTTTCTTCGAAGAAGGATTCGAAGTAGACATCGTGAAAAACGGAAGGAGAAAGCAGATGAACTCAAAAGTTGAAGGAAGAAGATAAGGGAAGAGGAGAGAAACCTGGAATTCAAAATTTGAATTTTGGGAAAGTGTTGAAGAAAGAGGAACCACCATATATTTATACCCATCGCATTTAATGCGATGGGTAGTGGAGGAGTCAGGGTTTGAAAAAGCAACCAACAGGAGAGAGACACATCAGAAGAGAGAGAAGGCGGCACCTCTTTTTCCGGAAGCAGGTGAACAGACATCTGACATGTCGCCGAAAAAGCAACTGATGTGACTGAAAAGGCGCCTGTTCGCCTGACATCAGACAGTAACGTCAGTCACTCCTCCCCAAGACAACAAAGCTTCTTCCTGAAGACAACACTCATAGAGCGCCAAAACCCATGCGCCATGCGTCCATTTGACTCACTTCCGCAAGGAGTCAAAACCCATGCGCCATGAGCCATGCGTCCACTTGGCTCACTTCCGCAAGGAGTCAAAACCCATGCGCCATGAGCCATGCGTCCATTTGGCTCACTTCCGCAAGGAGTCAAAACCCATGCGCCATGAGCCATGCGTCCATTTGGCTCACTTCCGCAAGGAGTCAAAACCCATGCGCAGGACTCCATGTGCCATGTGCTTATCAGGGGCAAACCTGTGAGAAAAACCATAAAAAACCCCACATCATAACAAACACTACCTTCATAAGTCCAGAATCCCTCCTAGACGATCAACTCACCTAGAAGGCACACTGGACTGGGGGGACTTGAAGAGGTATGGTCCCAATTCCTTGCCAACATGGCAAGGACCATACCACTTTCTCCATCCTACATGGCGTTGACATCAACCGTATCATCCAGAAGCTTCTGGAAAATATCCAGGTGACACCAAAGATGCTCCATCCGACATAAAGGACAACACGTGTCACCAGCCATCAAGCGCCAAGTGGACCTGCAACAGGTCAGGGAGCAGCCCGACAACATCAGTACGATGTTTCCGAATTAGGCAAATGCAGGCGCGCCACGTGTACCACTACACTGACCGCAGCAGAGGAGACCAAGGGGATATTCCCCTTGGTCGGACAGCTGGCGCGCGTCTACAGCTAGCGCTGCTGCTCCTTCCTTTTCTTCACCCTCCGGCTATAAATAGGACCCTTCACCATCCAGGTTGATCATCTCGCTCTCTACATTCTCACACTTAACACACACTGTTTATTATCCCTCAGAACAGTACTTATTCTCACGCCGGAGCCTGGTTAAGAGAGAAACCCCCATATTCCCCTCTTAACGAGACTAACGGTGTTGCTGTTTTGCAGGAACCAAGCCATTTCCAGCGAGTAAGAAAGGAGATTGAACCCACTATTGAAGCAACCCCACTGATTAACAGTAGCGTTAATCAGTGTTTCATCACAAAAAGATTAGGTTAATTACTAACATACTCTCATCAAAGTCACCAAATTAAGGGCATGCAAAGCATAAATGGAAACGATTTCAAGTGGACAAGAGGAAGTTAAACATTTGGTATAGGTAATGGAATGGATGGAAGAATGAAATGGATCATTACCATGTTATGTTTGGTTAACGAATCATTAATTTGTGTTGTTTGGTAGGCAGGAAAAAAAGAAGGAATAAGATCGGTGGTAATAGGTTAGTCGCGGTGGTGATGGGTGGCAGTAGTGGCAGCGGTGACAGTGGTGGTGGGCGTCCTGGTGGGTGGTGACAATGATTTCTCAAAAGCACCGCAAGAAATAATTACAAATGCACGAAATCAATATGACAACTATACACATATAAAATTTTATACTCAATGATCCAATGTTAAGTCTTTAAAAGCCATAATTTTAAAATTTAGGTTTTTGGATCAAATATAGTATGATTTTCATAGCAGATCAAGAACCATCTAAATCTTTCTTTCAAAATCATAAACACCATAAACATTGATTTTAGGGACCCTTAAATCTTGTGTGAAGGCTACCCCTAACCATATATCTTATGGTCCTGTTTGTACTAATTGACCATGCAATGGCTATGAGCCTCAAACCAATTTTCTGGCTCTAAAAGATTCACATAAAATCACCAAAAAAGACCAAGCCAACTCGATAACACAAAAGAGAAAGACACAATCTAAGCCACAAGATTTCGCCTACCATTCATACCCGGTTTTAACCGGTCACTAGCATAACAAGTCACAAAAGGACTTAGACAGCTAAAATCACCCACAATCTAGACCTACAACTAAAACAGCACATCACTCCATCAAGCAGCCGCACCTTCATTCAGGAGCATCTGATCAAAGTGCCAAACACCTGAAATTGGAATACGGTTACTATTTTTGAAGACTATGATCAACGGTACGTCAAATTAAATGACACCTAGACCTTCATAAATTAAAATGTGAAATGAAATTTTGAAACTTTTACCATGCCCTTTGCCGACTCTTCTTAGTTGAGCAACATACTCGGATATCTTCTTAATTGCTTCAACCTTTTATTAAAAAAAAATAGATATTAGAATCATTATAAGCCCAATGATTAACTTAAAGTGAAATTTGATATTCACCTGTTCACCAAGAAACTCACTCTCCACAAAATCGGCTAAATGCACATCATTGTTCTCATTGGCTACCTGTTTCATTCCAAATTTGCATATCAGAAACACAAATTTAGTTGTGGTAATGCTATATTATAATTTTCTGTAATTTTTTGCACCTCATGGAGGTTTAGGAGTTTCTCATTTGTCAACTTCTCCAATGACAATGCAAGCTCCATTGCTAGGAAAAAAGCAGTTAAAAACAAGTTAACAACCATAACTTTGATATTTGCTATTAAAAACACAGAAGGTATATACAAAACTTACCATACAAAGCGTCTCCTTTCTCTTCATGATCAAACTCAGACAATGGCATTATAATCGATTGCAGCTTTACTTTCCCGCCTCGTTTGTTCTGCAAATATAAAAAAAATTCTACCAGTTTTATCCACATCTGAGTAAGTGCCACTACCCATTATCTCACATATAAAGCAAATTAAACTAGAGGTAGCTGATAAATGCTCGAAAACCTGGTACTCCATTAACTTCTCAGCATGTTCCCTTTCTTCTTCGCTAGACTCCTTAAAGAACCTATAACGTTTAATGTATCACAAGTCAATAAACCAGACAAAAACCGCGTTTCACTTGGTTATTGTAAAAAATATTAAGATGGAAGTAGTAACTTACTTGGCTAAGCCTTTGAGAGCAACATTGTCCCTATCAAAGTATGCATACATAGCATGATACACATAGGAAACATTATACTCAACACTGAAATGAGACCAAAAAACAACAAATCATCAGTGATAAGCAAAAGCTAACAACCAACCAATTCAAACAAAAAGAAGACATTAAAAAAAACTCTTTATCATATTCCAGTAGCACTTGTCTCATAATTATAAAACCAACTCCCACAAGAAGAATCTTTATTAATTTTTAAAGATGTACAACTGGATCTTGTCTTTGTTCCACTACATTAGTAATGCAAGTCTTGGGCAATTGGTTCAGTTAAAATTCTGCTAGAACAGTTAACATACACATGCTGAGCAATAATAAGGGGTGCAAATAGGATGTGCCGGTTCGTTTCATACTCTATTTGTAAAGCTCGAGCTTGGCTCATGAGTAGTTTTTCAAACTTGAACCCGGCTCTTTTAATTTCTGTTAATAAACTTATATATGTTTATTATTATTATTATTTTTTTTTTGAACGGCTAATTTTTTTCTCCTTAAATACTTATACCTCCCACTCCCAAGGATTGAACCTTGGTCTCTCTACATATATATATGTTTATTATTATTATTATTAATTTTTCTTGTATAACACAATATATATTATTTAGATTTTTTAAACATATTAATATTAAATAATAGGCCCGCTTCAAGCTTGTGAGCCTGCCTGCTCGAGCCCCATAAGTGAAGCTTGGGCTCAGACTCATTTGTTAAACAAGCTTATTTTTTGGGCTCGAGCTCGAACCCCGTTAAGCTCAGCTCAATTTGAGCTTCTGGCGAGCCGCTCTCTAAAAACGGCTTCCCAGCATTAATGTATGACACTGTTTCTCCTAGGCATTACATCAAACACTTGGTGGGCAATTTATCTTCACATCAACTTCAACTTTTTTTCCCAAACAACTGACATTTCACTTACCAAACATAGACTAACAATAACCAATCACACTTTAATTGCAAACATTTACATAAATTAACAATAAAAACGGAGCTTAAAAATATCAACCCTCAACTGAATAATAAATAAGAAAACTCACTTAATCTGTTCATTAACAGAAGCTTCAGCCGCATCAGCATATTTCTGGCGAGCAATAGACTGTTGAGGAACCGAAGGTACAAGATTAAGTTCTTTCTTCACCTCCTCAAACGGCTCAAAGACAACCCCAGCAAGTGGGGCATGGTTCGAAGACCCACCCTTCGCCGCCGCACAGACGACGGTGGACGGCGGCAGAGACCGGTACTGGGTTTCATTGGAGGTGGGTCGGGTCAAGAAAGAGAGAGTGGGTGGGGCTCTGAGGAGCATTGTAGTTAGAGGAATAGTGAGGTTATGGAACAGGGGAAATGAAGGGTTTTGAGTGAGTGATGAAGAAGATGATGATTGGGTGGGTATATAGGGATTTAGTGTGGGATTGGAGCCGTTGGATGAGGGACACGTGGAGGGGTGAGATTGAGTGGGAGGAGTGGCGTGTGGTTGGCTTGTGGTGTATCTGGATATTTTGTTTTTTGGGGTTTTGTGGTGTGGAATCCGATATTGCCTTGATTGAGACTCACCAATCAAACGAGAGGAGGGTTTTTTTTTTTCAAATAATAAAATAGCACTTTAATAAATAACAAGTTGACGGACCAACACTGATATTGGTGTATATTTTGTGACAGCAGCTTAATAGTTTAACTATTTAGTATTTGGATGTTTTGTATTTGACTTAGCATTATTTGTTAGTGAGTTAATTATTGTAATGGACTTGGAGAATGGCCTAGCTCAGTTAGAAGCCCAGTCCACAGACATGTGGTATATAAACATGTATTGTGATTAGGGTTTGTAACAACAACAAGAGAAAAAGCTTTAGAGAATTCTAGAGAGAGAATTCGTAGGAGAGTGAGAGGCAAGATCACAGAGATAGGTTGTAAGGTTGTGTGAGTTTTGAGTTGATTGTAAAAATGCTTGCTTGGATAATCAATAGAAAACTGTTTAATATAATTTTGTTTCTTTTTTTTATGTGATAATTTGATCTAGATGATTCCGCACTCTAGGTTAGATAGACAATTCTGTGAAAAATCCATAGGACTAAGGGAACTACAATTGGTATCAGAGCATTAGGCTCTTGATTGGCTCAATTCAGAATTGGTTGCTGCAGAAAAGGGTGGAATTTTGGAGGCTGGTTCGAATTTTGGAGGTTGTTCTAGGGTTTCGAAAATTTCAGACTTGTTGTTGCGTTTTTGTGCTTGAAACAGGAATTTCAGAACTGAATTTTGGGTTGAAAAAAGGAAGATTTTGGTATCCAGCGTATTTAGTTCTGCATATTTGGTACTTTTGGTTGCAGGAAACTTGAAGATTTTGAAAAAAAAACTTGAAGATTTGAAGATTTGTTCTTCGTGTGTTCTTCATTCTATTCATAAGTTTTTTCTTGAAAATTGCTAATAAGTTGCTTGTTTGATTTTGCGGGAAGGTGTTAAGAAGATTTGGAGACATTGGATAAAATCTTTTCAAATTTTGAAAAGATTCATTTTTCTAGTATTACCAGCGTATTTACTGACTGACTTGCTGAACAAGTTGCTGCGTTTTTGTCAATTACGCAGTCTGGACCTGCGTGTTTGACTAACCCGCGTAATTAAATCCAAATGCGAGTTTGGTGACAGTGATAATTGTCTTCTGTGACATTATCACGGTGATCAACGACTTTGCTAGTCGTCGTAGTATTGGACTGATCAGCCTGCGTAATTAACCTGCGTAATTAATCCTCAGCATAATTAGCACCAACGTAATTGACATGCATGCGTTTTTAATCAGCAACATTGCATGACAGCGTAATTAATAGCAGCGCATTTATTGGTTCAGCGTATTTATCCACGATTTACCAGCGTATTTGTGGAGTATTTAAAAACTGGAGTAATTAGCTACGTATAGAGTATTTAACGTTTTCATGAATAGAAAGTTATCCGTAAACAAACTCTGAAAACAGACTGAACGGTTTGAACTACCTTATTTTCAGGGCAAAAAGAGGCATGAAAATCCTGAAAAAGGTTTTGGACATTATATATCATTGGATTCGTATTCTCGAGACGAGTCTAATGGTATAATTTAGTAAAAATTGTTTTCGGACAAATTTTTAAACGATTTTAATGGTATGGTTACGGTAAAAACTCGATAAGGACTAGTAGAGAAGTTAGATTTGGATTTTGACATAGGTATACCAAAATCCATTTAAACTTTTAAGCTGCATGTTAAACATGGTCATAATGGACAAGGTAAGTGACACTGTTAATAACTGGCCGAAGCTGATAAACGTTAAGCAATATGATGACCGAAAGAAGAAGTTTGGAGCAGTAGTTCAAATGAAGATGCTAGAATGTGGAACTGTATGATTGGTGGGTACATTGCTCCCACACGTCAAGTTGACAGGAGAATTCTAGTGATTTCATATGAGAAGATGGATGAATCTGAGAAACGGGTGTTTGATGCTGAAAAACGAGCTTTAACAGTGATAAAGAAATCCTTACATGTGGAATTTAGTTATAGTTTCAGTAGGTATGTGTAACAACCCGCTTTTTGAAAAGTCAAGGTACAAGTCAAAGTCAAAGGAAGAAAAGATTGTTAATTGCGATCTGTCACTCCTTGCTTGACTAGCAAATCGTACTTTTGACTTGTAATCGAACCTTTTTATTTAATCGCTTTAGTTGTATTATGTGGAGTATCTATTAATAATCGAGGTTTAATCGCATATTTATTGCTAATCGACTTATTGCTAATTGCTATCGCATTCACAACTCGAATTATGTGTTCTGGATATTGTTTTACGTGTGTGTGCCTTTATGTGATACTTGTGCATGTTATGTTTATGTTGAGGTGTTTAATCGCAATCGCAAATCTATCGCATCACAATCTAATCACAAATGCTAAACGCAAGTTATCTATAGTGATTGTATGTTAGATATAGTAGTTAAGTTATTTGTGTGACTATTGGGTAATACTATCGCATCGCTCACTCAAATTGCATCGCAACGCTCAACACGCGAATCGAAACGACAAAACTCAACACGCCGGACACCTGGATCGAACGGCCAACCGATCGAGTGGCTATCCGATCGGATTGCCATCTGATCGAACCACCATCTGATCGGTGGCCAATCCGACACTAGTGCACTTTCCTCTTTTGGAAACCCTATAAATACCCTCCTGATGTGACAGCTCCCTCACTCGACCAGCTCAATCCAGCCTTCTTTTCTCTTGACTTCTCGCGATTCTTGTAAGTTTTCAACTCAAATCTTGTACTTCTATGATCTACACACACTTCTTCATCTTTTTCACCTTTGAATCTTAACTTTTAACCGTGAAATCACCGGATTTGAGGTGTTTTAGGATGACATCATCATGGAGTTCTTATGAACTTCAAGATTTGGCTTCATTCCACCAAGAATAACTTAGATCTGAAAGATTTCCACGCGAATAAACAATGATTTTGCATAAGATCCAAACATTTTCAAGGTTGAAAGGATTGAAAGATGGTTTTCCAACGTTCTTTCAGCTCTTTTACACTCAATGCACTCAAAACCGGTAGAATCGGAGCTCGTTCTGATCTTATAAAATTTCTTAGTGATGAGTTGGTTCAATATCTGGTTACTACCAAGGAGACAACCGATTTCGGGTTAAACAAGAACAACCATCACGAACCAGTAAACTGATCGGATTTGGGGGATTCCTGTTTGATCGGACGACTTGGGCCTTGACGAGGTTCTGTTGTTTAGTACGTTATCAAACCGTCTCGAACAAACCACAAACTTTCAAAATAATCAAGTTCAAAACGATCAGATGCGTTGGGACGGATTATCGTCCGATCGGATTGCCATCCGATCGGATTACACTTGAGGTTCAACACTTAAACATTTTCAACTTTCAAGGAACAACAGTTTCCAACGGATTGCTATCCGATCGGATTGCCATCCGATCAGATTGCCATCTGATCGAGTGACCATCCTGCTATGAACTTGTTCTCACTGAGTGTCTTGCCAACCGGATCGCTATCCGATCGAACGGCCGTTCGATCGATCGACCTGAAGGGTAGAGATACTTCTCTATTTTCAAAATGCTACAACAAAAACTTCAAAGCCATCATACACAAACACATCCTTACCAAACAAGTGTCAATCCGACCGAATGGCCATCCGATCGGATGACCATCTGAACCGATTGACATCCGATCGAATGACCATCCGATCGGATTACCGTTCCACACTTGGTCACTTTTCACCGTTTTACCCACTGCTCTTCGCTTATGCTATCGTTAACTGTTCAGGCTAATCACACTAGCGCTCCCTTCAATCCATTCCCATCGCTGTGAGTATACTCGATCCCTTTTTGCTTTATGCACTTTTGGGTGTTACATACGTTACATATTCTAAATCACAATCGGACACACAACGCAATACTATTTATACGCTGACCGTTATTGCATGTTACTTGTTATTCGATGAATGCATGTATGTTATGTTTACACAGTGATTGTTGCTTGACGCCTTAGCAAAGATAGTACTATTTGTTTGGACTCGGCACCTGTCGCGGACAGGGGTTGTTAAGGTTACCTCTCACATGTCACAGTGGTGATATGTGTTGCGCATTCTATAACTCGTAGTCTAGTCTGTGCATATTTCATTGTCGATAACCTACTAGCTTCGCATTATACATGTTACATGCTGGTTATGCGTGAACAATTTCGAACTCTACTATTACTATTAAACTTGTATGCTCACCTTTACACTATGTGTATTGACCTCTATTTTAACGTATGTGACAGGTGCATAGGATGCTTGCTTGCTATTTGATGGAATTGAGCTTAGGAGAGTCTAGAAACCAACAAAGACAATTTATTTCTATTTAAATCTAAGTTGTCGGAACATGTTATTCGTCTTTGAGATAGCTGTCTGTAATAATTGATTTTGCTTAATAGGTTATGGTATGGGACATAATATTAACTATTCGGTAAAGTAGATGTTATGGAATTTCTCTTGGACAATATGTTTCGCTCAGTGCCATGCCCCGATGTTTCCGTCATCGGTTGGGGTGTGACAGATTGGTATCAGAGCCATAACTATAGGGAATTAGTCAAGACTCGACCTAGTCCGGGTCGATGTCTTAGAAACGACCTAGTCTATAGTCTAAGTACCAACAGACCGACTTGTGTATGCCCAGTACGGGTTTTGTACAAGCTTACCCGTTATTTCTCGCTCGCACTCGTTGTACACTACACACTTGCGCGAACATCGCATACTACAGTTCCGCACAAGATCAGTCTTTCCTAAGGCTGAACACACACATAGACGAATGATCTGGTTAAGATTAGGTGTGAAAATCGCAAACTCTCGACTGGATCACTCGTTCGACCCGCTATTTTGCTATAAACAAGAGAATTTGCGTTGAATCAGGAGTGAAATCCATACTTCGACGCATATCTCCTTATCTATCTCATGATTTCATCACACAAACAGGAATGAAGTCCCTAAGTTAGGGGTGAAACCCGAACCTTGATGACTCCTTCTGCTCTCTAATGTGGTTTTACAAAACTCTCACCAAAGTCTCGACGGACTCCAATGACTTGGGTCACACTGTAACTGGAAGGATGCGTGCCGATCGCTCAAATTGAAGCGAGAGCACATTCCAAAAAGCAAAAGTGTGTGCTAAAGGTCCCTGTGAATAGTCGAATCACTTTGGGTAGTCGATGTGTATATACACCTGAGATAATCTATCCTCAAATTTTATGTGTTACGATTCTGGAACCCGCATCCACCACCTCTATGATTTATCGATTTTATGTGAATTTATGTGTTTATGCGGACGATTTTGATGATTTACTCGCTTTTCGTTGTTCGCTTTGATCAACACGCACAGCTCGCACTGCACATCTATCCCAAAACGCCAACAAATCGCTGGTCATTGATCGCAATCGCTATACGCTGCTATGAAGGATAGGTGAATACGTGCAACATATGTGCTTAGGTTAGACTATGTGCCTATGTGATACTGTTCTTACGTGGAATATGTGCTTATGTGATTTTGTGGTTATGTGCCTACGTGAAGGTTGTGAATGACTGTGTTCCTGAGCTTTATGATGAATCGCTAGACTATACTAGGATTAATCGAAAATTGTGTTTGAGTCCTATGGAGATGTCTGTTGCAGACAATGTCGTCGTTTGGAACATTCCACTCTCACACCGCTCGCCGAAACCATGATGACAAACGCATCGCCGCTCTCGTCTCTAAGAAAATGGCGAAAGTCATCCCCCAGATCGTCAGTGAACTGAACGAGAATGCAAGCAAGTCCTCGGAAGAGTCCATGACTGATACTCCTAAGGCCGCTTTTAGCTTCAAGCAGATCAAAGCCTGCGGACCAAAAGAGTTTACCGGCGAAGATGGTCCTACGGCCATGTTTCAATGGTTTGATTCTATCGAAGTCACCCTATGCCAGAGTGGCTGTCCAGAAAACCTACGCACCGTCAATGCTACCGGCGTCTTCCAATCCCGCGCTCTTGATTGGTTGACGGCCGAGAGGAACAAACGAGGAAACGATGCAGCTTTCGGATTGTCTTGGGATGAGTTGAAGAACATAATGATACGAGAGTTATGTCCTCCCAATGAACTCCAAAAGCTTGAGGATGAATTCTGGCACATAAAGCAGGATGGTGGAGATAACGCTGGTTTGACTGCCCGCTTCAAGCAGTTGAGTATTATCTGTCCCGGTCAGGTTACTACCCCAGATGCCACAATAAAAAAGTATATCCGTGCTCTTCCATATTGCGTTGCAGATTTTGTTCACGCTGCAAAGATGAAAACAATCGAGGAAACCTACCTGCTTGCTGCAGAGATAAACGATAAGCGAGTCAGGGCGGGTTATTTCGAAAAAACCTCCAAGAATCTGCATCAAGTCACAGCCGCTGCCACCGCTGAAACCACTGCCGCACCACAGTCATCAAAGCTCTTGAGACGTAAGAGGAAGAACAACATCAGTTCCAGCAACAAGAACTGTGCGATTACCGCAGCTCCGCTCCAAACAGTACCAGCACCACCACAACCTCAACACCACCAAGTAGCGGCGCCTGTGGTAAATGCACCGCCTGCCAAGCGTGCATACACTGGACCACACCCGCTTTGCCCTACTTGTACTTATCACCACCTGGTGGGTATCGCATGCCGGTTCTGTATTCATTGCAATATGTACGGTCACTTCACCACAAACTGTCGTACATGTCCACGTCAAGCCCCAGCTCCAGCACAAGGTCAAGCTCATGCTCAACAAGCTCTACTTAATGCTCCTCAAGGCCAACAAGCAGCTCCTGCACCCGCGATCCATGCTAGAGCTTGCTATGCATGTGGTGATCCCAAACACTTCGCGAACATGTGCCCCAATCGAGTGGTGAAGCAAGAGCCACAATAGCAGCAGCCCCAGCAGCAGCCTCAGCAACAGCCAGCAGTCCGCAGAAATGCATTCAACATTAACGCTTGTCAAGCTCAAGCCGACAACAATGTGGTCATTGGTACGTTCCTTGTGAATGGTATATATGCTTCTTGTTTGTTTGATACTGGAGCAGATACTTGTTTTGTATCGTTTGAATTCGAAAAGCTCCTTAATTGTAAGCGCGCCCATCTCCCTCGATGTTGAAGTTGCCACCGGAAGAACTGTCGCAGTCAATTCTGTTTTGCGTGATTGTACGCTTGAACTCAACAATCACATTTTCTCTATCTACCTTATTCCGATGTAGCTCGGTAGTTTCGACATCATAGTAGGCATGGATTTTCTTCGTGAAAATCGTGCTGAAGTTGTTTGCTTCGAAAAGATGATTCGTTTCTCGCTCGCTAATGGTGATCAACTTTGTGTGTATGGCGAAACTCCTTCAAAAGGACTCAAGCTCATGTCATCTGTCCAAGCAAGCAAGTATCTCCGCAAGGAATACAGAGCTTTCTTGGCTAACATTGTAGTAGCGGAGAAGGAAAAGAAAAAGGAAGTTAAGGAGGTAGACCAGGTGCCTGTAGTTCATGAATTTCCCAACGTATTTCCTGAAGATCTTCCCGGATTACCTCCCACTCGTGATATTGATTTTCGAATCAACCTCATTCCTGGAGCAAATCCTGTTGCTAAAGAGCCTTATCGTCTCGCTCCCTCTTAAATGCGCGAACTCTCGAGTCAGCTCCAGGAACTTCTTGATAAAGGCTTTATTCTCCCTAGCACCTCTCCATGGGGTGCGCCTGTCCTTTTCCTCAAAAAGAAGGATGGATCGTTCCGGATGTGCATTGACTATAGGGAGTTGAATAAGCTGACTATCAAGAATCGCTATCCCTTGCCTCGAATCGATGATTTGTTTGATCAGTTACAAGGTGCTACGTGTTTTTCTAAGATCGATCTACGCTTAGTCTATCACCAGTTATGCATTCAAGAAAATGATATTCCCAAAACCGCTTTTCGAACCCGCTATGGTCATTACGAGTTTGTTGTCATGCCTTTTGGTTTAACCAATGCTCCCACAGTCTTCATGGATCTAATGAATCGAGTGTGTAAACCCTTCCTTGACCGCTTCGTAATCGTGTTCATCGATGATATCCTGATATATTCCAAGTCAAAAGCCGAACACTCGCAACATCAACGTTTGGTTCTTGAGTTACTCTAGGGAAACGTCTCTACGACAAATTCTCCAAGTGCGAATTCTGGCTGGAGGAGGTCCAATTCTTGGGTCACATTGTCAATAGTCAAGGTATTCACGTCGATCCTGCAAAGATCGAGGCTGCTAAGAGTTAGGTTACTCCCAAGAACCCGTCTGAAGTCCGTTCTTTTCTCGGACTGGCAGGCTATTACCGCCGTTTTATCGAGGGTTTTTCTAAAATTGTTGTGCCGCTTACCTCGCTTACGCATAAGGACAAACCTTTTTGTTTGGGGAACTAAACAAGAGGAAGCCTTTCAAACTCTCAAAGCTTTGCTTTGCAATGCTCCCGTGCTCTCACTACACGACAGAAACGACGATTTCGTAGTCTACTGCGATGCCTCTAACCTTGGTCTTGGTTGTGTTCTCATGCAACGAGATAAGGTTATCGCGTACGCTTCTTGACAGCTCAAGATCCACGAGAAGAACTACACCACACACGACCTCGAACTTGGGGTAGTTGTTTTTGCGTTAAAGATTTGGCGACACTACCTTTACGGTACCAAGTGTACGATATTCACCGATCATAGGAGCCTACAACATATCTAAGACCAGAAGGAACTGAATATGCGTCAACGCCGGTGGGTAGAACTCCTCAACGATTACGACTGTGAGACCCGTTACCATCCAGGCAAAGCAAACGCCATTGCCGATGCTCTTAGTCGACGAAGCTATCTTCATAGCGTTCATAATATCCAAGCCCAACATCATCTTGAAACTCTTATCCGTGACGCTCAGCATGCGTGTTTTACCGAACGAACTCTGAAGAAGGAAAGGATTCTAAACAATGGCGCCCAACTCGAGAATAAATTGAATGGTATCTTTCATTATTTGAACCGAATTTGGATCCCCAAGAGCACCAATTTATGACAACTTCTGATGGACGAAGCCCACAAGTCTCGGTATTCTATTCATCCCGGTGCTGACAAGATGTACCAGGACATGCGCTACAAGTACTGGTGGTCGGGCATGAAAAAGGATATCGCCCTCTATGTTTCGAAATGCCTGACCTGTTCCGAGGTCAAGGCTGAGCATCAAAGACCCTCTGGCTTACTCGTTCAACCCGAGATCCCGATGTGGAAATGGGAGAGTATAGATATGGACTTCATAACGAAACTCCCGTGCACGCAATCAGGTCAAGATAGCATATGGGTTGTCGTTTACCGTTTGACTAAATCAGCTCATTTCCTGCCGATACGAGAAGACTTTAAGGTAGAAAAATTAGCCCGAATCTACACCGACGAAATAATTTGTCGACACGGGATGCCTCGTGACATCATCTATGACCGCGATGGTCAGTTTACCTCGCATCTTTGGGAAACGTTTCAATCCGCTCTCGGTACTACTCTTAATCTAAGTACCGCTTTCCATCCCTAAACTGACGGTCAGAATGAAAGAACGATTCGTACCCTTGAAGACATGCTTCGCTAGTGTGTCATAGATTTCGATGGTAATGGGGGCGCGCACTTACCTCTAGTTGAATTCTCGTACAATAACAGTTATCATTCTAGCATACAAATGGCACCATTTGAGGCATTATACGGAAGGAAATGTCTATCGCCTATTGTATGGCACGAGATCGGAGACGAGAAAATTACCGGTCCTGAGCTGTTGCAAGAAACGACTGACAAAATCCTCCAAATTCGAGACATTCTATTGAAAGCTCGGAGCCGACAGAAAAGTTACGCTGATAGACGCCGCAAGCCCCTTGAATTTGACGTTGGCGATCAAGTACTCCTAAAGGTTGCACCTTGGAAGGGAGTGATCAAATTCGGCAAGAAAGGAAAGCTCGTGCCTTGATATGTTGGGCCCTTTAAAATTCTGGAAAGGATTGGAAAAGTGTCCTATAGACTCGAACTACCAGAAGAACTGAGTAACGTCCACCCGACTTTCCACGTTTCGAACCTCAGAAAGTGCTTGGCCAACTAGGAATTACATGTTCCTCTTGAGGATTTACAAGTGGACGAAACATTACACTTCGTGGAAAATCCTGTCGAGATCATGGGAGGAGAAACCAAGGCGCTCAGACGCTCACGCATTCCCATTGTGAAGGTTCACTGGGAAGGCAAACGCGGCACCGAGTTCACCTGGGAACTCGAAAGTGACATGAAGGCGAAGTACCCATAACTGTTTGTTACGCCTACTTCTTAAATTTCGGGACAAAATTTCCTAAAGTAGGGGAGGCTGTAACAACCCGCTTTTGGAAAGTCAAGGTACAAGTCAAAGTCAAAGGAAGAAAAGATTGCTAATTGTGATCTGTCACTCCTTGCTTGACTAGCAAATCGAACTTTTGACTTGTAATCGAACCTTTTTATTTAATCGCTTTAGTTGTATTATGTGGAGTATCTATTAATAATCGAGGTTAATCGCATATTTATCGCTAATCGACTTATCACTAATCGCTATCGCATTCACAACTCGAATTAAGTGTTCTGGATATTGTTTTACGTCTGTGTGCCTTTATGTGATACTTGTGCAAGTTATGTTTATGTTGAGGTGTTTAATCGCAATCGCAAATCTATCCCATTGCAATCTAATCGTAAACGCTAAACGCAAGTTATCTATAGTGGTTGTATGTTAGATATAGTAGTTAAGTTATTTGTGTGACTATTGGGTAATACTATCGCATCGCTCACTCGAATTGCATCGCAACGCTCAACACGCGAATCGAAATGACAAAACTCAACATGCCGGACACCTGGATCGAACGGCCAACTGATCGAGTGGCTATCTGATCGGATTGCCATCCAATCGAATTGCCATCCGATTGAACCGCCATCCAATCGGTGGCCAATCCGACACTAGTGCACTTTCCTCTTTTGGAAACCCTATAAATACCCTCCTGTCACATCATTTGTGATGTGACAGCTCCCTCACTCGACCAGCTCTCTCCAGCCTCCTTTTCTCTCGATTTTTCGCGATTCTTGTAAGTTTTCAACTCAAATCTTGTACTTATATGATCTACACACACTTCTTCATCTTTTTCACCTTTGAATCCTAACTTTTAACCGTGAAATCACCGGATTTGAGGTGTTTTAGGATGACGTCATCATGGAGTTCATATGAACTTCAAGATTTGGCTTCATTCCACCTAGAACAACTTAGATCTGAAAGATTTCCACGCGAATAAACAATGATTTTCCATAAGATCCAAACATTTTCAAGGTTGAAAGGATTGAAAGATGGTTTTCCAACTTTCCTTCAACTCTTTTACACTCAATGCACTCAAAACCGGTAGAACCGGAGCTCGTTCTGATCTTCTACTCTTTCTTAGTGATAAGTTGGTTCAAGATCTGGTTACTACCAAGGAGACAACCGATTTCGGGTTAAACAAGAACAACTGTCACGAACCAGTAAACTGATCGGATTTGGGTGATTCCTGTTCGATTGGACGACTTGGGACTTGACGAGGTTCTGTTGTTTAGTACGTTATCAAACCGTCTCGAACAAACCGCAAGCTTTCAAAATAATCAAGTTCAAAATGATAAGATGCGTTAGGACGGATTGTTGTCCGATCGGATTGCCATCTGATCGAACTACAATCCGATCGGATTGCACTTGAGGTTCAACACTTAAACATTTTCAACTTTCAAGGAACAACAGTTTCCAATGGATTGCTATCCGATCGGATTGCCATCCGATCGAGTGACCATCCTGCTGTGAACTTGTTCTCACTGAGTATCTTGCCAATCGGATCGCTATCCAATCGAACGGCCATTCGATCGACCGACCTGAAGGGCAGAGATACTTCTCTATTTTCAAAATGCTACAACGAAAACTTCAAAGCCATCATACACAAACACATCCTTACCAAACGAGTTTCAATCCGACCAAATGGCCATCCGACCGGATGACCATCCGAACAGATTGGCATCCGATCGAGTGACCATCCGATCGGATTGCCATCCGATCGGATTACCGTTCGACACTTGGTCACTTTTCACCGTTTTACGCACCGCTCTTCGCTTTTGCTTTCGTTAACTGTTCATGCTAATCACACTAGCGATCCCTTCAATCATGTCCCATCGATGTGAGTATACTCGATCCCGTTTTGCTTTATGCACTTTTGGGTGTTACATACGTTACATATTCTAAATCACAATCGGACACACAACGCAACACTATTTATACGCTGACCGTTATTGCATGTTACTTGTTACTCGATGAATGCTTGTATGTTATGTTTACACAGTGATTGTTGCCTGATGCCTTAGCAACAATAGTACTATTTGTTTGGACTCAGCACCTGTCGCAGACATGGGTTGTTAAGTTTACCTCTCACATGTCACAATGGTGATATACGTTGCACATTCTACAACTCGTTGTCTAGTCTGTGTATATTTCATTGTCGATAACCTACTAGCTTCGCATTATACATGTTACATGCTGGTTATGCGTAAACAATTTCGAACTCTACTATTACTATTAAACTTGTATGCTCACCTTTACACTATGTGTATTGACCTCTACTTTAACGTATGTGACAGGTGCATAGGATGCTTGCTTGCTATTTGATGGAATTGATCTTAGGAGAGTCTAGAAACCAACAAAGACAATTTATTTCTATTTAAATCTGAGTTGTCAGAACATGTTATTCATCTTTGAGATATCGCTGTCTGTAATAACCGATTTTGCTTAATAGGTTATGGTATGGGACATAATATTAACTATTCGGTAAAGTAGATGTTATGGAATTTCTCTTGGCCTATCTGTTTTGCTCAGTGCCATGCCCCGATGTTTCCGTCATCCGTTGGGGTGTGACAGTATGTGACATCTAGAGAACTGTGGGAATATAACAACCCTCCTAAAATACTTACTACACCCCTATATATCTTAAAATACACCCCGTATATGAAAACCGGTCCCAAAATACCTTTATAATTATAAGAATTAAATAAAACAAGAAATAGGGGGCGCTCGTGGGGCGCGACACACTTAAGTGTGTCCGTCGCGGGCCGCGACCCCATGACACCAGGCGCAACCCGGTGCCGCCACATGTCCCAATCTTGTCGAAGCTAGCCGTCGATTCAGCTAAGCTAGGGCCTACCCTAGCAAGCCTCGCGGGTCGTGAAGGCCCTGCCTTATGTTCTCGCCGGGTGCGAGAAACCCCCTGATCAGCCCTATAAATAGAGGAGAACGACTTCAGTTGGAAATTGTTCAAATTCTCGATCTCTCTCTCAATTCTCTAAATAGTATAAATAATTCTCGGGTATAATACCCACTAAAAAGCGAAGCTCTGCTTCGTTGTAAGTATTATAACCCCGGTTAAGTATTAGTTACTCTGCCCGATTGATCTAGAGCTCTTTAACGCATGTCTAGGCCCTGCCCGACTCAGTCGTTGGTGTAAGTACATATGTCTGTTGACTTCGTCTTGTATCGAGTCTTGTATCTAGAATGATAGACTAGGGCACATTGTACGGGAAAAACAGGAAACCGGTCAGAACTGACCAGTTCATGCGAACTGGCCAGTCCATGCGAAGTGGTCTTTTCATGTTGAGTGGACAGGTCGTACGACCTGGTACTAGTTCGTATGGAACTGTTTCACATGACCTGGGTTGCCGATAAATAGTGAGCTTGGTCATTTCATTTGTAACTTTTGGATTCCGGTAGCGAAGCTCTACTGAAGTATCTCCAGGTTGTAAAACCTCATCAAATCAATACAAGAGATAGTTTAAGTGATTCTTTGTGCAAATCAGCTGAAATAACTCCGATACGTTTGATTCCGCCTCTCGTATTGGACGAGATCTCTTCTGAACAACTCGTTTGGTCGTGCAAACAATCCTACAAGTGGTATCAGAGCTCAGGAGGAAGAGTTCTTACCATTTCAGCTGTTTTTCATCTAAAATTCTGATTTCTACTCATTCTTCTTCAAGTTTTTCAAAATTAACCAAGTTTTTACGGATAAAATAGCTTGATTTTCACATATAACGTGCGAAACACTGTTTTAACAAATCCTTGAAAGAATCAGATCTAAAATCGAACTAAAAGTTGATAAATTTGACAAAAATCCGGCCGATTGGGTGACATCAGCATCAACTCGCTCGAAATTGCTTCCAATTCGCACGAGTTGAACTTCCAATTCACATGAAATGGTCATTTAGTGTGGTCAGGTCGCTTGAAAAATCCAGTTCGTGTGAAACATACTTCAGTTCGCTTGAAAGGTCATCAGATCGCTTGAAAGGGTCCAATTCGCACCAAAAGGGTCCAATTCGTTTGAGGTTCAAACACCAGCTCACACGGATTGAGGTTTGTGTCAGTTCGCATCAAACCACTTAGTTTGAACCAGTTCGCACCAAGTTGTCCAGATCGCATCACTATCAGTTCGTTTGAGATTCTCATTTCGTTTGAAAGTGTTGAAATTGTGAAATTTTTGAAACCGAAACATGGAGAACGAGTTCTACAACGCCTTTGCAACTCCGATCACTGTAACTCAGAACACGATGTTAGAAAATGAAACGGGTACCATGCAAAAACCGCCTAAGCTAATGAGTATCGAGGAGTATAGTGGATGGGAGGAACGTTTTGAAAATTGGGTTCAAGCAAATTATTTAGACGCATGGGAATGTATTGAATATCGATATATTAGACCGGTTAATGACGACAGAGAGAAGGTTGCTATTAAAGATCTAAGTGTTGATGAGAAAAGGAAATACAAGAGTGAAAAGATGATGGTTAGTCTCTTACAGCAAGCTATTAAGGAAGAAATCTTGATTTTACTACAACGCAACGGAAGTGCACATTCAATATGGAAAGAACTAAGATCGAAGTTTGTTGGAAGTAAAAAGATGATCAAGAACAAAATGTCGCTTTTGAAGAAAGAATTTGATCTATTTCGTGGATTAAAAACTGAAAACACCAAGCAGATTATAGAAAGATATTGCAATTTGGTGATGAACATGAAGAGATTGAATATCAATAAAGATAATGAAGAATGGATTGAATAATTGACCGATGCGTTGCCACAAGATGTTTGGGGCACGTATCTTATGATGTTGAAAAATAAACCTGAATTTGACAATCTAACGCTGAGCACGTTCATTGAACAACTTGAAGCTCAAGAGATGGAACAGCGAAAGATAGCGAGAATGAAGGACTTTGATGGTGAACAAGACATTGGTCTATATTACAAAGGATGTACTAGTGATAAGACCCACATTGCACCAAAAATTGAAACTGCTTTCAATGCAAAAAGTTCTTCTAGAGGATCATCTCAAGGATCAAACAACAAAACTGGATTCTCTTCATATCCATCATTCGATCCAAATTTTTCAGCAACCAAGAATGGAAAAGTATTACAATGTAACATTGCATTAAATCTTGAGAATGGTCAGAATTTCTCAGAAGAAGTTGCAAAAGGTCATATGTCTTTGTTGGTGACCGTGTTAGAATCTTATGAGAGTTTAGTTGCAGGAAGGATCGGAAATCCGATGTTGACAAAAGAGGATTACGATCAGATCGATGCTGAGGAGATGGAGTTAATGGATATAAAGTGGTGTTTGGCTAGTGTGTTGAGGAGAGCTGAGAAGTTCAAACAGATTACGGGAAGAGATGATTTCTGTGATGCTAATGTTTCTACTTTAGGATTTGATAAATCTAAAGTTACTTGTTTTCGTTGCAGGGAAAAAGGGCACTTCAAGCGAGAATGCACAAATCACGAAGCAAATGGAGCTCAAAATCCATTTGGCAACAACGATTATTATCGGAAAGCTATATATCATCAAGTTGCTCAACAACCGTCATCATCCCGTGCTATTGAAGATGGAAAGAAAAAATCTTATCTAGTTAGTCAAGATGATGAGAAATTTCCAGAAGGTTTTAACTGGGATAAATACTGTCCAGATGAAAATTTCTTAAAGTCTAAGGCATTTGTTGCTCAAATCTTTGACAATTCAACTGCTGAGGAAGTAAAAAATGTTTCAAGAAAAACACCAATCGTTGAAGATAGTGTTGATGATTATTATGCAAGCAGAATGAAAGAGCACTTAAGATATCTAGCCGAGAGAGATAACAATGATGATGCAAATGTTCGAGTGACACAGAAGAAAGTTACAAAACAAGATGATAGTGATGATAATAATGCAGACATAATGAAAGAATATGAAAAATTACGAGCTGAGAAAGATGACAGTGATGTTGAAAATGTCCGTGTGATAAAAAAGCAGGTCAAAGAAATTCCAGCTTTCAAGATTAAAGTGGAAGATTATGCAACAAAAATACCTGAGAAATGTGAGAACTGTGAAGCTGTGAAAAAGCAAAACAGCACATTGATTCATAACATGAACAGACTAAAAGAATCTTATGATGTTCTAAACAAAGCGATGAATCAATATAATGAATCAAGCAGTGAACAAGCTACAGCTATGAAGACACTGCAAGGAGCATTCATGACAAAGCAGAAAGTCGTCAATTATTACATTGAGATATGTGCTGAGCTTGAACAAAAATTGGAAACTCAGAGGATAGAAACTGAGAGAGTAAATAGGTTATTAAAAAGTTGCTCATGTTCTCCTTATGTGATTGACAAGATTTATCCTACAGTGGAAGGCATGAAAGCGTTTGAAGAAGAGAAACCTGAAGAAAAGGATACTGGTAAGAAACACAATACTAACTATACCAAGTGTCCTCCTCCGCTTGAAAATGGATATTCTCCATGAAATCCTAATTCAGAAAGAGTAAAAAAGGCAACCAATTTACAGTGGGAGTCTGAACCTTCTGATGGATTGCCAGACAACATTGATGTCACATTCACTGCATCTGACACTAATCAACAATCTTAATTGTTGAAGAAAGTGGTGGATCATGTGTTAGATAAAGATGAAATTGAGGAGTCAAAGTCAAAGTCTGACACTCCAAGTCAACCAGTTAAAAAAGTCAAAAGGGTTTACAATAAAGATTTTCTGATGTCAAAGAATAATTTGAATGAAGAAACATTCAAAGTAGCATATACTTTGAATGATTCTGACAAATTATATTCTGATGAAGAATTTCCAATAAGAGGTGTTTAAACTGAAATGATCAACAAGGTTTTTAAACTAACAAAAATTAATATTTCTGAAATTAAAGATGTAAATCTTTCTGAAAAACCTAAAAAGTACACCTCAAGAGTTCAACAAAGGTTAAACAAGAAAAAAGGTTACAGTTCTGGTTCGGATTTTCGAAAGAAACCAAACCATAACGGTAATTTCAAAAAGAAAGGTTTAGGTTTTATTCCACCAGAAAATCATAAAAATGAAAAAACTTATAAACCAAAAACTGTTTTTGTTTCAGGAACATCTTCTGAAGAAGAAAAAGAGCATTTGTTCAGAAAGCAGACAAACAAAGAATTCCTTGCAAAGAAGCAAGAGGAAATGAAGAAAGATGTTGCTCAACAGAAGAAAGAGACAAAAACCTGTTATAACTGCAAAGTAGTTGGTCACATTGCCCGAAACTGTTCAAAGGCAACCAACACACAACAGGGAGTGTCTCTTGAACTCAAAGAAAAAGTTGTAGAGAAAACCAAACCACCAACCAAAAAATTTAAAGTTTTTGAAAATTCAACATTTGAGGTTGGTGAGTGTTCAAAAAGTTTTTACAAAAGAAAGGCGAATCTTAACAATCAAAAGTGGGTTGTTAAGAAATCTGATGTTAGTTCTGACGATGAATCAGACTCGTCAAAGTCAGAGGAGTTATGTTCTGGCGATGAATCTGATTCGTTAAAATCAGAGGAGCCACATGTTGAGATAAAAGGAGAAAAGTCAGTACCGCCAATGGATGACGCAAACTTTCCACCATTGCGGGCTGAAAATTTTCAACAAAAAATTGAACAAGTTGATGTCACACCCTGATATTTCCACGTATTACCGGTGGGCCGGGTGGGGAGTATCGTGATGTAGTTGATATCATCATAGTCAAACAACACAATTTTAAATGCACAGCGGAAGCAAAAGATGAATCACATTACAAACCGAATATAAAGTAATATCAAAGTATTACAAACGAACTGTAAAGGATCCACAGGCGGATCAAATAAAAAGGAAACATAGTTCATCAGATTTAAAATGCATCCAAGCTTGCAAGACTCTTATTGATGCTAAGGAGAGGCCAGCCTATTTCGATTAGTACCTGCACTTAGCCTTTTTGGGAAAATACGTCAGTTTACACTGGTAAATACAATTAACTGACTCATTTTGAAAAGGTTTAGAAAATTGATTTGAATGCACAAGGCACAAAACATTTTATAACTTGGGATAATTATTTATATATAAACTTGTAAAAGAATTACATGTTCGTTATACGTTCAGTAGCCCGGGTTGAATACCAGGATAAATATTAATAGACACACCACATGATATAGTCCCGCGGCGAGTTACTCTCGAAACCGGCGGTTATACCTTTTTATTTATATATGCACTGGCGGGTGTATGCCTACACCCCGTGCTAAGGTCGTGGCCATTCAATGAATGATGCCAAGGATATCCGGGACATGGTCATTAACCCCCAAAGGTTTTAAGCAAACAAAACAATTTAAACGGGTCATTTCAATAAAGTAACCTTCATACGATTAAAAATTCAATGCCCGACCAAGCGGTATTTTATATACCGTACCCCAAGCCCGTATAAGGGAAAATAAGTTAAAAGTATTTACCTGAGCAAATATGATTCTCAAACAGCAAGTGCAAATAGCTTTCACCGGGTCTCCTAATCTGGAACGAAGGTTTTTAATAACCTATTAGATTCCTAACGGGTCTTTAATTAAGCCTAAACTTAGACCGGTTAGCTTTAAAGGAAGATACGGTTCCAACGCATGATTAAGCGAAGACCGGAATAGAATAGAATGTGATTTAGACCTAACAAGTTTGGAGACTTGTGTAATATGGGTAACCTAAACACATTCTGGATTTTGAGACAAAAATGATAAGGTTTGACCCGTTTCAGTCAATTTATGAAAACTAGTTACATAAACCGAACCGAACGTGAAACATGCGTAACGGGTAACCATAAGAGTCATATACAGGTTTTCTAAGTTAATATGCCTTAAGTATATTGTGACATCAGTAAGATATCTTCTATTATGCCCAAAATTAATTTTAACTCAAATTATGCCCCGTAGGGGTATTTTGGTCATTTAAAAGGTTATAAAAGAGATTTAATATAAATCAGAGTTTCAGGTCTGATATAATCAGTAAAAATACTTAGATTAATAAGTTATATCAGTAGGGTATTACATATATGTGAAATTTACCATTTATAATCAAACTATGCACCGAAGGGGCATTTTGGTTATTTCACGTAAGGTTAAACGTCAAATCTGGAAATCTAAGTTTAAAAATTTTTCTTACTGCTAAAGTATAATAATTTACTTAAAATATCAGTAGGTATCAAGTCTTATATATTTAAAATATTTTTAATACATAATATGCGTTAAAAACGCGTAAAAAGACGGTTTTAAGCGATTTCCGGGTTTTATATGAAAAGTTGATATTTTTATTATTCCAGAAGTCTTAAAATATTTTATTTATCAAATAAAATCAGTAGAAAAAGGTTTGGTATCAAAATGATTTGTAAAACTCATTTTATAGGCCAAAAGGGCAAAACCGACAATTACAGAATCAAAGCTAGAACCCTATGTTATGCTTAGCCTAAAAATAAATAAAAACCTTCAAAAATCCCAAAATATTATTTTATATTAGTAGGTAAAAAGTTTGGTATCAAAAATTGGGTTCAGATAGGCTTTATGCTAATTACGCCGTTTATTTAATAAAAAGTTTTCTAATTACGCTAATGAGCATAACTCCTAATCTAGACCTCAAACTGATGTCAAATTTTAGGGACAACTTTATAAATCAGTAACTAAGGTTTCTATTCTTTTACATTTTCAAAAATCACGTTTTAAGGTCATATGGGCATAATAGTCAACATATAGGCAATTAACGGAAACATGCATATGAATCGGATAACTAATGAACCAAGTTGTATAATCACAGAGGGTTATACTAACATGAAACCTGGTCCAAATAAAGCTCTAAGGTATTTCTAAAACATGCTACAATGGGTCAGAACTGAAAGTCAAAGCAAAAGTCAAATTATGTGACTTTCGGTTCCGAACCGAGCCTAAACTGAAAATTGTCGGGTTGAACATGTTTAGACATGTTCTTACATTAATTACCAAGTTATATTAGTGATAAAACAGGTTGCATGGGTTCTACATTGTTAATTATGCGTTTATTTGAAAATAAGCTTTCTGTTGACTTTTTAAGATTAACTTTGACCAGACAATTGACCTAGTTAGAGTGGGAATTAGAGGGTGCCCTTTTAAGGGTTTGTTACCCACATAATTACCAACTCGAAGGTACTTTCAATTAGAGATTTGACTGGACAAATTATGAATAATCACGAAGTCAAATCTTAATTACGACGGTTTGACTTTAAGCTAACTAACTAAGTAAAACTGAATTAAGGAAGGTTAAAGACACTTACTGAGGTCCTATGCACGACTAAGAATCCCTAGGAAGTGTGCTTAAGCTCCAAAACTCTCTAGGAATGAAGTTGTTCAAGTTTCCAAGTGATGTGCTCAATGTTTGCAACAAAGGTCCTCTTATATAGTGAGTTTAAATCAACAAGATGATGACAAATAGGTCTACAACTGATGTTGGATCATTCCCGAGTGTCCCTAGTGCATGTATTACCATTGGGGCAACCCTGGTATGTAAAAACAAGCTCTAAAGTCGGTTACACAACTTTAACAGGCACCTGCCTGTGTTTTCTGTCGCTGGTGTGCTCAGGCGGCCCGCGTAAGAGTCCCCCAGGGTCTTACATGGCCCGTGTGGGTGGTCAGAACAGGCCAAACAAGTGTCAACAATTGCAATTCAGTCCCTGGTCCTTTTAAAAGTGGTTTTAACTTCCATATTTGCACTTTTAACCCATCAAATTGATTTCTAAGGACCTTAAGACATAACCAAACTTTGTTAAGTCCTTGGTTAACTTTATGATCACCCGAAAAGTCAAAAATTTCAACGTTGACGCTTTTAACCCCTCGTATACGATTGTTATCATAACTTTCTCATACTTTATCGAAACCTTGTGAAATTTTAATCACTTATTCTAGTGAGTATAATTAATCATTACAAAGCTTCGGGTTTGCTAAAAGGTCACTCGGAGGTATACTTTAAACATGTTGACACGTTTAACCCCTGTAGTTTGTAATCTCTCACTTTCTTCCACAATTAGCTTCGTATGATCCATAATTCATTCGTTTAAGGGTATAAACATCGTGTAGGGTTATTGAAAGGCATATTTATCCATTGTTGACATTTTGAACCCCTTTTATTCACATACTTTCTTTGTTTGTCAACTTTAGTCCCTCTAAAGTAATTCTTTACACGTTTTAAGCTTATGACACGTGTTGATATATTATTGGACATAAATTTACAAGGTGTTACATCCTCACCCCCTTAAAATAAATCTCGACCTCGAGATTTATTGAAATAAATGAGGGTACTTTTCTTTCATTGTGGACTCTACCTCCCACGTGTACTCGGGGCCTCTACGGGCATCCCATTTAACCTTTACAATCGGCACTTGCTTCCTTCGAAGCTTCTTGACCTGTCGATCTTCGATCGACAAGAGTTTTTCAACAAACTTTAAGCTCTCATCTATGTGCACATCCTTATGTGACATGACTAGTGACTCATCAGCTAGACATTTCTTCAGATTGCAGATGTGGAATACGTTATGAATACCACTGAGCTCTTCAGGCAAGTTCAACTTATAAGCCACGGATCCGACACATTCGATGATCTCGAATGGTCCTATATACCTTGGGCTCAACTTACCTTTCTTACCAAATCGCATCGCTCCCTTCCAGGGTGATACTTTAAGCAGAACCTTATCACCAACCTCAAACTTTAGAGGTTTACACCTTAAATCTGCGTAACTTTTCTGCCTATCCCTGGCATCTTTGAGATGATCTCTTATCTACACAATCTTGTCTGTCGTCTCCAGGACTATATCAGGTCTTGTTAGTTGGACATCTCCAACTTCTGCCCAACAAACGGGCGTTCTGCACTTCCTTCCATATAAAGCTTCAAAAGGTGCAGCTTGTATACTGGAATGATAACTATTATTGTATGAAAATTCAATTAATGGAAGATGATCATCCCAAATTCCACCCAAATCAATAACACAAGCTCGTAGCATATCCTCAAGTGTCTGTATAGTACGTTCACTTTGACCATCCGTTTGAGGATGATATGCTGTGCTGAAATTTAATCGAGTGCCTAGGGATTGCTGAAAGCTTTTCCAGAAATGCGATGTATACCTCGTATCCCTATCATAGATGATAGACACTGGCACCCCGTGGAGAGATACAATCTCGTCCACGTACAACTGAGCTAACTTATCTGAGCTGTGGGTTTCCTTAATAGGTAGAAAGTGGGCTGACTTAGTCAGTCTATCCACTATCACCCAAATAGTATCATTTCCTCGTTTAGTCTTTGGCAACTTGGTGATAAAATCCATAGTCACCATCTCCCACTTCCAGGTGGGAAGTTCAGGTTGTTGTAGCAAACCTGACGGCTTTTGGTGTTCTGCCTTAACTTGAGAACATGTCAGACATTTGGCTACATAAGTGGCTATAGACTTCTTCAAGCCTATCCACCAAAAATTTGCCTTCAAATCCTGGTACATCTTGTCAGCTCCAGGATGAACGGAGTACTTAGAACTGTGGGCTTCCTGGAGGATCACCTCCCTAAGTCCTCCATAAATTGGAACCCATATTCGTCCATTTAATCTCAGGATTCCGTCCTTGCCATAGAATAACTGTTCAGCAGTTACTCCTAGCTTTTCATCAGGATAGTTAGCTTCTAGTACAGCTTCTCTTTGAGCGGCTAACAACCTTTCATTTAAACTATTCCTTAATTCAATGCTCTTGGCATTGATTCTTATAGGCTTCACCCTTTCCTTTCTACTTAAGGCATCGGTGACCACGTTCGCCTTGCCTGGATGGTATCAGATTTCACAATCATAGTCATTTAGAGTTTCCATCCACCGACGCTGCATCATGTTTAAGTCCTTCTGATTAAACAAGTGTTGGAGGCTCTTGTGACCAGAATAGATCACACATTTGGTACCATACAAATAATGTCTCCACAGTTTTAGTGCAAATACAACGGCACCCAACTCCAAGTCGTGGGTGGTGTAATTCTTTTCGTGCACTTTTAGTTGTCGGGAAGCATAGGCAATAACCTTGCCTTTTTGCATGAGCACACTCCCCATACCTGTGTGTGATGCGTCGCAGTATACCACAAATTCTTCTATTCCATCAGGCAATGTCAAAACGGGAGCATTGCTCAGTTTCTGCTTAAGTATATCAAACGATTCTTGTTGCTTAGGACCCCAATCAAACTTAATATTCTTTCTAGTTAACGAAGTTAGGGGTGCTGCAATCCTTGAGAAATTCTCAATAAAACGTCTGTAATATCCTGCCAGTCCAAAAAAGCTACGGATCTCTGTGGGTGTCTTCGGCTCTTGCCAATTCATGACAGCTTCAACCTTAGCGGGATCCACCTGGATACCACGCTCACTAACCACGTGTCCAAGAAACTGGACTTCACGAAGCCAAAATTCACACTTTGAAAACTTGGCATAAAGTTTCTCTTGTTGAAGCAGTGAAAGAATACAACGAAGGTGCTTCTCATGGTTAGCTTGATTCTTCGAGTAAATAAGAATGTCATCGATGAATACGATGACAAATTTATCCAAGTAGGGCTTGCAGACGCGGTTCATGAGATCCATGAACGCTGCTGGTGCATTAGTCAGCCCAAAAGGCATCACTAGGAACTCGTAATGACCATAACGAGTCCTAAATGTAGTTTTGTGCACATCTTCATCTCTAACCTTCAACTGATGGTAGCCTGACCTCAAATCGATCTTGGAGAAATAACTCGCTCCTTGCAGTTGATCGAACAGATCGTCGATCCTAGGTAATGGATATCTATTCTTGATAGTGACCTTATTAAGCTCGCGATAATCGATGCATAGACGCATCGATCCATCCTTCTTCTTCACAAACAGGATTGGTGCTCCCCAAGGAGATGAACTAGGATGAATGAAACCTTTTTCCAATAAATCGTCTAGCTGAGTTCTCAACTCTTTCATCTCTGTTGGTGCCAACCTGTAAGGTGCCCTTGCAACAGGTGCTGCTCCTGGAATGATGTCAATTCTAAATTCTACTTGCCTATCTAGTGGTAAACCAGGTAGTTCTTCAGGGAATACTTCGGGATATTCAGAAATGACGGGGATATCTTCAATCTTAGGCTTCGGCTCATCAATTGTCACTTGTGCCATGTAGATGACACAACCCTTATTCATACACCTTGACGCCTTAAGCATAGACACTTGCTTAGGCAATCCATACTGAGTATCCCCCTGTATGGTAAGTGGCTCACCATACGGAGTCTTGATCACTACTTGCTTCTTGTCACACACAATCTGAGCTTGGTTGTGGGATAACCAATCCATGCCTATTACTATGTCGAAACCGGCTAATTTCAAAGGAAGTAAGGACAATGGAAAAGAGTGGTTCCTAATGGATATGAAACATCCATCTAACATGGTTGATGTGGTTTCTATGGTGTCATCGGCTAATTCAACCTCATATTTTATGCTTAGGGTTCTAACAGGTAGGTTTAACAACTTACAAAACTTATCATCAACAAATGACTTATCTGCTCCAGAATCAAATAACACCCTTGCATAAACATCATTAATAAGGAAGGTACCTGTTATGACATTGTCATTCTGGATCGCCTCTTGTGCGTTCATCTAGCATTGGTCTTTTTCCCATCTTCAGCCTTCTTTGCAAACTTTAGGCAGTTGGACTTGATATGCCCTCTTTCATTGCAGTTATAGCATGTCGCATCCTTGATTTTCTTACAGTCCAATGTCTTGTGCTCAGAAGATTTACATATCCCACAAGCTCTTGGCTGTGACTGAGATTTCAATTCATATCTGCACCTCCCGAAATGGTGCTTCTTACAGATCTTACACTTGGGCTTATCACCTGACTATTGACCATCCTTTTTAGTTCCAGAACTATTTTTGTGGTCATTGTTTCCCTTATGCTTCTTATCTGACCGTCGTGAGTTGTCATCCTCACGCTTTCTCTTCTCAGCATCGGTGTTTCTGAGCGATCTCTACCTGACCGCGTCCAAAGTAAGGGACAATGATATATCAGCTGCAGACCTAAAAGTAGCTGGTCTGGAGGCCTTCACACTGGCCTTGATTTCTGGGGCCTACCCCCTAATGAAACGAGCTATCCTCTTGGGTTTCGGAGTTACCAGATACGGAACCAGTCTTGACATAGTGTTGAAGCTCGTAAGGTAGGCTTGACAATCTAGGTTTTTCATAACCAACGACAAGAAATCAGCTTCAATCTTTTCAACCTCATGCTGAGGGCAGTAATTCTCCTTAATCAATGTCACAAACTGTTCCCAAGACAGATTGTACAATGGGATTTTCCCTGTGGCTTGGATCAAAGACCTCTACCAGGCTAGTGCCTCACCTTTGAACGACTGAGATACAAACTTTACTACATCCTTATTAGCGCAACCACTAATATCTACCACAGTGTCCATCTCGTCTAACCATGACATGCAATCAACTGCTCCTTTTTCCCCGGTGAAATCCCTGGGTTTGCAGGAGACAAAGTATTTATAGGTGCAACCTTTAGCACGTGGTTCTTGATTTAACACAACTCTCTTAGATGGAACACTCCTCTGGTTTGATGAGTGATGAGAATCACTTTTGTGAACGGTACGAGTTCCAAAGGGTGGCTTAGAGTGTGGTACTGACTGAGTCCTGACCTGTGTACCACTAGATTCTTTGAACTATCTATCCAGAGCTCGCGTAATAGCATTATCTATCAATGCCTGCAATTCTGCTCCTGCTATGTTGACTCTGGAAGTGTCATGATTATCTCTAGGGTGACTGTTGACCTCGTCTAACCCAGGCATGTAGCTTGATTACTACATAAAATAATGATTTTTCAATTTATTCAGAGGTCTATAACAGTTTTATCATTCTAGATGCTTTATTAATCATGGTATTAAGAAACCATTTTGATTAATTTGTTAAGTATATATATATATATATATTCAGGATTTTCATTATAATAATCCTTAGTTATAATTAAAATATATTAATGGCATAAAAGGCTGAATCACATGGACAGTTTTACATTTTTAATCATGATCTTATAGGTCAAGGTATTGAGGTTTTAATCATAGTTTATTACCTCTTCTTAACAGGGGGTCGAAGACCACAACTGTCTTTTGTCTTATATGACAATGAATATAGCCCATAGGCATTACATTCCTGTTGGATGTTTAATATAATAAAAGAAATTGGAAGAATCCAATGTAAAGATGACTTATGCGATTTTATCGAATCACATTTTGCCAGGAGTGTTAACATGTTTTCAGATGTTAACAAGGATTTGAACCTTTTGAATAGGTTTTACCGTCTTGGCCATATCTAGAATGACATGTGGCTAGGTTTTACCTTTAAGATTCTTTTTAATTTTTAATAAAGAAAATCCTAAATTGAGATGTTAATAAGGACCTGAATCTAATTTGAGGAACTACCATCTTGGCCCTGTCTTATAATGACACATGGCTAGGTTTTGTCCTTTTTAGATTTTTATTATAATGGTAGGTCTTATAAAAGTAATGTTATATTTTCATTTATTTCACATATTATATTTATGCATATAATTTAACAAAAATGAAAATTTAAATTAAACCATTCCACTACAAAAATTAAACAAGTACGTGTTTGTCCTAAACGGGACTTCTACAGAAATAACATGCCCGCGCAGGGGGTTAAACAGAAATAACATACCCACGCAGGGGTTAACAGAAAGACATGCCCACGCAGGGGCAGAATACAGAAAGACATGCCCTCGCAGGGGCTGAATACAGAAACAAATGTCCACGCAGGGACATGATTAAACATTTAAATAAACAAATAAAGGATTCAATGATCCTTTTTGATTTTCCCCATGATTAAGCTCGCCAGACCCTTGAAAATTCCTCGGTTTTGCCTACGCCCTTCCCGAACCTCCTGCTGCACCTGACTCAACCTTTGAAGAATCTCCTGATGCTGCGGTGGCGATATTACTGGCAGCTGCGGGGGCTGCTAATACTGCGGAGGTTGAGGAGGTAGAGGTTGTTGATACCCATATGGTGGGTACCCATAGGGTAATATCCAACTTGATATGGAACTCCAAAGGGTCCCTCGGGATGGAGAGCATTGTAATCCCACGCTGCCTGGTACGGGTCAACATTAGCGTAGTTGAAGTTGGTGTGGGCCAGCTGCTCAAAGGGATTATACGCCGCCGCACCGGTGTATGTAGGTATTGGGTCGCCAAAGCCCAACGGTGGTGGCGCGACAGGCGCAGAGTTTACTTCCGAGACGGGGTTTGAAGGCCCACCCATCTGCGGGTCTTCATGGAGTGTCGGGTAGTAGCTGCCACTTGAAGGTTGATGGGTGCTGATACGCACTCCTCCTCGCACGGACATCCGTGCGTTCGATCTTCTTCGCCTCGGTGGCTCCGGAGACTGTTGCTGGACTGGTGGTGGTGGTGGTGGAGTGACTGCCACAAAACGAGAATCCTCAGAGGGATCCTTCTGCTGCGGTGAGTTGTGGTAACTGGGAGTAAACACCCAGTCGATCGGGTTGAACCTCGCTTCGTAGCTATCAGGACCATTATAAGGTGATCCCAGAAAGGGTGACCCATCCGAAATCTCGATGGGGTGGTTAGGGGTCCCAGTTGGAGGCTCGGCGGGATCCGTGTCTTTGTCCATATCCATCGCATGGTCGCCCGAGAAGTGGTCTTCAGGTCCCAATGGGTTAAAACCCACTGGTTCTTCAATGCAGTTTGTCGGGTTGAACCGGCTTTGGAAGACAGGTGTCAGGTCATCGAATGAATGGTGAGGGCTGGATCTCTGGAGGGGGATGAAAGATGGCTGCGGGTTATGGGGCTCATTTTCAGAATGAGGCCCGTAGGAATGGTGATAGGATGGTGACGAACTTAGCGAGACGGATCGCCTCGACGACTCTATATACATCCTCCAATGCTCCTGAGGACTCGTACTCATTGAGATTGGTGGGGTTCGTCTGTGCGATGGCCCAGCCTCATGGTCGTGGCCTGTGATTGGTGCCTTTCCTCTTCCCCTCATGAACCTTGGTGGTATGATTGAACCTGTCAACATAAACAAAATAACAACAAGGAAATATATAAAAGACAAAAATAAAACAAATCGGGATTTGTCCTAAGTTCTTTGTCTAGACTCGAAAATTTAGAAATGTGTAACTGTGTAACTGAGATTAAACACAAAAGGCTAGTTTTTAATTCACTCAGTGTTGGCTCTGATACCAACCTGTCATGCCCCGATATTTCCACGTATTACCGGTGGGGAGTATCGTGACGTAGTTGATATCATCATAGTCAAACAACATAATTTTAAATGCACAGCGGAAGCAAAAGATGAATCACATTACAAACCGAATATAAAGTAATATCAAAGTATTACAAACGGACTGTAAAGGATCCACAGGCGGATCAAATAAAAAGGAAACATAGTTCATCAGATTTAAAATGCATCCAAGCTTGCAAGACTCTTATTGATGCTAAGGAGAGGCCAGCTTATTTCAATTAGTACATGCACTTAGCCTTTTAGGGAAAATACGTCAGTTTACACTGGTAAATACAATTAACTGACTCATTTTGAAAAGGTTTAGAAAATTGATTTGAATGCACAAGTCACAAAACTTTTTATAACTTGGGATAATTATTTATATATAAACTTGTAAAAGAATTACATGTTCGTTATACGTTCAGTAGCCCGGGTTGAATACCAGGATAAAGATTAATAGACACACCACATGATATAGTCCCACGGCGAGTTACTCTCGAAACCGGCGGTTATACCTTTTTATTTATATATGCACTGGCGGGTGTATGCCTACACCCCGTGCTAAGGTCGTGGCCATTCAATGAATGATGCCAAGGATATCCGGGACATGGTCATTAACCCCCCAAAGGTTTTAAGCAAACAAAACAATTTAAACGGGTCATTTCAATAAAGTAACCTTCATACGATTATAAATTCAATGCCCGACCAAGCGGTATTTTATATACCGTACCCCAAGCCCGTATAAAGGAAAATAAGTTAAAAGTATTTACCTGAGCAAGTATGATTCACAAACAGCAAGTGCAAATAGCTTTTACCGGGTCTCCTAATCCGGAACGAAGGTTTTTAATAACCTATTAGATTCCTAACGGGTCTTTAATTAAGCCTAAACTTAGACCGGTTAGCTTTAAAGGAAGATACGGTTCAAACGCATGATTAAGCGAAGACCGGAATAGAATGTAATTTAGACCCGACAATTTTGGATACTTGTGTAATATGGATAACCTAAACACATTCTGGATTTTGAGACAAAAATGATAAGGTTTGACCCATTTCGGTCAATTTATGCAAACTAGTTACATAAACCGAACCGAACGCGAAACATGCGTAACGGGAAACCATAAGAGCCATATACAGGTTTCCTAAGTTAATATGCCTTAAGTATGTTGTGACATCAGTAAGATATCTTCTATTATGCCCAAAACGAATTTTAACTCAAATTATGCCCCGTAGGGGTATTTTGGTCATTTAAAAGGTTATAAAAGAGATTTAATATAAATCTGAGTTTCAGGTCTGATATAATCAGTAAAAATACTTAAATTAATAAGTTATATCAGCAGGGTATTACATATATGTGAAATTTAGCATTTATAATCAAACTATGCACCGAAGGGGCATTTTGGTAATTTCACGTAATTTTTAAAGGTCAAATCTGGAAATCTAGGTTTAAAAATTTTTCTTACTGCTAAAGTATAATAATTTACTTAAAATATCAGTAGGTAGCAAGTCTTATATATTTAAAATATTTTTAATACATAATATGCGTTAAAAACGTGTAAAAAGACGGTTTAAACGATTTCCGGGTTTTCTATGAAAAGCTGATATTTTTATTATTCCAGAAGTCTTAAAATATTTTATTTATCAAATAAAATCAGTAGAAAAAGGTTTGGTATCATAATGATTTGTAAAACTCATTTTATAGGCCAAAAGGGCAAAACCGACAATTACCGAATCAAAGCTAGAACCATATGTTATGCTCAGCCTAAAAATAAATAAAAATCTTCAAAAATCCCAAAATATTATTTTATATCAGTAGGTAAAAAGTTTGGTATCAAAAATTGGGTTTAGATAGGCTTTATGCTAATTACGCCGTTTATTTAATAAAAAGTTTTCTAATTACGCTAATGAGCATAACTCCTAATCTAGACCTCAAACTGATGTCAAATTTTAGAGACAACTTTATAAATCAGTAACTAAGGTTTCTATTCTTTTACATTTTCAAAAATCACGTTTTAAGGTTATATGGGCATAATAGTCAACATATAGGCAATTAACGGAAACATGCATATGAATCGGATAACTAATGAACCAAGTTGTATAATCACAGAGGGTTATACTAACATGAAACCTGGTCCAAATAAAGCTCTAATGAATTTCTAAAACATGCTACAATGGGTCAGAACTGAAAGTCAAAGCAAAAGTCAAATTATGGGACTTTCGGTTCCGAACCGAGCCTAAACTGAAAATTGTCGGGTTAAACATGTTTAGACATGTTCTTACATTAATTACCAAGTTATATTAGTGATAAAACAGGTTGCATGGGTTCTACATTGTTAATTATGCGTTTATTTGAAAATAAGCCTTCTGTTGACTTTTTAAGATTAACTTTGACCAGACAATTGACATAGTTAGAGTGGGAATCAGAGGGTGCCCTTTTAAGGGTTTATTACCCACATAATTACCAACTCAAAGGTACTTTCAATTAGAGATTTGACTAGAAAAATTATGAATAATCACGAAGTCAAATCTTAATTATGACGGTTTGACTTTAAGCTAATTAACTAAGTAAAACTGAATTAAGGAAGGTTAAAGACACTTACTGAGGTCCTAAGCACGACTAAGAATCCCTAGGAAGTGTGCTTGAGCTCCAAAACTCTCCAGGAATGAAGTTGTATAAGTTTCCAAGTGATGTGCTCAATGTTTGCAACAAAGGTCCTCTTATATAGTGAGTTTAAATCAACAAGATGATGACAAATAGGTCTACAACTGATGTTGGATCATGCCCAAGTGTCCCTAGTGCATGTATTACCATTGGGGCAGCCCCTGGTATGTAAAAACAAGCTCCAAGGTCGGTTACACAGCTTTAACAGGCACCTGCCTGTGTTTTCTGTCGCTGGTGTGCTCAGGCGGCCCGCGTAAGAGTCCCCCAGGGTCTTACACGGCCCGTGTGGGTGGTCAGAACAGGCCAAACAAGTTTCAACAATTGCAATTCAGTCCCTGGTCCTTTTAAAAGTGGTTTTAACTTCCATATTTGCACTTTTAACCCATCAAATTGATTTATAAGGACCTTAAGACATAACCAAACTTTGTTAAGTCCTTGGTTAACTTTATGATCACCCGAAATGTCATAAATTTCAACGTTGACGCTTTTAACCCATCGTATACGAATGTTATAATAACTTTCTCATACTTTATCGAAACCTTGTGAAATTTTAATCACTTATTCTAGTGAGTATAATTAATCGTTACAAAGCTTCGGGTTCACTAAAAGGTCACTCAGAGGTATACTTTAAACATGTTGACACATTTAACCCCTGTAGTTTGTAATCTCTCACTTTCTTCCACAATTAGCTTCGTATGATCCATAATTCATTCGTTTAAGGGTATAAACATCGTGTAGGGTTATTGAAAGGCATATTTATCCGTTGTTGACATTTTAAACCCCTTTTATTCACATACTTTCTTTGTTTGTCAACTTTAGTCCCTCTAAAGTAATTCTTTACACGTTTTAAGCTTATGACACGTGTTGATATATTATTGGACATAAATTTACGAGGTGTTACAGTTGAGATTCCAAATCAATTTTTTTTGAAAAGAAAGAATTTGATGTTGAATAAGTCTTTAACTCCAAAGTGAAGCATATTTTTGGAAAAATGGTTGACGGGAAGGTCAAAGGAGTAAAGGAATTTTATGAATTGAAAAAGAGTAAACCAGATGAAGATGGTTCACCCATGTTCGTATTGTCATGGGATAGAACCTATCATGACTAAAATCCGTACTTGCCGGAGCTCCCAAGTTGGTAATCGTGGAGCATGAATCGGCATCTTTCTCAAGTGAAATTTAAAATTGTTATATTTCATCTTACAAGTGATTGTTTTTACAAGTGGTTAATCAAGGTCATTAAGTTGAACTTGATTTAACTTGATTTAACTTTCATACAAGTGGTTGAAAAACAAAGTGATGAACAAATCCCTGATCTTACAAGTGGTTTCAACAAAACTAATTTTCCAGAAAAACCATTTGATTAAAACAAACTTAAGTGTTTTAAAATCATAATGGGAAAATAGTTTGTTGTCAGGGGGAGTTCTGATTGTTTATGCCAAGTGGATAGCGAATTGAAGCAATTCACATCAGTTTGTCAATTTTTTCTTTAAATGGTTTTGAATTTTAGGGGGAGTAAGAAATTTCAGAAAATCCAAAAACATTAGAAAATTTGAAAACGTCAAAAACATGATAAAAATCAAAATGAGTTTTGTTGTAAAAAAGAGGAAATGATAGTACATCAGTAGACAGTCACAGTACGCTAAAGAATTGGAAAGTTATAATGTGATAAACGGTCTCACTAATGATATGTCAGTAGGTTTTTACACATTTAGTAGATTGTTTTCGAGATATAAATCTAAATATCAAACTTACTTATCTCGTGGGAAACATCTCTCGAATATATGGGTAACCCCCGAAATTTTGTTTGAAGGGCTTTCTATTTCTGACATACTAGGTCTTTGTACGTGGTGATATCTGGGGTATTATACCTGGACTTCTTATTTTGCGGGAGCAATAGCCTAGTCCTCGTATAATACTTTGCAATGCTTTATTCTTAAAGCTTACCCTCAGCATAAAAAATGATGAAACATTGAAAAATGCTAATCATGTGCTGTTGAAAAGAAGATCCCCAAGGGGGACACACCTAAAGTCGAACCATCATCTCTCTGATTTTGCGGAAGCAATAGCATGAGATCTCATGGTCTCGCATTAACCCCTTACAGATATCATTAGTGTACATTCACCTGTAAGACTGAATATAGGAGTCTGGATACGGGAGTATATTCTGAGGTGGGACACGCGAATAAGTTTAAGTCCTTTAAAACACTAATCTCGTATCTCGAAACGGTTGAACTTTGTGTGAAAATTTAAGTGGATCAGTATACTGACACTCTAAGTGAATCGTTTAGAACTTAAAGTGTTTAAAGCTCAACGGTGCTAGTGATTTGTCAAAAGCTGATATGATCCTCTTACGCAATCTCACAAAAATATTGTCTGTAAATATTTCTTTACTGCTTTACATCTAAATAAAAATCCAAAAAGATTTTTTTTTTGTGTTTTAGCATAAAATTTTGAAAATTCAAAAGATTTTATTTCATATTATTTTCGACAACTGATGTTGAAAAGCTGATTTTCAAAATTCCGAGTGCTAAACATGATGGACAACAGGGTTGGGAGAGTTTATTTGAAAAGAGAAATGTTTTTGAAATGATAAAATGGTTTCAAATTAATGAAATGTCAAATTTGAATGTTGTAAATACAAGTGGTAAAGTAGAGATTAAAATTGTCATAAATAAATATATTATGTTTTGGGTAGAGAATTGTGCAGGTAAAGCCAGGTTTCTGATTCTGTTGCTACAAAGAGGCAGGTTACAATCTTAGAACCTGTGAAAGTTGGTTAGCCAAGTTTCCGATCCAAAGCATGTAGATTGTGAATTCCAGACTGCGATCCCAGCTTATCGAAAGGGGGAGTCTGAAGACGTAAGAGCCAGATTCAGATCCTGGAATAAAGCTCGAGAGAGAAGTTGTTGAAGCTGATGAACTTAAGGAATTAAGAGACCTGATCAAGAGAATTTGAAGAGTCAGGTTGCGATTCTGGAAGAGAAAGAGATTGAAGGATGATTACATTGTCAGATACTTTGGAAAGAGCATGAAGATTGATCAAGACAGAAGATATACTGAAGACCGAAGACTTAGTCAACATCCAAGGGGGAGTCTGTTGGTACATATGTCTGTTGACTTCGTCTTGTATCGAGTCTTGTATCTAGAATGATAGACTAGGGCACATTGTACGAGAAAAAACAGGAAACAGGTCGGAACTAACCAGTTCATGCGAACTGTCCAGTCCATGCGAAGTGGTCTTTTCATGCGAAGTGGACAGGTCGTACGACCTGCTACCAGTTCGTATGGAACTGTTTCACACGACCTGGGTTGCCTATAAATAGTGAGCTTGGTCATTTCATTTGTAACTTTTGGATTCCGGTAGCGAAGCTCTGCCGAAGTATCTCCAGGCTGTAAAACGTCATCAAATCAATACAAGAGATAGTTTAAGTGATTTTTTGTGCAAATTAGCTGAAATAACCCCGATACGTTTGATTCCGCCTCTCGTATTGGACAAGATCTCTTCTGAATGACTCGTTTGGTCGTGCGAACGATCCTACAGTTGGAGTTCTGACTCGGGGGGAGGGTATAACTAATGTAAATTGGGTTATTATACTAACGCGTGTGCATTGTTTAATTTTAATAGATTATAACCAGGAAGTCACCAGGAAAAGTATAAAATAGCAATGTGAGTTATTCCCCTTTTTGTAAACTGTTTTCACAAAACCTCAATATTTTAAATTATAATTAACAGTGATTGAGTATTTGTGATTCTACAATTACTGTCGGTATGTTGGGGTTTTGTATACATAACTTGTTACTACACTGTGAGTAGTAACATTAGACAGTACCATGGGTGGTAATTAAAGTAGATGTAAACAAATGTAATTACGGGTTGCCCTCAATGCTGTACAATGATAAAACTTGTTTTGATTAAACTGGGATTCACTCGCCAGTATTTCTTGCTGTGAAACTTTTTAAAACGCGTTTCAGGTAACAAAATGTGAAAGCCAAATAGAAGCCAGCTGGAGAGCACTGAAGGCTTGGAAAAGTGGCTATAAAAAGTTACCTAAATAAAGAAGAAGTTTTATTTCAATAAATTAGAGTTTATCCCTATAAATATGTTTGTAATGGAAACTTGAGTTTTTCCCATGTATTTATTAATTATAAAAGTGTGGTGTTTTACTCTGATAAACTATTTCCTAACTACGGTGCTGATGTAATTTCCGCTGCCAAATTAATAAACACCGATACCACTGAATCTGCGTGTTGTGGCCACCCGCCTCCCGGGGCAGCGGTCGGGGTTGCGACAGGGAAGCTCTAGAAAACCGTTATCAGAGCTCTCCAGGAAAGAGTACAAGCAATCGAGCTCCTGTGAAAAGTGTCAGCTCAAATTCTAAGTCAATTGGACATGCATGTGTAACTGAGACACCTGTGGTGAAGGATGAAGAAGTAGATGATGTGATGAATGAAAAGAAGGAGTCTGTTGAGAAGAAGAATGCAGAAATCTCAAAATGTATAAATGATGAGAGTGAACTTACATTAGAGGTAAAGGTAAAATCAGAATCTGTAAGTCATACCTGTCATAACTGCACTGAACTACAAGGTAAAGTTGACAGACTATCGGGAGCCGATTTAGAAAAATTAAAAGAGTCAAATGTTCTTTTGATTAAAAGAAAGTCAAATTGTTTAAATAAACTCAAATCAAATGAACAAGAAATCTGCAGTTTAACAAGCAAGGTCAATGAACTGTTACAGGTCATTGATTTGGCTCATGAAACTGTGAATGATAAAACCAATGAATTTTCTGAAAAGTGAAGGGAATTGGCCATTGCACAAGACCAAATCGTTGAACTAATTGGAAAGCTAGAAAAATTTGGAAAATCTTCGTTAGTTAGGACTCACATTCAAAGAAGGTTGAAAAAGTACTGATAAAACAGGGGTGGGGTTTGGCAAAGCGTCACCTTCGATGCATCAGTACTACTCCTGTTTACCTAATGAGAATGAGTTAACTAATTTTGTGCCTACTACACCAGCTGTAGTGGATCCGATAACTGTGGACTTGCCAAATAGTCCAGTTTCTTTGAAAAAATATGTTGGGTCTAACAGTACGCCTCATAAATTGGATGAGGATACTGAAAACGAAAAGATTAAAACATTTAAAAAGAGATTTAACAAAAAGAAAATTTATAAGAAAAAATCTTGTTTTAAATGTCACAATAAAGGGCATGTGGCGAGTTGTTGTCCTTTTAAGAAAAAGAAGCAAAAAGTTGATGAAGTTAAGGATGGGAATAGGGTTGGTTTAAATAATAATTTGCAACCACATTATCAAAGTAATCAACCAAGATTTCAATCAAAGACTTCACCATTAGGAAGATTTAGTAGACCAAGAAGTATTTCTCCACAATTTTGTCATTTTAATGGTAAATCAAATCGATTTCAAAATGAAAATTTTGGATATAAAAATCGATACCAAGACTTTTGGTAATCGAAAATTTCAACAAAGAAATGGATATATGAGTTTTTGTAACTCAAATGTTCAACAAATTCCAAAGTTTTTCCAAAACTCATGGTATGATAATGGGAGAAGAAGGGTTCAAAAGAATAATTTTCAAAGGCTGGAAACTCCAGTAGTTTATTGGAACTCTCTTGACCAACGACCTTATGAAAATCAATCTCGGAAAGAAGTTCAAATTTGTGATGAATCTGGACAACAAAAGACTACCTGGGCTTGGGTTCTTCATTCTAACTAGTTGTTGAGTGTGTGCAGGATGACCAAGAAGGACTGTTGATATGTTCAACAGTGGTTATTCTTGTAAAGCATCTGTGGTGAATAATAGGTTAAAACTGATAACGAATTATTTACTCTAGTGATTGTTATGCTTATTCTAAACTTCAAAATTGAAAAAACTTATTGTCAGATTGAAGTGAGAGTCTATTTCTGTTTTAAATTTTTGTTTTTAAAACTTACTCCATAAAAACAAAAACTTAGGGGGGGAGAAATTTCCTTAGGCCAAAAATAGTTTAGTTAGTGCATGTGTTTAGATGGGGGGGGGGGGTGGTAAGTTAAAAAATTTTAAAATCCAAAAACATTGAAAAGTGAAAAACATAAAAAATTGAAAAATTAAAAGAAAAAAAAAGAGATTTCATGGTGTGAATAAGAAGAAATGATAGTACATCAACAAGATAGACTGTCACACTAGAACTGAAATTAAATTGCATAAGTGTGATAACAGCTTCATCATATGATGTACCAGTAGGCAAGAAACATGAAATAATCAACTTACCATGGTGATATAAACATAATGAACTGTGTATGAGTGGGTCATATATCAGTGGCGTATGGTTTTATAACCTTAAATATTGCGTTGATAGATTGCCAGAATATGAGGTTTTAGGTCTTTATACTGTTGGTTCATTCGGGGATATCAGGGTTGTTCTTCCGCTGCATCCAGATATATGATGACCTAGGCACAACCAAGATATCTTAAAAGAGTTAAAATGCGAAAACCACAGAAATTGAAGAAGCTCTCCTTGAGAGTCATTCAAATGTGCAAAATGCATAAATCGTACCAATTTTTGGTATTTGCCTTACCCTCTTTAGATATTGGTCTCTTTGTTGTATGAAAGTACTAACCTAATCACCAAAGTTCTAACGTTGTAACACAAAAAGGATGAATTCGGTATACTCACCTACTATGATGAAGCTTTGTGCATACCTTGATCACGGGGGCATGTCCTGAAGTGGGACACGCTAGTACATCAGTATAATATTACCTTAATCGTATCACCGGGTAAAGGAACTTGAAATGTTCATGTTTTTGTTTAAGTGGATAACAATATTGGTAATCGTCTTGAACTGCTTATTCATATAAATTAATAGGAAAATTTTATCTGGAAGTGTGAAACAGTTTGAGTTGGCTGATATGATCTTCTTGCATATGATTCTCACAAAAAGATGCATTGTAAATATCTTTGAGTTTTGTTATTTTATTTAAAAAAAAGATTATCTTTTTAAAAGACATCCATATTGAACTGACAGTTTGTTGTTTTTGCATATCTAGATAAAATATTGGTTTATCTAGAATGTGAAAAAGACTAATGGTTTTTCGAGATATTTGCTTGTGTTTCTAAACAGATTGATGTAGTTATCAAAATGAAGTGCAGAATACAAGTAAAGTGCAGATTTTGTGTGAAGGTCATTGGAATGGAGAATGTGTGAAGATGCATGGTAGGATCCTTCTACTACATAGCAAACAAATATGGAAGAGCTGGAGCTTACTTGCATAACCAGAGATTGCTAGTTCACTGATCTACAATGAATGAATTTTTTGGGAGGTATGAAGCATCAGCTAAGCGGGAGTCTGTTGATGTCAAAAATTGTGTGTAGCTGAAGCTATCCAAAGACTAAAAGACCGCAAGATGTTTTAAGACAAAGTTACACTATGAAGCTATTGTCAAGGGGGAGTCTGTTGGTGCATATTCTGTGACAACAACTTAATAGTTTAAGTATTTAGCCTTTGGATATTTTGTATTGGTCTTAGCGTTATTGGGTAGTAAGTTAATTATTGTAATGGGCTTGGAGAATGGCCTAGCTCAGTTAGAAGCCCAGTTCACAGACATGTGGTATATAAACATGTTTTGTGATTAGGGTTTGTAACAACAACAACAAGAGAAAAAGCTTTAGAGAATTCTAGAGAGAGAGAGAATCCGTAGGAGGGTGAGAGGCAAGATCATAGAGATAGGCTGTGAGGTTGTGTGAATCTTGAGTTGATTGTAAAACTACTTGTTTGGATAATCAATAGAAGACTGTTTAATATAATTCTGTTTCTACAGTTTTTTTATGATAATCTGATCTAGAGGATTCTGCACTCTAGGTTAGATAGACAATTCTGTGAAAGATCCATAGGATTAAGGGAACTACACACGAGCGAAACCACCCGATCATATCCATCTCCACTAGGCATAATGTCAATACACCAATTCAGGAGGAAACACAATAAATATGGGAAAACCCCTTTGTAGGAATCGAACCCAGGACCTATTGGTTTCAAAGCTTTATCCCACCTCCAAGATGTCACAAGACTATAAAGCCACGGGCAATAAATTACTAGTACTTTCAATTTTCTAACAAATTCTGTTTTACTTATTTTTTCACTAAAAACTTTTATATAAAATCACACTTTAATAAATAACTAGTACTTTCAATTTTCTAACTAATTTGGTTTTATTTATTTTTTCACTAAAAACTTTTATAAAAAATTAATATGCAGGTTTGTTTTGTTTAGACCACACGGTATCAGCATGGTTTAGTGGCGTGTATGCCTTTCCACGCCGCATACACCAACCTGGAAACGGTGTTGTAGGTGGCGTTGTATGTGGGGCGGACCATTTTCCATCGGCGTTGAAGCAATGGTTGGGTCGATGTAACGTTTGTCTATTGGCTTGACTAATAGTCGTTGGACCCCAACGTCACAAATTAAAAAAAAAATCATCTATACTATATTATAATGCATGAGGAAGGGGTATTTTAAGATACCCAAAAAATAAGAACTTCTTCCCCACTTTATTTATAGAAAGACCCCTAAAATGAGGGTAGTTTAGTCTTTTAAACACTATTTATATTTTAGCCCCTAAACTTATTACACTTAAATCCCTAAGATTTTAACAAAATTATAGATAATTAGTTACAACTCACCCATCCACAACAAACTTATAATTTTTTACGTATTCTTGACATATCTTATAAACTATATTGTTTAAAAAAAATCCAAAGATAGCATGACGACCTACACATTTTTGTCAATGTTTCGGTAGTTGTCTTGTTCAATATCGACGCACGGATTAAAAGGTACAAGTTGATAATGCTTTAATGTACAAGTAATTAATATTTGTAATCTAATGCGCCTAATCTACAAAGATGGGCTCCATCTATGCAAACAAAAAGAATTAAAAGTACCGTAAAATAAATCTATACTATATTATAATGCATGAGGAATGGGTATTTTAAGATATCCAAAAAATAAAACTTCTTCCCCACTTTATTTATAGAAAGACCCCTAAAATAAGGGTAGTTTAGTCTTTTAAACACTATTTATTTTTTAGCCCCTAAACTTATTACACTTAAATCCCTAAGGTTTTAACAAAATTATAGATAATTAGTTACAATTCACCCATCCACAACAAACTTATAATTTTTTTTACGTATTCTTGACATATCTTATAAACTATACTGTTTAAAAAAAAGCTAAAGATAGCATGACAACCTACACATTTTTGTCAACGTTTCGGTAGTTGTCTTGTTCAATATCGACACATGGATTAAAAGGTACAAGTTGATAATGCTTTAATGTACAAGTAATTAATACTTGTAATCTAATGCGCCTAATCTACAAAGATGGGCTCCATCTATGCAAACAAAAACAAAAAGAATTAAAAGTACGGTAACATAAAATGAAGATATTATGTGTCACATTTTATTTTATTAAAACTGTCTAATATATGTACTTAGATATATCTTATAAAAACTTAAAACTAACTACAACAAACTTCCTAAATAAAGAGGTGTTAAATCTAACATTAAACCCTAATGCACTTCTATAGTTACTACTATAAATACATAGCAAGACACCTCTATATCTATTGCTAAACAAAGATAAAAAAAATTGATTCAATTGTGAATTCAATTGTTGCAAAAAACCAAGCATGCGAGATTCAAAATTATAAGGTCAGTTCTGTTATATCGTAGCAGTGAATAATTGTTTTCTTTTATTTACTTTTATGTGAATGTTAACTTATTTGATTTTTCAGATTCAATTGCATGATGAACATGCCAATTTAAACAACCCATTGTCGAACAAGCTTCTAAGGTATTGATTTTGCTGGTTTTTAAGTTTTATTTTTGCGTATATCTTTCATCTTAACATTTTCGTTATATGTGTGTTTTATTGCAGTATGATGGTGGTAAAAGTGTTGATATTATTTCTTATGGTGCAATGTTTAGTCCATACAAGTCTAATCTTTAACGTTAATTTAGTGAAGAGGTAATTTTAAGGTTTATTTAATCTTTTTTTAACTTTTGTGTTCAATTTTTGTCATTTTTAAGGATCGAAAGTTTGAGACTCAAAGGAAGAGATCCAAGAGACTATCTGAATGGAAATGGAGTGAGGTTATTAATTTAGACGATTCTGAGGACAATGACAAAGAAGAGGAATTAGAAGATATTTCCGATTCAAGCACAAACTACTAAACCCGATTAAAAATACCTCGAGTGTCAATTCAGAAGCGGAACAGATTTCATGCAGTCTAATATGAAATCTATTAAGTGTTTTTATGTTTTTTTTTTCATTTTCAGTTGTTATGTTTGATCTAGACGTATGAATAAAGTTTATTTTATATTTGAACTTTATTTTTTGGTGTTAATATAATGCAGTTATTGACCATATTAATAAAGTTCAAAATAAAGTGAGTATCCTAAATTTACAAGTCAACTAAACTTATATAAGTTAGTCTCCTAAAGTTGCAATAAATAGATATTGCAGTTAGATATAGTCAAGCTAAAATTATAAAATATTGCAGTTATTCTTGGATATTAATATAATAATTTGTATTTCTTAATTAAAATATAATAAAGTAATAAACTTTAAAGCTAAACAAAAAAACTGAACTTACTATGATATAAAGTTTATAAAGATATAAACTCTTAACATCCTATTTTTTACAAAAACTGTTTTTTAAATTTTATAAAAAAATATATTTTTATATATAAAAAGACGAAATTTAACAATTAAAGTTAAAGGTGTAAAACGTACTTACGAGTCAACTACTATTTTTTGTTTTTATAAAAACAAAAAATTTAAACTTAAAGTTTATTGGATGAGTACCATGTGGATATTTAAAAAAAGTTATGAACTTTAAAGAATAAAATTATAAACTTTATCATTTAACCAACAAAATAAACTTACTTTACAACTATAACAACTTATCTTTTATTTTCTATTATTTGATTATCATCTTTTTTTTAAACGAAACTTTACATCTGTAAAACATTTTTTTTACTTTATTTATAAACAAAACATTTTGTTTTTATAAAAAAATAATTCTTTTATAAATATTTTTTGTAACAAGTAATATAAATAAAATACTTCAGAAATTTACAATCTTTACTAGATAAATACTAAATTGTGTTGCAAATTTATAGGAATTATAAGTTCAACTATATTGTTTTAGATAATATTAGTCAGTTTCAGATGAATTCTTTACCAACTTGACTAGATACATAGTAGATTGTGTTGCATATTTTTAGGGATTACAAGTTAAAAGTAGACTCATATAGATAAGATTAATTAGGGACTAAGAACTTAGTATTATATAAAGTTAATAAAGATATAAACTCTTAACATCCTATTTTTTTTATAAAAACAGTTCTTTAAATTTTATAAAAATATAATTTTTTTATATCTCTAAAACGTACTTACAAGTCAAATACTATTTTTTATTTTTATAAAAATGAAAATTTTAAACTTAAAGTTTATTGGATGAGTACTATTTGGATATTTTAAAAAAAAGTTATGAACTTTAAAGAATAAAATTATCCTTTATAATTTAACCAATAAAATAAATATACTTTACAATTATAACAACTTATCTTTTATTTTTTTGTCTTTTAATTATTAAATTTTATAAAAAAAAACAATATTTTTTGTCTTTTGATTATTACTTTTTATAAAAAAAACAAAACTTTACATATGTGTAACACTAATTACATATATCCACCACAATAATGTTATCATAAATATTATACGAATAAAAAAAACTACCAGAAACAAGTGCCGCAATCCAAAATGTCGCCCCCGTCACATCTCGCGGGCACGCTACTAGTATAAAAAAATATATACTCCCCTGTATAAAAACTCAACCGTTTTCACAATTTTTCACCTTATTCTTTTCTAACCAACTCCATACTTTATAAAATCTCTCTACTATTTTTATAAAAAAATCATGCATCCACACAACCGCAACTTCGATCCAAATAACCCATATGGCCAACATCGAAGATCAAATAGTTATGTTTAATAACATCCAACAAGAAAGAAATACCCAAAAAATAAAAGCTCTCAATATTTAAGAACGAAAGGTAATGAAGTCGGATATGAAATTCCTCGCTATGAAGGTCGATCTCCATGTACCTGAAGAACGAGCGATATACGAGAAAGTGAAGCAAGAAATAATGGATAAATATCGTACTTAGTTTTGTTTTTCTATTATTTTCGTTTTTTTAACTTTCGGGTTTTTTTAAATTATGTATTTTTTTAATTATGTATTTTTTTATTAATGTTATTTATTATATTAGTATTAATATTTTCTTTTAAAATTAAATAGATTTTTAATAATTTATAAATATAAAATAATAACAAAAAGTGTGTGCCATGTGTCGAATAATGCAACTCTTCCAAGCCCCGTCCTACACCTCCTGTTTTTTCACCGCACCACTTTTCTAACGCAAGCTTTCTTGTCGTTCACATGTCGCATAACGCCCCATTTTCAAGCCCCTCCCTATCGTATCGTCTTACTTCGTCAATATTCAGGTATAAGTTTTGTTCGAAACAATATATTACCAGTATGATAATAATTGTTGATAACGTAAGTGTTCTAACGAACTGAACCAATACCGATTCCCGACGCATCACATTGGGATTCCACTAGTAATTTAAAAAAAAGTACATGTATAATTGATAAAAGGTTTTTCTGAACGCCAACAAAAACCATTAAACATGCTAACGAGTAGTTAGAGCCCTCATCAAAAGTACATAACAAAACCACCGGACAATGGAAAAAAGCATACATCACCAACTAAACAAAAGATTAATTACACCAAAAAAATCAATTTTTCTCCACTTGCTCCATGATACACCATGCTCCTTAGCTCAATTTTTAACCCAAATGTAACCTTGCACCTTAACACTTCCCACCACTTTAGCTAGAGAGGCAGGTTTCGCTTGAAATATCAAATTGTTTCGTGTTTTCCATATAGACCACATAATTGTATGATAATGGCTTGAATAGCTTTCTTCTTTGTCTCCGAACCACAAAAAACTTGTGTTGGTTTAAAAGACCCTGAAGATCAAAGGCATAAAAGGGATGGTTACCACACCACTAAGAAATGATCTACCATACCAAGTTAGCAAAGACACAAAAGACAAAAACATGCTTGTTGGTCTCCTGGTGCTCCTCGCAAAATGCGTAGACGACGAAGCAAAAGTGGATGTTCCTCCTTTCCAGGGCAACCTTTGCCGAAAGCCTATATTACTCAGCTCTCTAGGCGAGAATACCGACCTTTTTTGAGAACCCAGTTGTTCTTTGAACACATATTCAGGCTCAACCTAGTCAATCAAACTAAACCGTTGTTTCATACTACTAACCAAAAAATTTTCATTATCTTCAAGAGCCTAAGACCAGCCATCCGGGTGCAAGGCTAGACAATGTTGGTGATTAAAGCCGAGAACAGAGCCAGATCTATCTGTTCATGCAGGAGGGTCATGACCAGTTTCCAAGCCTAACAAAACCCACACAAGCAGGAGATGTAATGTAAATTACATCGGTTTCCATGTAAAGTTTGTTTAGTTATTTGAGTCATTTTATGTCATTTACCATTGGTTTTGTATATTATGGTGTCTTGTGTGCTTTGTGACAACTGTCAAAATTCCAGGTATCCGTACAACTATTAAACAATGATTAGTGCTTTATGACGGTGTTAAATTAAAATTAATGATTTGAATTGTTTGTTTTGATTATTGTTATCATACATACATGTGCATTATATATTGCAAAATGTCATATCATTATTGCATGCAAACTTTATTGATTCAAATGATGCACGAAACAAAGATAGCACAGTTATCAGATAAATCAGAAAAATGCTGACGGAGTTCAGTAGATAGGCAGACATGGTACTGAGACACAGAATGTGCCAGAAACCAAGAGTTACACTAGTATAGTGTGTAGAAAAGTAAGGATCATAAAACTGGCTTCCTAGTGATAGTTTAAGTGCCGGAAAGTGCCTAAAACTCACTTAAATTGCTGAATTAAGCAAAAATCATCAAAATTCAGCATTTAAACACTTTAATATTATGCAGAAATATAGTTAAATGGTCCTGAATGCTTTCCTAAGTGTCGGGAATCAAAACTGTAACAAAAGGTAACATAATGCACACTAAACTGCATAGTTTAGCACCTTAACGAACCGGTAACCAACCGAACAACCGGACACTACCCGAAACACCAAATTTTCACTAGAAGCATTGTTTTATCATTACCAAGCTAGTTATGGTCCCCGCACATCATAACACACTATATAACATCTAGTAACTAAACACCTAACTAATATACTTAGATTTCAACCTTATGATCTAACTTACCATTACAACCTAGTCTAGAACCCCCCACCTATTCACGACCATAATGTGGCCCCCACTAGAGGATTTTATTTGAATAATTTATAAGATTATGTCTCATCTTTATGAGTATATTACACATTAGTTTAACATGTGTTGGAAGTTATAAGAGTTAACCTTTAGAACATAAGCTTTCATTCTCACAACTCACTAACACACACACCCTTCTCCTACCTCTCCTCTAGGCCGTGAGCCACCCACACACCACCATCTTCATCTTTCAACTCTTATCCATTCCATACATATCCAAAGGTGTAAGAAGCAACATAAGGAAGCTAGGAACTCTTGGAAGGTTATCGCTTATGCTTCGCGCCAGGGATTAGTGGTTAATCAAGTGTAGAAATATGTATTTAACAAGAAAAACTCTAGAAGAAATATTTTTAGAAAATCTATTTACAAGTTGTAAACATCTAACTTCTTTAATAATTATGTTTTTAAATAAACAACCACACTTTAAAGGGTAACTAAGCCTACTAAACACACTAGTAAGTTACTACATTTTTTTGTAAATTTTCAAGTTCATGAAGTTGTGATTAACGCTTGATTTTGGCAAATTGCTAAGTGTTGATTGGTTTATTGTTGATTGTGATGATTTATAAAAGAAAATGATATGCTTGAAAGCATGGAAACCTCCATTTTTAAGGGGAAACTTTGGCAAAATTTTTCTAGAAATTTAACACTTAGAAACATATTTTAAAAAAAATATTCACAAGTATATTTTAAACCCTGAATTTTCATATAAAGTTTGCCATAAATTTTGTTACAAAAATTATAAATATTGGATGTTGGTTTTTGTAAATAAAAGTGACTAAATATGTATTTAGGAAAATATATATTTAGATGTCACCATGTGTGTGATTATTTGTATATTATGTGTATTAGTTATATTATTTTAGGACTTGAAATAATACAACTCACCCAAAATACCAAAAATTACAATCCAAAATATTACCAAAATTCCAAGAAATAAATATATAATTTATATCCAAAATATTGAAGAAACCGAACAAGGAATATAACTTACAAAATATTCCAGAAATAAATTCATAAAGTATATTTTGGTAATTAGTACTTTGGACACCAAGAGAACAAAAATATGATCTTTACAATTATTACAAAGATATATCATATTTTTTACAAGAAGAAAATATATTATTTTTTGGTAAATAAAAATATATATTTTCTTGAAATTATTAGAAGATATATTATTTTTGGGAGAAAATAGATATTTTCTTGAATAAATATGGAATACATTATTTTTGGGTGAAAATAGATTTATATATCTTTTCTAAGTTAAACTTGAAAATATATTATTTTTTTTGGGACTTATATGGAAATATAAATATTTTTGCCAAGGGAAAAATTATAAATAATTTTTCTATGTAATATTTGTTAAAATATATATTTTGGGAATATATATTGATGGATTTTTATTAGAAATATTATTCTGGAAAATGAATACAAAAATTAAGTATAAGAATACTTAATAAACACAATAAAAATACGTATTCTCGTACGTATAAATATACACTGGAATACGCCACCGATACTTGGCAAAAATATACAAGTATAAGAATACGAGTATGAATACACCCATCATTGGGAAGTTATACATGTACAAATACATAAATGTGACAAGTTAAAATATACTATTTTAACAATTATCCCAAAATGTAAGAAATATAATTTAAGATAAAATATTTATTATTTTAACAAATAATTATATAAGTTGGAATAATATTAAAAACATAATGAAACGTAACTCAAAGACACTAATTAAGACTAAGTCAAGGCACGACCCATCCGTCTAATAAACCGTAATACGTTGTAGGTAGTCGTGCACACGAGTAGCAGCTTTGGGTTACATTGGATACGAAGAACGCAAGATTGTGAGTTCATGTCCCCCTTTTCTTTTAACTGTTTTCGGTTTATAACTTCGGGGGTGAAGTACATGTTACGAATTGTTTACAAACGTTTACATATGGTATGGTTAGCTAAGGAATGAACTGTTAGATCATGTGAGTGGTGGGTACAACGCTTAAGACCATTAATCCTCGTAGTAGGACCGAGGGACATGAGTGATAAATCTATTTGGGTGTAGCGAGCCCCACCCATGTGGACCTGGATTTGGCCCATGAGGTGACTTTGTCTTACAGCCGGAGGCCCGATACAAAATCTGCTAGGATTGAGCGTTCCTGCATCACGTCACACATATTAATGGCCTTGCAAACCATTAATGGATCTGTTTTCCTTGTTTGCTTTAATACCAGGATTTACAAAGACATACATACTTTCAATGATTTCAAGGTTTATCCGTGCACACATACAAACACATGAACTCGCTCAACTTTTGTTGATGTTTTCAAACTACATGTATTTCAGGAAACTAAGTATGGATCTGGCGGGCGTTGGAAGTTTTCAAGGGTTGTTTGGAATAAAAGATGTCATCCGGTGTCTAAGGGTTTGGGGTTGTGTATCTTATCCTGGATAAGATACGTAGTCCAAAACCTAGTTTTTAGTAGTATCTTTTATCGAGTCCTTATGGAACTCTAAAACAATTTGAATGGTTTGTAATTTGGATTTGAAGTCTGTGTTTGGATTCTAAGACAATATCGTTGTGATGTTTTTAAACTTAATCTATGGATGAACATCTTTGGTTTTTATCATATAGTTGTTTGTTATGGTTGAATGCAATGATATTAAGCAAGTCACACATAATCACGCTTCCGCAAAGGTCAGGGTGTGACAGTTTGGTATCAGAGCTTCGATTGTAGCAAACTAGGATTCTTTCTCGAGTCTAGACTACAATCATTAGGGCTCTCAGGAAAATATTTTTACAACATGTTTTCATTGCATACACGAAATGCCCAGATCCATGGAACAAACGTTTTTACAAAAGGAAAGACTAGCATGTATTCCAGACAGTTATCACTCGAAACACGTGGATTATTATGTTAGAGGCATTTTGTCTTGATTGCATACTAAGTGATAGTGGTTAATATATGTGCACATGTTATGATTGTTATGCTACAGGCATCATGTATTCTTCAGAGAGCGGATTATCAGACGTTGATGATCCTATGGCTATCGTCTCAGATGATGAGATTGCACTTGAGCCGGAGATACTTACGTCAGACACGGAGAGTAACCCTGACATGCTATCGAATGACGAGGATGACTTTCAGCCGTTCGCGTTGCCCGACTTTGGCGATGATTTACCCCTTGCTGATGGCATTCCAAACGAGGATCCTTTTCTCATTCCTGTTCCAGTCCATGATCATCTCATCATTGGGCATCCTGATGGTGAGCACATCATGGCTCCGATCCTCGATCCTGCTCCTCTCGTGGTCATTCCTCCCGAGGATTGGCCTTTCGACGATTTGTTTGGTGATGACATTGATTTATTTGCTGATAGTCCTCCTGTTGATGCCCAGGGTGACAGAGAGATAAACGAGGATGTTGTTGCTATCCCACCTCCTGAGATTCCTGTTGTTCAGATATCCTCTGATTCTAGTTTGCACTTTGTCTCAGATTCCTTTGAGTCTGTGACGTCTTCAGCTTTGCAGGATGTCAGATTACAGCGTTACGCTACTGATTCTGATGATGATACTGCCATGTCTACTGCACCATCTCCTCCATATAATCTCGAGCCTGGTCCTGAGCCAGATCTTGCCCCTTTTGATCAGCCTGATGTTGCACCTGCTGATCCCAAGCCGATACCTGATCATGACCCTATTCCTTTTGGTTTACCAGACATTGCACCCCTTATTCCTGATCCAGTTCCTGCACCTGTTGACCCTCCTTTTGTTGAGCCATTCATTCCTCCACCCGCACCCGCTGATGTTGCTCCTGTTCCTCCTATAGAGTCCGATCTCCTTCGCACTGACTTACCTAACGTTTTCCTTCAGGACATCCCTGCACCCCGTCCAGGGGAAGGTACCTCAGGCCAGCATCGGCGTGATGATCCTTTTGTTTCAGCAGCTTTTCCACAGATCCCTTAGTCTGCACCGTTTGCTCCTTTCACTTCTTCACCGCTTGATGAGCCACTCCGATGGTTCCCACCGTACTCTATGCCGATCTCAGATCCCTACCATCCCTCTCATTTTGTTGGTTATACATGGGATGAGTTGCTTTTATCACTTCAGCTCCAGTTTGAGATTATGAGTCGCAGGATTTTGAAGCTTGAGTTGACTCCGCGTCCCCTACCGTGTCCTTGTCAGCCTGCTTTTGTTCCCCCTCGTTCATCACCATCTCCTTTTGCACATCCACCTGCTCCTCTTACTCCTTTTCAAGAGTTTGATGCTCGATTTCTTACTGTCGAGCAGCAGATCAGTTATTTGCTTTGTCGTGTATATGAGCTCGAGGAGGAGCTTACGCATGTTCGCAGCTTGCTTTTCTTTCCTCCACCTCCTCCTCCTCCACCACCATCAGCATAGTTGGTTTTTGGTTTTATGCAGATTGCATTACTTTTAGTGAGAGCACCACTATTGAGCCGAGATTGTGAAGCCTTTTGGAGACCACCTTTTGACTATGTGATTTTGTATATTTGCAGACATATTGGACAAGGGTAGTGTGACCCTGTGTCCCTTTTGATGAGATAAACTTGTAAATAATGTAACTGTGGTTGATGATTAATGAAAGCTCAATCGTCATGTTCTCACTAAACATATTGTTGGATTACTTGCTTATGTTGTGATTGTGTTGTTACATGATTGCTTGTTATGATAAATGTTATTATATGTACGTACTATATATTTACTTAGCGAATAAGACCTGACCTATCCGATCTTCTTCTTAGAAGATGCTGCCGCGAAGGAACACCGACACCAACAATCCTCTGCCGACGACCGAGGCAGAATTACAGGAACACATCTCACAGGCCATCGCACACCACGAGGCCCTACGCTCCGAACACAGCGGGGGTACCTCAGGGAATAACCCACCTAATGGTAATGTTTAAGTCACCTAAGACACATTACAATACGTTTGGACATTCCATGTGTGTTTTGCTAATGCTTTCTGTGAATGATGTTGCTTGTGTACATGCTATACTTACAAGCAGTTTTTGGACTGCAAGCCTTTGAACTTCGACGGTACTGGAGGTGCCGTAGCTTTTGTGAGATGGGTTGAGAAGACGGATTCTGTTCTGCGGATGAGTACATGTGCGCCAGAGCATCAAGTCACGTACATTTCTGGACTATTTCTAGATGAGGCTCTGTCATGGTAGAACCTTCAGGTTCAAACTCTGGGTGAAGCTGCAGCGTATGCTCTGACATGGGATGAGTTGAAAGAGCTGATGCGAAAGAAGTATTGTTCGAGGGCAGAAATTCAGAAGTTAGAAACTGAATTTTGGAATTTGAAAATGGATGGCCCAAAGATAGCTGAGTATGTTCAGAGATTTCACGATTTATCTCGTGTTGTCCCTTATTTGGTAGAACCAGAGTTCAAGAGGATCGAACGTTTCATCTGGGGTTTAGCACCTCAGATTCTCAGCATGGTGACTGCTTCTAAGCCTCCAACAATCACTGAAGCAATCGACTTGAGCGTGGCACTGACTGAAGAAGCGATTCGTCTGGGAAAGTTCTCAATTTCCGAGACCAAGAAGAAAGAGACTCATGTAGAGTCGTCAGGAGAAAACAAAAGGAAGTTTTCGAATTTCAAGAAGGGTACCCAAGGGAACAATAACAGTGCTAGCAAGCGGAGATATGCTAACCCACCAGCCGAGGTCAGGACTGGTGCTGCAAATACTGAGAACAAAGGGAAAGGATACATGGGCACTCTGCCCAAGTGTGATGTATGTCAGTTTCATCATGCCGGCCAATGCAAGTTTAGGAAGTGTGATAACTGCGGAAAGAATGGTCATTCTAAGGAAATGTGTTGGGTTGGAACTAGTCGTGGGAATGGTGGTCAAAGAGGAAATGGAAATGGTAATGGCAACCATGGTGGAAACGGTTATGGGAATAGAAACCAGGGAGGAAACAATAATCAGGGAGGTAATGGAAACCGGAATGGAAATGGAAACCAGGCGGGAAATGGAAACCGCGGAGGAAATAATAACAACAACCAAGGCGAAAATGGGAATGGACGTGGCCAAGGTTGTTATGGCTGTGGTGATGTAGGGCACTTCAAGCGGGATTGCCCAAAGAATAACCAAGCTCAGGGAAGAGTATTCAACATTGGAGCTAGGGAAGCTCACCAGGATCCGAACGTAGTCACTGGTACGTTCCCTATTAAACAACATTTGCGTCTGTGCTATTTAATACCGGTGCCGACTATAGCTTCGTATCTCTAGAGTTTAAGAATATACTTGGTTTAGTAGCTAGTAAGTTAGATATCCCGTACTCGATAGAACTAGCTAATGGGAAGCTAGTGGAAGCTAATGAAGTGATTAGAGGCTGTGTTATAGAGCTTGGAGAGCGTGAGTTTTCATTAGATCTTCTGCCAGTTGAGTTGGGAAGCTTCGACGTAGTAGTTAGGATGGATTGGTTGGCGAGTAATCGAGCTGAGATTGTATGCCATGAGAAGGTTATCCGTATTCTGATGGCGAACGGAGAGACGATCGTGATTCATGGGGAGAAGCATGATAAGCCTCTACGGATTATCAGTTGTTTGAAGGCATAGAAGTTTATGCGTAAAGGGTGTGTTGCCTTCTTAGCTCATGTCATGGACAAAGAGGCCGAAGAACCGAAGCTCGAAGATATCCCTGTGGTAAGGGAATATCCGGAAGTCTTCCCCGAAGACTTTCCAGGATTACCTCCTCAACGACAAGTCGAATTCCACATTGACTTGGTTCCAGACGCCGCACCTGTAGCCAAGGCACCTTATCGACTTGCGCCTTCAGAGATGCAAGAGTTGTCAGCGCAGCTTCAGGAGTTGCTAGATAAGGGATTTATAAGGCCAAGCTTCTCACCTTGGGGAGCTCCAGTGTTGTTTGTCAAGAAGAAGGACGGTAGTTTTCGCATGTGCATCGACTTCCGGGAGCTGAACAAGTTAACCATCAAGAATCGGTATCCCTTGCCGAGGATTGATGATCTATTCGATCAACTTCAGGGTTCAAGTTACTACTCCAAGATCGATCTTCGATCAGGTTATTACCAGTTACGGATTCAAGAAGAAAGTATACTAAAGACAACCTTCAGAACTTGTTATGGACATTACGAGTTTCTAGTGATGCCGTTTGGGTTGACTAATGCACCGGCAGTGTTTATGGATTTGATGAACCGAGTTTGCAAGCCATATCTCGACAATCATGATCGTATTTATCGATGATATTTTGATCTATTGGCGGACGAAGGAAGATCATGAGCAACACCTCAGAGGCATCTTAGAGCTGTTAAAGAAGGAGAAGCTCTACGCCAAGTTCTCGAAGTGCGAGTTTTGGATACGCGAAGTGCAGTTCCTCGGTCACGTGGTAAATGAAAATGGAATTCATGTGGATCCCACCAAAAGAATTAGGAAACTCCGAAGACGCCAACTGAGATCCGACAGTTTTTGGGTTTAGCAGGCTACTATCGCAGGTTCATTGAGGATTTCTCCAAGATAGTTCAGCGGCTGACCTCCCTCACTCAAAAGCATAAGAAGTACGAATGAGGAGACAAATAAGAAGAAGCCTTTCAGCTGCTTAAGAATAAGCTTTGCGATACACCTATATTATCCCTACCCGAAGGCACCAATAACTTCGTGGTATATTGTGACGCCTCACGTCAGGGATTGGGCTGTGTGCTAATGCAGCGACAGAAGGTTATCGCTTATGCTTCGCGCCAATTGAAGGTCCATGAGAAGAACTACACCACTCATGATTTGGAGTTAGGCGTAGTGGTGTTTGCTTTGAAGATTTGGCGACATTATCTATATGGTACTCGCAGTACGATTTTTACGGATCCCAAGAGCCTTCAGCACATATTCGATCAGAAAGAGCTTAATATGAGACAACGACGTTGGGTTGAGTTATTAAACGATTATGATTGCGAGATTAAATATCACCCAGGAAAGGCGAATGTGGTAGCAGATGCCTTAAGCCGAAAAGAAAGGATCAAGCCCATAAGGGTTAGGGCTTTAGAGATGATTATTCAGACAGATCTCTCGTTGCGTATTCATGCTGCACAGAGGGAAGCTCTTAAGAAAGAGAACATTAAGGATGAATATCTCCGAGGAATGGAGAAAAAGTTGGTACCCAATGTCACACCCCGACCGCGTATAACATGCAACCGCGGCGGAAACGTCGGGGAGTGTTGTAACAGAATTAATTGTTTCATAACCATGACATTCAAAGTTGTATTTTATTTATAAACATAAGAGTTACATTGTCTTAAACAGGAAATAAAGAGTTCAGAACATAATTAAACTAAGTCTATCTTCATTTTATGTCTCTAAGGCACAGGTCCGCCCTAGTGTCACGATCATCATCCTACGGAAAAGCTCCTGAAAACACATGTGAAAATAGGTACGTTAGCATAAAAATGCCTGTGAGATACATAGGTTTTGTGAAAATAGGATTCATGACTTATAAGTTTAGGAAAAATTGTTTAATAACAGTCAGTCATGAACCTTGTAAGTTGTTTTGTTTTGTAAATCCTTAAAAAAGCAATGATATGTATAAATAAGAGAATAATGTGAGGTTAAATGAATAACCAAGTAAAAATGAGTTTGTATAAGATAAGTTGTTTTGTAAATCAATGTCTTGTGAAAATAAGTTGTTTATGTAAAATGTAATATGTCAAATATTGAAATGATTTAAGTAACGCTACGACATGTAATGTTATACAAACACTTATATATAGGAAGTACCAGCGGCGTATCCACCATGCTTGTATTATATTACACTCGCCTCGTTACTTGAATCATTTACCCAAACCAACTATCAATGTAAATTGTTCATGTATAAATGAATTTTCATGTGTTAATGTGTAAACCATATTGAAATGTCTATGTCCAATGTAAACCACTAAATGTGTATATCAATGTCAAAATGTTTATGTTAATGTAGATCATGTAATGTTTACCCAAAAATATCATGTATGGTAAGTGAAATATATCAACTAAACCATATGTAAAATGCACAAAAACAAGGTATTGAAGTAAAACATGGTTTAAATCAAAGTTATGTTTTGTGGAACAAATGCATGCTATACTGTTATAAACATCTATGCGGTATTGTGAAAATGCATACATCCAAGCCTTGAGACTGTGGTGATAAACCCTTAAACAAATTAAAGGTTTATCTAAGTTATGTATATCGAATTCGGTCATTCCTTCTAATCCAAACAAACCCAGGATTTCAGGAACGGGAGTTGTCAATTCCTATGGTACCACTACCTACTAACGAACGGCGTAGCTAATGTTAATGAATGTATTGTTCCATTGTAAACAACCCAAATGTCATAACAAAATATAAGCATGTGATGAAAACAATTGTACTAAGTACACACACAATGGGCATACATAGCATGAAATGTAATGTAATGTAAAACAATGTACTAAGTACGCACACAATGGGCATACATAGCATGAAATGTAATGTAACACAATGTACTAAGTACGCACACAATGGGCATACATAGCATGAAATGTAATGTAAAACATGTACTAAGTACGCACACAATGGGCATACATAGCATGAAATGTAATGTAAAACATGTACTAAGTACGCACATAATGGGCATACATAGCATGAAATGTAATGTAAAACATGTACTACAATGTACTAACGAACATAGCAGGTATATGATGTGAAAACAGAAAAGCATGAAGGTAACAAGTAGGCACATGTGTTTCACCCCAAAACAGTTTAGAAAACAGTAAAAGAGGGGTCTATGTACTCACTTGAGATTGCTCAGAAGTCCTAAGATAACCACCAAGCAATGCTAGAGATCACGGAATCAAACGGCACCTAGTATAGGTAACTACATTAATAAACCGGACCTAAATCGGAAGATCTGATAGAATGAGGGCTCGTAAACCAAATGAGTATGGAGACTCGTGTGATATGGTTTAACAAGGCCCACATACTAAAACGAAACTTAACCTAAGTGCTTGTGACCCATTACGACCCGTTTAGGTAGCTTATGCTACTTTAACGCGTCGTTCGCGTAAAACGCGTTCGGAACGCCTAGCTAGTCCTATGACAAGTAAGATATGCCTTAACATGTCTAATATGGTTGTCAAATCAGTTTAGATGTCAAAAGTTATGTTACATATGTTTAAAACGAATTTTGGCATCAAAGGGGTATTTTGGTAATTTACCTAAGGCATATAAACTACCTATTATACAACTATTTAAACGAAGCGACCATAAGGTATAACCTCGGAGGGTTATTCCCTATATACTATGGTCACCTAATGTGTTTGGTCGGATCCTAATGATCGACCAAATGGGTCGGGTTCGAAGGTATAAGCGATTTATTAGATCGCTTACCCTTACGACCCTAGACAACGTGGTAATCAGTAGGCATAGTCACAAGGGATTATAACCATCATGATTACAATCACGTTGCGAAGTTCAAACGAACTTCGCATTGACCATAAACTGGTCAATGCAGAAAGTCAAACAAAGTTTGACTTTCGGACTCGAAAAGCAATAAAAGAACGAAGGAACACTTACAAAGGGTCCCCGAATGCTAATCTAGATCAAAATAGCTCAGGTATGAAACAAAGGTTTCAACTTAGAGCACATAAGATCAGATTCTTGTGAGGAAAAGTGAAGGGTGGAGGTGGGTATTTATAGTTTTTGGTTCACCGTTAGGATCATTTCTTGGAAAAGGGGGCACGATCTAAGCCGTACACTTGTTGGAAAGTTGTGGTAACTCATTTGCCATCCACCATAAGAGTTTGACACTTCGCACTTGGCCTTTGGAGAGTGTTAAGGGCTGTTAATAGTTGTAAAAAAATGTTTTGCTGCATCTGGCCCCTACTTACGGACCTAGTTTGGCAGATTTACAGTTTCAGTCCCTGCAACCTCAAAATTTGGTTTTCGATGCGTTTTTTTTTTTGACACGTTTATGCCCCGTTAACTCCATTTCAAAGCTCTAAAATGAAGTTAAAGTATAGGGAACTTAAAATGTGTTCAAAAATATCTCGGGTGTCGGTTCGTTTAGCCGTACGGTTACGTTGTTCGGTTAATTACGAAGGAATGCGCATAAGCGCGAAAAATGATCCAAATGGCGTGACGAATGGATTTTTCTTATGCCAAACACTAAAATAAAATATTTTAGTGCTTACATAAATTTTTGGATGTCCGGATGTATTCAGAACGTAAGTTATGCGCGAAAATGCAAACTTGTGCACTTTTTGACGCTTTTAGTCCCTGAATGACCCAAAAGTTTATTTTAGCACACCGAACCCCTCAAAGCCTATTTCTAAGCTATATAAAGGATATTTATGGTGTGTTTAACTTATGGTCATGTTCCAGAATGTTCGTTATAGTTCAAATTGGCATACTTTCGCAGTTTGTCAAATTTAGTCCCTCTAAGCGAATTAACTTGTTTTTGACATACCAAAGCCTTCAAAACTTATTTATAAGTTATGTAAAGATTATTTAAGGTATGTTAAGTATATGTTGATGTTCCGGAGTATTTGTCGCATTAAACTGATTACGTTTACGCACCAGTTTGCGTATAACTCTCCAGAAAGCGATATAGAGTTTGAAATTGATTAAAAGTCAAAACATGAAAAATGTAAAACACAACCAAACAAACATTGGGATCAAATAACATTGTTTTATTGATAATAGAACTGTTCACAATGATTACAAGCACAGATGTTACACCCAACGAGGAAGGAACCTTGTATTTTATGGGACGTATTTGGGTTCCGCTTTGTTGTGGTCTTAGAGAGGTTATTTTTTATGAAGCTCATAAATCGAGGTACTCGATCCATCCAGGATCGGACAAGATGTACCAGGATTTAAAAGATTACTACCGGTGGCCAAGACTCAAGGGTGATGTTGCTACTTATGTTGGGAAGTGTTTAACTTGTGCCAAGGTGAAGGCCGAGTATCAGAAGCCTTCAGGTCTTCTGCAACAACCAGAGATACCCATGTGGAAATAGGAGCAGATATCTATGGACTTCATAACCAAGTTGTCCAGAACTCCCAGAGGTCATGATACGATTTGGGTAATCATGGATCGATTGACAAAGTATGCGCATTTCTTGCCAATCAGAGAGAAGGATAACACTGGTAAGCTAGCTGAGCTTTACCTAAAGGAGATAGTTGCACGTCATGGAGTGCCTATCTCGATAATATCAGACAAAGATGGATGGTTTGTGTCAAGAATTTGTCAATCCTTCCAGGAAGCTTTTGGTTCTCAGTTGAATTTGAGTACAACTTTTCACCCGCAGACGGACGGTCAGAGCGAGAGAACGATTCAGACGCTTGAAGATATGCTACATGCTTGTGTTGTGGATATGGGTGGCAGTTGGGATACTCATCTGCCTTCGGTTGAGTTTTCCTACAACAACAGCTACCATACAAGCATAAGCCGCACCATTCGAGGCTCTCTATAGACGCAAGTGCCGATCACCGTTGTGTTGGGCTGATGCAAGTGATGGACAGATGGTTGGTCCCGAACTGGTCCAAGAGACAACTGATAAGATCATGCAGATCCGAGAACGCATTAAGGCGGCTCGTGATCGCCAGAAGAGCTATGCGGACCAGAGACGAAAACCCTCAAAATTTGAAGTGGGTGATATGGTTTTGTTAAAAGTCTCACCTTGGAAAGGTGTGGCACGCTTTGGGAAGCGTGGTAAGTTAAACCCACGATATATCAGGCCGTTCAGATTTTTAGAAAGGGTTGGTTCAGTAGCATACAAGTTGGAGCTACCAGCAGAACTTAATGGTGTTCATGATACATTTCATGTATCTAATCTGAAGAAAAGTCCAACACAAGAGACAGTGGTCATCCCTGCTGATGAAGTACACATTGACGACACATTACACATCACAGAAGAACCCGTTGAGGTTATAGATTGGAAGGTTAACAAGACTCGGGGGAGTAGTGTTAAGCTTGTCAAGGTTCGATGGAATGCGCGTCACGACCCAGAGTTCACCTGGGAGCGTGAAGACCGTATGAAAGCGAAGCACCCACATTTATTCCCCAACTCCTCTGCAGCTAATAGTAAAGCTTAAAATTTTGGGACGAAATTTTCTTCACAGGGGGAGAATATGACAACTGTCAAAATTCCAGGTATCCGTACAACTATTAAACAATGATTAGTGCTTAATGACTGTGCTGAATTACAATTAATGATTTCAATTGTTTTTTTTATTATTGTTATCATACATACACGTGCATTATATATTGCAAAATGTCATATCATTATTGCATGCAAACTTTATTGATTCAAATGATGCACGAAACAAAGATAGCACAGTTATCAGATAAATCAGAAAAATGCTGACGGAGTTCAGTACATAGGCAGACATGGTACTGAGACACAGAATGTGCCAGAAACCAAGAATTACACTAGTATAGTGTATAGAAAAGTAATGATCATAAAATTGTCGAAAAGTGCATGAAACTCACTTAAATTGCTGAATTCAGCAAAAATCAGCATTTAAACACTTTAATATTATGCAGAAATATGGTTAAATGGTCTTGAATGCTTTCCTAAGTGTCGGGAATCAAAACTGTCACAAAAGGTAACATAAAGCACACTAAACTGCATAGTTTAGCATCTTAACGAACCGGTAACCAACCGAACAACCGGACACTACCCGAAACACCAAATTTTCACTAGAAGCATTGTTTTATCATTACCAAGTTAGTTATGGTCCCCGAACATCATAACACACTATATAACATCTAGTAACTAAACACCTAACTAATGTACTTAGATTTCAACATTATGATCTATCTAACTTACCATTACAACCTAGTCTAGACCCCCCCCCCACATATTCATGGCCATAATGTGGCCCCCACTAGAGGATTTTATTTGAATAATTTATAAGATTATGTCTCATCTTTATGTGAATATTACACATTAGTTTAACATGTGTTGGAAGTTATAAGAGTTAACCTTTAGAACATAAGCTTTCATTCTCACATCTCACTAACACACACACCCTTCTCCTACCTCTCCCTCTCCTCTCGGTCGTGAGCCACCCACTCACCACCATCTTCATCTTTCAACTCTCATCCATTCCATACATATCCAAAGGTGTAAGAAGCAACATAAGGAAGCTAGGAACTCTTGGAAGTTGAAGGACCTCTCATACAAGCTTTTATCCACCTCTTCTTCATCTTGTGATCATCCCTAGCCTTGAGCTAGTAGTAAGACCATCTCCATCCATTTTTACATCTTATTAAGTTGGTTAAAAGATGGTAAAAGTTGTTAATCATGAAGAACACTATGAATCTTGAACATGAAACTTGAACATAAGACTAAAATCATAAGAAATCAAGTAGTTTAAGTGTTGTTATGCTTGTTGATTGTTGATTGCTTATGTTATTGATGTAATCATCATGTGATCTTGCTAGATAGTGATTAAAGACACAATCTAGCAAGATGAGAGGATGATTATGTTAAGGATCAAGAGATCATCCTTATGTTACAACATGAACTTGAAAGACTTAATGTTTTCTTGTAGTTTGATGATTAAAGCGAATATAAAGTCTAGTAAACATATGATTTTAAGAATGATTTTTAAAGAAATCAAGTTAAAAATACAAGATTTACCTAAACTTGGTTCTTAAAGAAATTAACCATATTTTTGGTGGTTAATCAAGTGTAGAAATATATATTTAACAAGAAAAACTCAAGAAGAAATATTTTTAGAAAATCTATTTACAAGTTGTAAACATCTAACTTCTTTAATAATGATGTTTTTAAATAAACAACCACACTTTAAAGGGTAACTAAGCCTACTAAATACACTAGTAAGTTACAACAAATTTTTGTAAATTTTAAAGTTCATGAAGTAGTGATTAATGCTTGATTTTGGCAAATTGGTAAGGGTTGATTGGTTTATTGTGATGATTTATAAAAGAAAATGATATGCTTGAAAGCATGGAAACCTCCATTTTTAAGGGGAAACTTTGGCAAAATTTTTCTAGAAATTTAACACTTAGAAAAATATTTTTAAACAAATATTCACAAGTATATTTTAAACCCTGAATTTTCATATAAAGTTTGCCGTAGATTTTGTTACAAAAATTATAAATATTGGAGGTTGGTTTTTGTAAATAAAAGTGACTAAGGTGGTGTTTGTTTTTTGGCCAGAAGTGCTTCTGGCCACTTATGTCTGCGTCGCGCAGATGCGCGCAGACGTTTGATGTCTGCAGCTTGTTTGTTTTCCGAAAGCACTTCTCACCAAAAAGGTCTTCCCCACCTCTTCCCCACGCAGACTTGTCCATATGTTTATAAACCACTTCTCACCTTCAAAACACAGACACCCTCCACAGACCTCTTCTCACCTCTGCATCCCCGCCACCACCTCCACCACCACATCTCTGCCACCACCTCCACCCCCACATCTCTGCCACCACTTCCACCTCCGACACCACCACCACATCTCCGCACCATCATCTTCATCTGCAAACAAAACCCCCAAAACCCCCAAACATCTCCGCCACCATCTTCATCTTCATCTGCAAACAAAACCCCCAAACATCTCCGCCACCATCATCTTCATCCGTCACCAGCATCTTCATCTTCATCTGCATCTTCATCTTCAGCTGCATCCATCTCTGCCACCATAGAAGCAAAACCCCCAAATCGATGGTGGTTGTTGGTTGTGGTTAATGGCTAGGGTTTGCGGTGGTGGTTAACGGCTAGGGTTTGCGGTGGTGGTTAACGGCTAGGGTTTGCGGTGGTGGTTGTTGGTTGTGGTGGTGGCAGGTGGACGGTGGAGGAGGTGACGGTGGTGGCTGTGGTGTAGTGGTGACGGTGGTGTAGTGGTGACGGTGGTGGTGGTAGATGAAGGCAGAGGGAGGAGAGAGAGAGATCGAGGGAGGAGAGAGAGATCTGTGGTGTTGTGTGTGAAGTGTGTGTGAAGATCTTTTTGTATAAAAAAACAAACCCTCTTCTCCTTGCAGACTGCAGACATTTGGTCCACTTCTTCTCCTGCAGATGCCTACAGATGTGGTCCGCAGACTGCAGACCTTTTTCCGCAGAAAAAACAAACAACACCTAAATATGTATTTAGGAAAATATATATTTAGATGTCACCATGTGTGTGATTATTTGTATATTATGTGTATTAGTTATATTATTTTAGGACTTGAAATAATATAACTCACCCAAAATACCAACAATTACAATCCAAAATATTACAAAAATTCCAAGAAATAAATATATAATTTATATCCAAAATATTGGAGAAACCGAACAAGGAATATAACTTACAAAATATTCCGGAAATAAATTCATAAAGTATATTTTGGTAATCAGTACTTTGGACACCAAGAGAACAAAAATATGATTTTCACAATTATTACAAAGATATATCATATTTTTTACAAGAAGAAAATATATTATTTTTGGGTAAATAAAAATATATATTTTCTTGAAATTATTAGAAGATATATTATTTTTGGGAGAAAATATATAATTTCTTGAATAAATATGGAATACATTATTTTTGTGTGAAAAATAGATTTATATATATTTTCTAAGTTAAACTTGAAAATATATTATTTTTTTTGGGACTTATATGGAAATATAAATATTTTTGCCAAGGGAAAAATTATAAATAATTTTTCTATGTAATATTTCTTAAAATATATATTTTGGGAATATATATTGATGGATTTTTATTAGAAATATTATTCCGGAAAATGAATACAAAAATTAAGTATGAGAATACTTAATAAACACAATAAAATACGTATTCTCGTACGTATAAATATACACCGGAATACGCCACTGATACTTGGCAAAAATATACAAGTATAAGAATACGAGTATGAATACACTCATCCTTGGGAAGTTATACATGTACAAATACATAAATGTGACAAGTTAAAATATATTATTTTAACAATTATCCCAAAATGTAACAAATATAATTTAAGATAAAATATTTATTATTTTAACAAATAATTATATAACTTGGAATAATATTAAAAACACAATGAAACGTAACTCAAAGACACTAATTAAGACTAAGTCAAGGCACGACCTGCCCGTCTAATAAATCATAGTACGTTGTAGGTAGTGGTGCACACGAGTAGCAGCTTTGGGTTACATTGGATACGAACAACGCAAGATTGTGAGTTCATGTCCCACTTTTCTTTTAACTATTTTCGGTTTATAACTTCGGGGGTGAAGTACATGTTACAAATTGTTTACAAACGTTTACATATGGTATGGTTAGCTAAGGAATGAACTGTTAGATCATGTGAGTGGTGGGTACAACGCTTAAGACCATTAATCCTCGTAGTAGGACCGAGGGACATGAGTGATAGATCTATTTGGGTGTAGCGAGCCCCACCCATGTCGACCAGGATTTGGCCCATGAGGTAACTATGTCTTACAGCCGGAGGCCCGGTACAAAATCTGCTAGGATTGAGCCTTCCTGCATCACGTCACACATATTAATGGCCTTGCAAACCATTAATGGATCTGTTTTCCTTGTTTTCTTTCATACCAGGATTTACAAAGACCTACATACTTTCAATGATTTCAAGGTTTATTCGTGCACACATACAAACTCATGAACTCGCTTAACTTTTGTTGATGTTTTCGAACTACATGTATTTTAGGAAACTAAGTATGGATCTGGCGGGCGTTTGAAGTTTTCAAGGGTTGTTTGGAATAAAAGATGTCATCCGGTGTCTAAGGGTTTGGGGTTGTGTATCTTATCCTGGATAAGATACATAGTCCAAAACTTAGTTTTTAGTAGTTTCTTTTGTCGAGTCCTTATGGAACTCTAAAACAATTTGAATGGTTTGTAATTTGGATTTGAAGTCTGTGTTTGGATTCTAAGACAATATCGTTGTGATGTTTTTAAACTTAATCTATGGATGAACATCTTTGGTTTTTATCATATAGTTGTTTGTTATGGCTGAATGCAATGATATTAAGCAAGTCACACATAATCACGCTTCCGCAAAAGTCAGGGTGTGACATGCTTTGTCGGGTCCCGGGAGTGAGAACGAGCTGAAACGTTAAACACACGAGCACACGGGAGGAATTTTGGGCTTAGTGAAGGATTCTCATGGAATGAAAATGGATATTTGAGAAGATAGATAATTGAATTACAAAACCGTAGGCGAAAATGATGAATAAAACGGAGTTGAAAAGAGAAAGTTATGAACGAAACCGTATTCTCAATAAGCGAGCTACTCGCCACTTGCGACCAGCAGAGCATAGGAGGCCATGGGGCGCGATGTGAAGCCTTGGTCAGCGCGTAAAAGTCCATAATTAAGCCCTCTTTAAGCCCATAATTAACCCTAATGAATCCCATAAAACCCTAGATGGATTTGGAAGAACTTGGGCAAAAATTAGCAAGCTTTTGGAGCGTTTTTTTGAAAGAGAAGAAGCATAGGTTGAAGATTAGAAGCTCTAGGATCATTCAGCTCGTGGATTTGTCAACCCGGGTTTATTAGTTGTTTAACTTTTGATTCTTTACCATGTTTTGTCTTCTTGTTAAACTTCTTGTTTTCGAATTGTTCATGATGTCTGGCTAAAACTTACGTACTACCTGGATTGTGATGAACAGATGTTAAAGTTTTAATTTTGATTCAGATATTTGTTATTTATGGATCTTTTATGTTTAAAAATAACCCTCATGCTACTCAAAAGTGTATGAAATATTTATATGAAAATATATATATATATTTAGAGCATATCAGTAGGCCTTGAGCAAATTCGGCCTCCAACTATGCAAAACTTCTACGATTCAATGGAATATAGTGAAGGAAATTGTGCCGCAAGAGGAGTGTGCCCAATCCAAATGTCCTGTCAAAATAACAAAGACACACCATTCCCAAAATTGCCCTTAATTAGCGATATGAAATTGATACCAACTTTGAGAAATGCATCCACTATTTTAATGACATTAACCCACGACCCTGGAATAGTCATCTTAGCTAAAACTATTGACCAAGCTCTTACATTACTATGGATTGCCCAAACCACTTTCCTTCGTAATCCGTTGTGCTCCACCTTGAAGTGGCACCACCATTTGGCAAGCATAGCCAAGTTGGCATCTCTGAGCGAGCCTAGCCCCAACCCCCCAAATTGAACCAGGGATATCACATTTTTCCAAGCGACCCAACCGGGTTTCGATTTATCCTTAGAACCACCCAAAAGAATTTCCTACGTAAGCTTTCCAAAACCTAGATAACATGCACGTGAACTTTATATAGTGAGAAGATATCCGTAGGCAATGAGTTGAGAACCGACTTAATTAGAATCACTTGACCTCCAAATGAGAGATGTCTAGCTTTCCAAATCGAGAGGAGGTTCCGAAAGGTATCCAACACCAGTTTCCAGTTCCTACCCAGATTTATGTTTGCACCCACCATTAGGCCCAAATACTTGAAGGGTAAACTCCCGACATTGCAATGAAGAATAGAAGCCATATAGTGAATCTCATTTCCAGTCACGTGTATGCCGAATAACTTACTCTTTGCCTAATTGACTATTAAACCCGGGGCAAAATAAAAACATCTAAGAATCTGACGTAGATTCCTAGCATTTAAATGAGACCATTCGCTACTAAAAACCACATCCTCTGCGTAAAGTAAGTGAGATAAAACCGGCCCATTAATCATACATGGAATACCACATCCTCTGCGTAAAGTGTAACGCCCCAAAATCTGAATGTTAATATTTGTCGTGTGTTCCGATATGACACGTCATGAAATAAATAACTAGGCTATTTAACCTAGTTAAGAGTATGGTCAAAAGAATTAAAAGAGGAAGGTAATGTCAGTTATGTTTTAAAGACAAAATCCGAGGGGCTAAAGTGGAACTAACGAAAGTTGGGTTATTAAAAGAAAAAGATCACACACACACACACACACACATTTCGTGTGTGTTCTGGATGGATCGATCAGGGGCTCTCAAGAGCCCCAAACCCTAAATCATCAAAAGCTTCAAATTGAAGAATGAATCAAGGCCCAAATTCACAACCGAGCATGAATTAAGTTTAAGATTGGTGATCATGGGTGAAGTGGGTTATGTTCTAATCCGTGAGTTAATATGAAATTGATCATGTACAAGGGTTAGAATCTTCGTATAGAACATGGGTTATGTAGGGTTTACGTTAATTTGATGATTAGAGGTGAAACCCGTTAGTTAGGGTGAAGATGATGACTAGAATCACCTCCCATGTTCGAGTCTTGTTGAAAGATTGATGTATTATGGGGTTATGATGAATACTTGTTAGAAAAATTAGGAGAAATGTGATAATGATATGTTTGATGTTTGTTTGGGAATGATACATGATGATTAGTAGTATGTTTTGATGGGTTATGTATGAGTTTAGAAGATTTGAGCATGAAATAGTTGTACGTTATGCTTAAAAGGTAGTACTCGCATCAAGTGTATGATGAAATGTATATAGTGTCATCCGTATAACTGAATATGATGTTACGAGTATATAATGATAAGTCGATGGTTAAATATGGTATATAGTTGACTTTCAAAAGTCAACTAAGCATAAGAAACATGAATTGACACGTGGTCGTAAAGGCAGGATTATAGGAAATTCGTATGGTACATGTCATGTCAATATGCGTTGTTGTGATTATATGATGAATTACATGAGTTTAAACCGATATGAATATAATCATATGAGTTATGTATGTTAGAAATGACTAATGAAGGTTAAGGGTGAAATATGCGATTGATATGATTGTTAACATGTACGAATGCATATGCTAATAGGAGCGTGATCTTGATGAAAAGAGCGTATAGGAATCATGTCAAGACGGACGCAAGCATGAAAGGATAGCGGGTCAAGAAAAGGCGAGGAATCGGATACGAGCACGGACGCATAAGGTAAGTGATTTCCGTAATCACTTCTTAGTACAAGTAAGTAATAAAGTGTTGTAATGAATTAAACATGATGTTTGAGGTCAAATATGTGTTAAAGTCTTTCGTCGTAAATGATGGGTTCAAGGTTAACCAAAATGCCCTTGATGGGTATTTTGGGGTAAACGGTCTTAAAAGTAGCTTAGAAACAAGTTATTCTATTAGTGTAATGTTTTTGGACAAGTATGGAAGTGGGGATTATGGTTTGGTTAGTCGTAGACCAATTAATGCGCGAATACCCTTAACGGGTCAAAAATAAGCATATGAACGATAAGGTGTTAAGAGGATGCAAGACATCCAAGAATTTAGTAATTTATGATAGACGACACTGAAATTATTATGTTTATAAGAGGTTATGGTAAAACGAACAAGTTATGTTGATGAATGCATGAATGGGTCAAAGTTGGGTAAAAGGGTAATAAGCCGAAGAGTTAAAAGTCTGAAATTTATTAAGTCGGACGTTGGATTCTAGTTCCAATAGATGGAGAATTAAATTACGGACGTGTAGGAAAAAGAATCGGGCAAAACGGGTAAAAAACGAGAGAGTTATGCTCGTTTCCGTGAAACGGGATCGTGCTGGGAATATGCAGCAAGTTGCTGCACTTCTTCTGCCAAAACAGGGGCCTAGCGTGACGCCAGGGCCCTTGGCGTCACGCGAGCCCCCCCCCCCCTGGTTGGCGAAAGTTGCTCGTTTGCTCAGTTTTGGCTTGGGAACTCGTTTAAACGCGTTTTAAGTTGCGTATGACTGATTTAACTCATGTTTTGTGACCATTAGGGTAAGCGTATGTGTGGATAGGTATGTATGGATGTTGTATATCTTTATACACGTATGTAGAAGTGTATGTAAGCGTGTATGCGCGAATATATGTAAGATTATGGTGTGTAAACTAGTACATAAGGATATATATATGAAGACGTATGTGAGTAGGCAAGTATGAGTCGGGTATATTGCAATGGTTGATTGAAACTATAAATGTAGGCATGTATGTAGGTGGGTACGTATGTATGTTGTATAAGTATAAGTGTATGTATGTGTATGTATACGTAGTCAAGTGAGTATGTACGAAGGTATGCACGTATGTAAGTTGTGAGAAGGTATGGAATAAGTATGTACGTATGTATGTATGTATGTTTGTATGTAAGTATTTATGTAGGTTTGTGTGTATGTATGTATGTAGGTATGTATGTATGTATGTAGGCATGTAAGTATGTATGTATGTATGTATGAATGGATGTATTTAGGTATGCACGTACGTGTGTATGTAGGTACATAGGTATGTATGTTGCCATGTGTGATCGTAAGTGTATGTATAGGTTGTATGAAAGTATGTACGCATGCATTCAATGAATTTGAGTACTAACGATAATAACATCGTGCCTGGTGATGAAGTGTAACGCAGGATACCAAGGAAGTCTCACTACGGATCGTATGATCAGAGGGAAAGCCGGGATGTAAAGAGTTAATGAAATGAAAAGTAAACGTGTACAAATCTTGTATGCTTATGATACGTACTAACGTTATGAATTTTATGTGGTGAGCGCAGGTAGTACAAGCCATGAGGATTACCAAGGAGTAGAGATCGAAGATCGAGTCACAAGACGGATTGTACGGGAATGTTTAAATATGTAATTTAGTGTCGATAAGTTATGTTCTTATATTATAAAATGAATTTTTAGAATGCAAGATGTATGTCATGAAAGAAATTTTCAGACTCGAAATTCCGCTGCGTCGTTTTAAGGTTAAATGTGTTAGGGTCTTACAAGTTGGTATCAGAGCCCTGGTTTGAGGGAATCAAGTACGAGAAGGTAAGTACTTGAACTCAAACTTGTGTGCTCTTGAGATAAGAAATCCGTACAATCTAAGACTCGATCAAGATCCAAGGTAAAGGCTGATGAAAGTATGTATTTATGTATACGTATAAAGAAACTGACGTTTTGTATGTGCAAGGTAAGCATAAGTGTTGGAAGAGGATGATCCATGAATGCAGTCTAGGATGAATACTAAGGCAGGCAAAGAGGTAATAAGACAAATAGGCAAATGAGCCCAGGTACGTGAATTTAATATGTGGGTGTAAGTAACGGTAAAATTCATTACGGGAAGGAGAATTTTAAAATAAAAGACAATGATTGTATAGTAATGAAGTATTGGAAGCGATATACGCGCCGAAACCTAAATCTACGGACATAAGGTGACAATTACATGAAGGCACGAAACTACTATGTGGATCGTGTACCTGGCCAGTACACGAGAAACGTATGACGTTCGTGAGATCATGATAATTGTTACAGGTATGTCCGGTAGAGTTGGGTAGCAGGCGGGCGTGTGGGTGAAATGGGAAGTAAGACTCTCGGGAAATTGAGAGTACTATGTAAGAAGGAAAAACATGCCTGATAAGAATGAAGGATGTTGAATCCGTGATTAAGTGCGGATCAACGAGATATGAATAATATGTTTGAATCCGTGAGACTGATTCAAGGAATGAAAGGTATGAATGCAATGTTTGAATCCGTGAAACGGATTCAAGGATGAAAGGCATGGATGTTAAGTTTGAATCCGTGAGACGGATTCAAGGATGAAAGGCATGAATGATATATATGAATCCGCGAGACGGATTCAAGGATGAAAGGTATGAATGTAATGTTTGAATCCGTGAGACGGTTTCCAGGATGAAAGGCATGAATGTAATGTTTGAATCCGTAAGGCGGATTCAATGAATGAAGAAGCATGAATGATGCGTCTGAATCCGTGAGACGGATTCAAAAATATAAAAAGATGAAATTAATCCGCCTAAGAAGATGTCGACAGTTTGACCATGATTGAGTCGAACGGGTCATAAAAATAAGTATAAAGTAAAAAGTGATAGTATAATAGACGAAGTTTTGTATAAGTTACGTGTTAGATGTGTTAGTAATTGACTCTTAGAAGTCAGAATGATGACGGGCTGTGACCCGGACAATAACTTGAGAATGGGCGGGAATGGTAAGCTTAGTAAGAAATATTGAAACGATGTAATAAGGTCTTCGTAAGTAAGCATGAATGGAAGGAAGTACGAGCGTGTACTTCAGTTGGCGAAATGGTTAATTGAATGAAAGGATGGCATGTAATAAATAGAATGTGTGGTATGTTATAGCAGGTACGTAGGAAATTGTAGAAGGGTTATAGGTGGGTAATCACCTAGTGTAATGAATGTTTGAATGACATATGCTAACCGCTGATGTTGTTGATGATAATGTTAGAACTATTGATGTAATGAAACCAATCGTATTGGTGAAAGGACGTGCACGAGCGGAAGCTCATTATACGAATGAATGAAACCTGGCCTGTACGGCTAGTACTCGAGGAGAAGACAATCGATCTGGGTTGAGGATCGTGGTTTGGGAAATGAAAAAAGAGGTTAGTAAAATGTTTAACTCCTGATTGGAGAGATATGAACTATTTATACACGTAAATTAAGTAATGCATGAAGTGAAATCAATAGTAATGTGAAATGAACGAAATGATTTAAAGATAGCATAAAAGTATGCAAGGTATACGTAACTGTAGAAAAAGTAGAGTAAGGTTAACGTTAGAGTTAAGCAAGTAGGTGTGACTATGAAATAGTAGTTTTGTGGAGGTAACAAAACAAAAGTTAAATGTTATACAGAGTATGTAGAGAATGTAAATTTTTAGAGGTGAGATGGAGATATTAGATCCATTAAGAATGGATCATGTTAAAGGACGGAAGAGTATGTGTATTGACCAGTTATTGACAGGTCAAGTAAATGAAAATGAAAATGATATAGGAAAGAATGATCAGGAAAGTATGGGCTAGTGGTTGTATGGATGGGCTGGAAGAAAAGATAATGTGTGTTCGATGAAAGTGAGAAAGGTTTCGGGGACGAAACCTTGTTTAAGGGTGGTAGACTTGTAACGCCCCAAAATCTGAATGTTAATATTTGTCGTGTGTTCCGATATGACACGTCATGAAATAAATAACTAGGCTATTTAACCTAGTTAAGAGTATGGTCAAAAGAATTAAAAGAGGAAGGTAATGTCAGTTATGTTTTAAAGACAAAACCCGAGGGGCTAAAGTGGAACTAACGAAAGTTGGGTTATTAAAAGAAAAAGATCACACACACACACACACACATTTCGTGTGTGTTCTGGATGGATCGATCAGGGGCTCTCAAGAGCCCCAAACCCTAAATCATCAAAAGCTTCAAATTGAAGAATGAATCAAGGCCCAAATTCACAACCGAGCATGAATTAAGTTTAAGATTGGTGATCATGGGTGAAGTGGGTTATGTTCTAATCCGTGAGTTAATATGAAATTGATCATGTACAAGGGTTAGAATCTTCGTATAGAACATGGGTTATGTAGGGTTTACGTTAATTTGATGATTAGAGGTGAAACCCGTTAGTTAGGGTGAAGATGATGACTAGAATCACCTCCCATGTTCGAGTCTTGTTGAAAGATTGATGTATTATGGGGTTATGATGAATACTTGTTAGAAGAATTAGGAGAAATGTGATAATGATATGTTTGATGTTTGTTTGGGAATGATACATGATGATTAGTAGTATGTTTTGATGGGTTATGTATGAGTTTAGAAGATTTGAGCATGAAATAGTTGTACGTTATGCTTAAAAGGTAGTACTCGCATCAAGTGTATGATGAAATGTATATAGTGTCATCCGTATAACTGAATATGATGTTACGAGTATATAATGATAAGTCGATGGTTAAATATGGTATATAGTTGACTTTCAAAAGTCAACTAAGCATAAGAAACATGAATTGACACGTGGTCGTAAAGGCAGGATTATAGGAAATTCGTATGGTACATGTCATGTCAATATGCGTTGTTGTGATTATATGATGAATTACATGAGTTTAAACCGATATGAATATAATCATATGAGTTATGTATGTTAGAAATGACTAATGAAGGTTAAGGGTGAAATATGCGATTGATATGATTGTTAACATGTACGAATGCATATGCTAATAGGAGCGTGATCTTGATGAAAAGAGCGTATAGGAATCATGTCAAGACGGACGCAAGCATGAAAGGATAGCGGGTCAAGAAAAGGCGAGGAATCGGATACGAGCACGGACGCATAAGGTAAGTGATTTCCGTAATCACTTCTTAGTACAAGTAAGTAATAAAGTGTTGTAATGAATTAAACATGATGTTTGAGGTCAAATATGTGTTAAAGTCTTTCGTCGTAAATGATGGGTTCAAGGTTAACCAAAATGCCCTTGATGGGTATTTTGGGGTAAACGATCTTAAAAGTAGCTTAGAAACAAGTTATTCTATTAGTGTAATGTTTTTGGACAAGTATGGAAGTGGGGATTATGGTTTGGTTAGTCGTAGACCAATTAATGCGCGAATACCCTTAACGGGTCAAAAATAAGCATATGAACGATAAGGTGTTAAGAGGATGCAAGACATCCAAGAATTTAGTAATTTATGATAGACGACACTGAAATTATTATGTTTATAAGAGGTTACGGTAAAACGAACAAGTTATGTTGATGAATGCATGAATGGGTCAAAGTTGGGTAAAAGGGTAATAAGCCGAAGAGTTAAAAGTCTGAAATTTATTAAGTCGGACGTTGGATTCTAGTTCCAATAGATGGAGAATTAAATTACGGACGTGTAGGAAAAAGAATCGGGCAAAACGGGTAAAAAACGAGAGAGTTATGCTCGTTTCCGTGAAACGGGATCGTGCTGGGAATATGCAGCAAGTTGCTGCACTTCTTCTGCCAAAACAGGGGCCTAGCGTGACGCCAGGGCCCTTGGCGTCACGCGAGCCCCCCCCCCCCTGGTTGGCGAAAGTTGCTCGTTTGCTCAGTTTTGGCTTGGAATAAGTATGTACGTATGTATGTAAGTATGTATGTATGTTTGTATGTAAGTATTTATGTAGGTTTGTGTGTATGTATGTATGTAGGTATGTATGTATGTATGTATGTATGTATGTAGGCATGTAAGTATGTATGTATGTATGTATGTATGTATGGATGTATTTAGGTATGCACGTACGTATGTATGTAGGTACATAGGTATGTATGTTGCTATGTGTGATCGTAAGTGTATGTATAGGTTGTATGAAAGTATGTACGCATGCATTCAATGAATTTGAGTACTAACGATAATAACATCGTGCCTGGTGATGAAGTGTAACGCAGGATACCAAGGAAGTCTCACTACGGATCGTATGATCAGAGGGAAAGCCGGGATGTAAAGAGTTAATGAAATGAAAAGTAAACGTGTACAAATCTTGTATGCTTATGATACGTACTAACGTTATGAATTTTATGTGGTGAGCGCAGGTAGTACAAGCCATGAGGATTACCAAGGAGTAGAGATCGAAGATCGAGTCACAAGACGGATTGTACGGGAATGTTTAAATATGTAATTTAGTGTCGATAAGTTATGTTCTTATATTATAAAATGAATTTTTAGAATGCAAGATGTATGTCATGAAAGAAATTTTCAGACTCGAAATTTCGCTGCGTCGTTTTAAGGTTAAATGTGTTAGGGTCTTACATAAAGTAAGTGAGATAAAACCGGCCCATTAATCATACATGGAATACCACAAAAATACCAACTTGGCATGCCCTCTTTATAATACCACTCAACGCCTCCATAGCGATTAGGAACAAGAAAGGTGATAAAGGATAACCTTGTCGGAATCCACGACTGCACTAGAATTCCACTATAGGTGAGCCATTAATTAGAACAGAGGCTTGAGCCGGAAACACAATCCCCATAACCCCAGATCTCCGTTACTTTGAATAAAAGATATATTGATAATTGTATTAAACCGTTATTAAACCAACTATCTGAAAAAGCAAGAATAAAACTCCTTTACAATCTTTCTTTTGCGAAAAAAATAAAGGTAAAAAGTAGACCTGGTAATTTTGACCCAAAAGTATGAATTTGGGTTGATTTGGACTTTTAAAAAAGAAGTTATGGGTTGTTTTGGGTTGACAACTATAGGTAAGGGGGTTGAAATGGGTAAATAAAAAAATGAACTAAAAATTAAATGGGTCAGGATGGGCCACTGGGAAATGAAAGATAGGTCTGGATGGGTAATTCCTTAAAACATAAATTGGTTTTCCAAATCCAAAACTCAAAGATCAGAACTCACGAACACCACTACTTGGAACACTACTGTTCGTATTGAACAAACATTCATCCTCCATATAACCATCATACTCAAAGATCAGAACTCAAGAACACCACTACTCAGATCTCTTCATAGTCTTGTTAGGTTGTTAGATCATTACAAATGTCATCCTTTTCATCTTCAATTTCTCTCTTTAATCTTTGATTTATGTGATTTTGTTCGATTCTACATAGTCATCGTAAACGTTTTATCTGCTACTGGCTACACAAAGCTTTCGAAACAATTCACCTGACGTTGTGTTGTCAAATCGAAGATATTCGCCTAAATCGGACGTTGTGTACCATATAGGTTCTACCATGGTTATGGTTTCTGATAGACAACTTTTATTTATATATATGCGTTGTGGTATTGAAGTAAAGTAGCAGAGTATTTGGTGGTATTGGAGTAAAATTAATGGCATTTGGTTATCTTCTTAGGATGTAGATTAAGTGTTCGATGAAATGCTTGAACCGTTTTTGATGAAATGCCAGAACTGTTGATGTAGACCAGGTGTTCGATGAATTGCCTGAATGGTTTTCAAAGAAATGCTTTAACTGTTGATGTAGACCAGTTCGATGAAATGCTTGAACTGTGTTCGAAGAAATGCCTAAACTTTTGATGTAGACTAGGTGTACGATGCAAAGTCTGAAATGTAATGTCTGTACTTATGAATTTAGGCTTGGCAAAACAAACCCATTAACAAATTTTGGGTCAAGATGGGTATTTAATTTAAGAGTTTGGGTTCTTTTGGGCCAGCAATAAAGTGTTGGTAGGTCAGGATGGGTATAAGTAAATAATGTAAAAAAGGCGGATGGGTCAGGATGGGCAACACAAAATCAAACAACAGGTTAGGATGGGCGCTCCCCTCAAAAGCACGTAGGACGTCTGGGTTCTCTCAATTAGATGTAAGCTTTGTTCGTTACTTTGTTTTAAATATGACTTCGGTTTTTGTAGGATCGAATTCCGACCTGAACGAGTCGTGTAGAAGAGTTTTTCACCGAAACAAGTGGCGGAAACAAATGTAACGATGTAATTCAGCACGTATATACTTATAACTGTCGATATTATTGATATAGAAGACGTTTACAACCTGTCGACACTTCGGCAGCACTTCGTGGCTCACCAGAAGACAAACACCTACGACTCTGTGTGAGATCCGCTCATAGCACCTATATATAAGAGTTCTGGTCCGCTTATAAGGTCATGACACAAAAGCGGACCTCATTCTATGACATATGAGCGGTCCTCAAAATGACATATAAGCGATCCACACATAAATGAAACAGTTTGACCGAAAATATCATCTAATAATACATTCAACATTCTTGTCTTATATGAAATGATGTCATTGTGACATCACTTTGATGATGTCATGATGACATCATGCTTGAACATTCTTCGCAACGAACCGAGACACAACTGAAGACGTAGACGACAGACGGATGCACCAACAAACTCCCCCTCGGATGTTGACGGAGTCTTTAGTGTCGAGTCTTTGCATCTTTAGTCTTTATCAGTCCTCTCGAACTCTCTGAAGTGTCTGACATTGTAAGTATCCTCAGTCTCTATCTTCTCATCTCTTTTCATCACTAGCAAACTCTTCACGAACAATCTTCAGACTCCCCCTCTCAATCAGCTGGGATCATAGCCTGACATTCTCTTTCCACAGGTTCTTAGATCGTAACCTGGCATTCTAACAAACTCAGGTTTCGGAACCTGGCTAACCTGCACAACTCTACCCAAAAATAAATTTTCTGATGACCAATTGTGATTCAAATATAATTCAACAATTATTGTTATTGATGAACCAATTGTAAAATTATCATTTTCACTTTCAAACATCATACTCTCCCAAACCATCTGTTCATCATGTTTAGCACTTGGAATTTTGAAAATTAGCTCTCCAACACCAGTTGTCAAAAATCTTTTTGTATTTTTCAAAATTTATGCTAAAACACACTAAAATCTTTTTGGATTTTGAATATAAAGAAATGCAGTAATGAAATATTTACAAACAATATTTTGTGAGTTCGTGTAAGAGGATCATATCAGTTTTTGAGACAAATCACCAACACCGTTAAGCTTCATTACATTTTAAGTTCTAAACGATTCACCTAGATTGCCAGTATATTGATCCACTTAAATTTTCACACAAAGTTCAATTGATCTGAGATACGATGTTAATTGTTTTAAGAGACTTAAACTTATCCGTGTGTCCCACTACTTGAATATACTCCCGTATCCAGATCCCAATATTCAGTCTTACAGGTGAGTATACCACAGATGATATCTGTCAGGGGAATAAATTATAGTACGAGGGCCGTGAGAGCTCAGGTCGATCTTTCGATACGCAGAGAGATGACGGCTTCGACTTTTGGTGTGTCCCTTTAGAGGATCTTTTGTTTCAACAGCCATGATTAGCATTTTTCAATGTTTCATCATTTTTTAGCTGAGGGTGAGCTATATTTCAAGCAAGTGTAAAGTATTATACGGGGACTAGGTCAGAAATTTCTTTCAGCAGAAGTCCCGGGATAATACCCCAGATATCACTGAGCATAAAGACCTAGTATCTCAGAATAAGGGACCTTTCAAACGAGATTTCAGGGGTTACCTATATATCCAAGATGTTGTTCCCCACGAAATAAGCAAGTTTGAATTTTAGGTTTATATCTCGTCACAATCTACTAAATGTGCAAAAACCTACTGGCATATCCGCAGTGAGATTGTTTATCACATTTTAACTTCCATTTCTTTAGCATGTTGTGACAGTCTACTGATGTACTATCATTTCCTCTATTCACAACTAAACTCATTTTTTGAATTTTATCATGTTTTTGTTTTTTTTTTTCAAATTTTCAAATGTTTTTGGATTTTTCTGAAATTTTCTACTCCCCCTAAAATGCAAACACATTTTAGGAAATTTGAAAATAAACAATACAGTAAAGTGACAACTGATATCAAATTGCACCAATTCGCCATCCACTAGGCATAAACAACCAGAACTCCCCTTTTCACAAAACAATTTTCTCATCATGATTTCAAAACACTTAAGTTTGTTTTAATCAAAATGATTTTTCCGGAAAATAAGTTTTGTTGGTTTTATCACTCGTAAAGTTAGGGGTTCATCACATTGTTTTACATTCAACCACTTGTAACAAATCAAGTACAACTTAATGTCCCTGATTTACCACTTGCATGTATGCAACCTCTGTACCTCTTGTAAAAATATTCTCAACATTCAAACCTATGTAGGAATAAACCTCTACACAAACCATTTTACCAATCAAGATGCCGATTCCTGCTTCACACTTACCAACTTGGAAGCTCCGGCGTAGTCATACTTAACCTGTAAAATACTAACAATTTTAAGAACTTTTCATACAAACTCATAAAACATGAATGATGCCGATTCCTGATCCGCGATAAAAACTTGGGATCTCCGGCAAGTCAGGTTTTCAAGCAAAGAAAATGTCCACCCAAGCCTGACCAGCCTTGGGTGTTTTCAATTCAAAAGCAGTTGGAGTGTAAGTTGCTTTCTTTTTAGCATAAAACTCCTTAACCCCTTTAACCTTCCCATCGACCATCTTTCCGAAAATCTTCTTAATTTTTCCATTAAACGCTTTCTCAACATCAAAATCATTCTTATCAGAATAAAATTGATTTGAAATTTCAACCTTTTCAACCTTTGATTTAAAATTCTCAGCTCTCAATGGTGGAAAATGAACATCATCCATTAGAGGCACTGAGTTTTCACTTTTTACCTCAACCTGTGGCTCCTCCGATTTTGTGGAATCAGATTCATCGCCAGATTTTACCTCTGATTTTTTAACAACCCAAGCTTGATTGTCAAGATTTCCCTTCTTCTTGTAAAACCTTTTCGAACACTCACCAACTTCAAATGTAGAATTTTTGAAAACTTTAAATTGTTCAGTTGGTGATTCGGTTTTATCAACAACAACTTCTTTCATTTTTCCAGAAACTCCCTGTTTAATGTTTGTCGCTTTTGGACAGTTCCATGCAATGTGACCAACTTCATTGCATCGGAAACAGGTTCTTGTTTCTTTCCTTTGATAAGCTCCATTCTTCATCTTTTCAGCAAGAAACTCCTTGTTTGACTGTTTCCAGAATGAGCTCTTTGCTTCTTCTTCATGACTAGTTCCTGCAACATATGTCATTTTTGATTTAAAATCTCGAACATATTTTTCATTTTTATAGTTTTCAGGTGGAATAAAACCAAGTCCTTTCTTTTTGTAGTTACGATTGTGGTTTGATTTCTTTTGAAAACCAGAACCAGAATTGTAACCCTTTTTCTTGTTTATCCGCTGTTGAACTCTTGAAGTGTATTTTTTAGGTTTTTCAATAAGATTTAAATCTTTTATTTCAGAAATACTAATTTCTGTCATTTTGAAAACCTTTTTGATCATGTCAAAACGAACACTTCTTATTGGAAACTCTTTATCAAAATATAATTTGTCAGAATCATTCAAAGTATATACAACTTCAAATGTTTCATCATTCAAATTAGATTTTGACAATAAAAATTCTTTACTATAAACCCGTTTTTCCGACGATTTTGAATTCTTGACAGACGAACTTGAACTTCTGACTGACTGACACGAACTTTGGGATTCGGACTTTGACTCTAACTCCTCATCCTTATCCAACACCTGATCAACCACTCTTTTTATCAGTTCTGACTCATGATCTGTGTCGGACGCTGTGAACGTGACATCAATATTGTCCGGTAAAACATCAGTTATCTCGGACTCCAACTTTATATTGACTGCCTTTTTTAATTCTTCCTCGTTAGGTTTCCTAGACGAATACCCTTCCCAAATCGGAGGCGGACACTTATTATAACATACACCCTGTTTCTTACCAGTATCCTTTTCCTTTGGCTTTTTGGTTTTATCTTCATCTTTAAATGCCTCGAAACCTTCAACTGTTGGATAAATTCTATCCATTACGTAGTCACAACCTTTGTAACTTTGCAGCAATCTTCTGATTCTTTCATTCTCAGCTGCTTCATTCTCCAACTCTTTCTTCCTCTTTGCACATTCTTCTATGTACATGTTAATCTCTTTCTGCTTTGTCATCATAGTAGCATTCAACATCTTCAAAGCTTTCTCTCTTTCAGAGTTAGTCTTTTCCAGGCTATTCACAGTTCTGTTCAATACATCATATGACTTTTTCAAATTCTTTACATCAAACAACAACTTTTCTTTCAACTTTTCTAGCTCACTAAACCTCTCATCTTTTTCTATACATTGTTTACATGACTCTAAACAAGTAAGACAGGGTTTTGTGATTTCAACGATCTTCTCGACTTCAATTATCTTTTCAACTTCCACAATCTTCTCAGTCACTTTGACCTCTTTCATTTCCTTTGCAACTTTCCTTTCTTTTAGTTTCTTCAATTTTTCTGCAAAATAAAATTCAAAAGTGTCAGAAGATAAATGAGTTTTTCCTAAATTTATCTGTTCCATCTCTTCATCACTATCACTGCTTTCAGAAGAAACAGATTTTCCATCTTGACTCTCCTCATCATCCGACATCACAACCATCCACTCCTTTATCAACTCTGGCTTTTGAACAATCTGAGCAATAAAAGCTTTAACATTAGGATCAGCTGGAATGTACTTGTCCCAGCTAAAACCATCAACTACTTTCTCGTCATCTTGATCCATGATGCCATAGTAAGCCTTCTTGTTTGCATCCTCGATCATTCTTCCATGTGCCGTTTGAGGTTCCTTTTGTTGATGTGGTTGGTGAGTAATTTGCTGATAAATGGTCTTCCGATAATAATCATCTTTCCCAGCAGACTCCTTTGCTCCTCTCGGTTCCTGATTCTTGCACTCCCTTTTAAAGTGGCCTTTCTCTCTGCAACGAAAACAAACAACTTTAGATTTATCAAATCCTAGATTAGAAAGATTTGCATCCAAGAAATCATTTCTTCCTGTAACCAATCTAAATTTTCCTGCTCTCCTCAAAACACTCGCCAATGCCCATTTAATATCCATTAGTTCCAGCTCCTCTGCATCAATTTGGTCATAATCTTCCTTTGTGAGCATCGGATTACCAATTCTTCCGGCAATCAATCCTTCATAAGACTCTAATGCAGTGACCAATAATCCCATATGATGCTTTACAACTTCTTCAGAATAATTTTGACCGTTTTGAAGATGTAGAGCTACATTGCACTGAATCGAATGCCCATTTCCAGCAGATGCACTTTGAACACTTGGAGGATTCACCGTTGAGAACCCACTAGTGTTGACTGATCCTTGACTGCTAGGTGTAGACTGATTTCCAGCACTAAATGCAGTTTGTATCTTTGGACTGACTTCAGCAGTTTGAACATTTCCTTTATAATACAATTTGATATCTTGTTGATGAGTAGAACTGTTCATTCTAGCAATTTTCTGCTGCTCCAGATCCTGTGCCTCCAACTTCTCTATAAACTGTGCAATTGATAGCTTTTTATACTGTCCTGAATTTTTCAATATCATCATATATGTACCCCATTCTTGTTGCGGTAAAGCATCAGCAAGCTTTTCAACCCATTCTGCTGCATTTTTCTTAATCTTCAACTGTGACATGGTACGTACAAGATGACAATATCTTTCAATAAGACTCTTTGTTGTTTCACCAGGCATGCACGTAAACAGTTCAAACTCCTTTTTCAACAAAGCTGCTTTACTCTGTAACATTTCAGTGCTTCCTTCAAATTTCTTTTCAAGTGCTTCCCAAATAGAATAAGCGTTTTCATCATGCTGAAGCAACACAAATATGTCTTCTTTTATCGCTTGTTGTAGCAAATTGATCATCATTTTCTCTCCTCTATAACTTTCCCTCTCTTGTTCAGTAAATTCAGATATGATTTTATCAGCTCCCGTTGTATTCTTTGGTCTCTCATACTCAGTTTCAATACTCTCCCAAGCTTTTAGATGATTTGCTTGTACCCAATTCTCAAACCTTTTCTTCCATCCGTGATAATCTTCAATACCCATGAGTTTTGGGGGTTTTTGCATTGTTCCGGTTTCATTTTCTGCATTCATATTTTGGGCAATGGAAGCTGGAGTAGTCGGGGTAGCAAATGCGTTGTAGAATTCAGAATCCATGTTTTGATATCGAAGAATTTCTTAAACAAGCTTTCAAACGAACTGGTCTACCTCGTAAAATACCTGTCGACACCGAACAACACACAATCAGTTTAAATGTTTATCAATTAACTGAAAGAGACTGTTACTCGAACTGGTGACAATTTTTGATCGGATTGAAGGTTGACACACTGTGCGGACTGAACGTTGACCAACTATGTAAACTGGATGACTCAAATGACTTTTCGACACCTTTGAACTCCGAACCGTGCGAACTGAACAATTATCATGCAACTTGATCACATGAAACAACCTGACTGACCAATGTACTGTTCATACGAAACAACTTAATTGTTCAAACAAAACTGATCAATCCATGCAAACAAGGATTTTCTTTTGTGAGAACTGACCGGAACCAAAACTCAAACAACGCAACCTGTCGAATCTTACAAACAACTTGAACTAAAATCACACACTACTCAAACAACTAACACATATCAATTCAAATTATCATACTAATCCGACCATATACATCAACAACATTTATCATTTTAATACATATGGACTTAGAACTATTAAATTTCTGAATTGTGAATGGGCCTTCACAACATAAGCAATCACATAGACTCAACAAACAATACAATTTAAAAAAAAACAAATTTTATAACAATGCGGACCGAATTTTTTATTTAAAATGTATAACATGAGCCGGTTAACCAAATGATCTGATAGGACCTAAAAATTATTCAATCATATTAATATGTTGGTCCGTTAATTTTAAAAATGATCTAATATATTCACACACAAAAATCTGAGACAATCACATGTAAATGACCACTTTACTTAATCACCATATACCAATTTTAAATGCTGACAACTGTTGATGACTATCAATGATTTCTGACACACTAAGACTTATGAACCGACAATATGAATATCTAATGTAATATGATTGGACCGTATGAAAAATGTTCACATACACAGTTTTAATGAATTCACATGCAATTCTGATTAACTGACAACATGTAAAATGACAATTTTTTTTTAAAATTGCTGTCAAAATAGTATCACAAAGCAATGAACATTCACATTTACCAATATATGCAATCACATGCAATCTGTCATTTTCACATGATCAAACTATAAATGATATTGATCAACTTTCAATTTTTATGCACAGCTCGATGTATATTTCAAACGGTTCACACTACACAAAGAATTTTCGATAACATCACATGCTCATGTCTACAATTATTATCACACCACTCGATGAACAAACACGTGAATACTAAGTGTCACTATGAGCGGACCAGATGATGTCCGGATAAGCGGACCAGAAAAATGGATCTCAAATGACTGTAACTACGAGCGGACCACAACTGTCACTAAGAGCGGACCACAACTGTCAGATAAGCGGACCAGAAAAGCGAACCACAACTGTTACTAAGAGCGAACCAGATGATGATGTCATCAAAATCACGAGTTCGTATGAGCGAACCTTCAAAAATCCGATGTTTTAGGTCGATTCAAGCTGTGAAACTTTCAAGGATTGATCAAAACATGTTTACGCACAATATATGTGAAATTTGGCCGATTTTGACCGTAAAAAGTTTTGTTTTTCGGAAAAGAAAGGTGTAGAAACAGAAATCGCTGTTGAATTGTATAAAACTCTTCTCCACTGGCTCTGATACCAATTGTAGGATCGAATTCCGACCTGAACGAGTCGTGTAGAAGAGTTTTTCACCGAAACAAGTGGCGGAAACAAATGTAACGATGTAATTCAGCACGTATATACTTATAATTGTCGATATTATTGATATAGAAGACGTTTACAACCTGTCGACACTTCGGCAGCACTTCGTGGCTCACCGGAAGACAAACACCTACGACTCTGTGTGAGATCCGCTCATAGCACCTATATATAAGAGTTCTGGTCCGCTTATAAGGTCATGACACAAAAGCGGACCTCATTCTATGACATATGAGCGGTCCTCAAAATGACATATAAGCGATCCACACATAAATGAAACAGTTTGACCGAAAATATCATCTAATAATACATTCAACATTCTTGTCTTATATGAAATGATGTCATTGTGACATCACTTTGATGATGTCATGATGACATCATGCTTGAACATTCTTCGCAACGAACCGAGACACAACTGAAGACGTAGACGACAGACGGATGCACCAACAGTTTTAAAAAGAAGTGTTGTTTCTAAACTAGATGAATATCTTTAAGTATTGTTTCTAAACTACCGGCGAAACACGATACGAGTTTTGAAAATTGGCTGAACTTTAAACAAATTGTTTATGGGACGTTCATGGGTTCCGGTCAGAACGGGCCGCTTTGAAAAAATGGTTATTTTGCTTCGGTTATGATGTGTTTGGGTCAGAATGGGTCGCTTTAAAAAGAGTCGTTTTGGTTCGGGTCAAACATGGAGCTTTGAAAAAAGGGCCATTTTGGTTCGTCATAAAGTACTTTACGAATAATGACTGAAGAGTTTAAGAGGGGTGTGAGGTACTTCCATTTATTTGAGTTGGTCGGTTTTGCTATGAAGTTTATAATTTTGTTTTCAACTGTTGTAGGCTATGGTGTTAAATAATGGTTGTTGGCTTGAACTATTTGAGCCGTATCAGTTTTTTGAAGCATACAAGAATTATCTGCAGATAGACATAGTTCAATGAATGAAAAACATTGTCAAATTTTGGTTGTCTTCAGTTTTATTTCTTAAATGGGTTGGTAAAAAATGTTGGTCAAAAGTCTGCTGAAGTTTAGCATACTGCCTTTTTAAAAATTTGGATTGTTATTACTAGTATTATTATTATTATTTTAAAAACACTTGAAATACATACCTTTATTAATTTGGTCATCCCCAACATTTTATCGTTTTTTATTTTTTTATTTTTTTTCGTTTGTTTTCGTTTTTTTTTAATTTTTTTAATTTTTTTCGTTTTTTATTTATTTTTTCGTTTTATTTATTTTTTATAATTTTTTTTCGTTTTTTATTATTATTGATACCCATCCTGACCCAAACCCATTATAACCCAAACCCATCCTGACCCAACCCTTTCTGACCTTCTTCTTTCTTTTACCCATCTTGACTCAAACCCATCCTAACCCAACAACCAATCCAATCCAACTCATCCATTTTGCCACCTCTAGTAAAAAGCATCTTTCCACTCAAAAACTCACTTTTTGTATATAAACATTTTAAATTTTATCTGTCCATATTAGTGGCTAACAACTTGTTTAAAGTAACATCTTAATAAATAAATCCTCTCAATCTCTCATAATTCAATGAGTTAATTTATCTACAGACGACGGTAACAATAATAATAGGGGAATTGACCTGTAATAATTCCACCTAAACCTTATTGGTCATTAATAATTCCATCTCAGAATAATCCAATCCATCTCAAAAAAAAAAAAAAAAAAAAAAAAAAAAAAAAAAAAAAACCAGTTCCACCTTCACCTAATTTTCCTACAATGGTCCCCCGTTAAAAAAACTTAACGGAGTTAATCTTTTTTCCAAATTACAAACAGATTTTTTAGGGCTTTTGATCAGAACGATGATACGATTCCATTGATATAAAACTTACTTCGAAATGGTGCTCCAAGTGACTTGATTTTGGTTAATTGGAAATTTAAACACCCGAATTGAAGCGGTGTTTTCATCGTTTGGAGCACCATTTCGAGGCAAATTTTACATCAATGGACTCGTATCGTCGTTCTCATCAAAAGCCCTAAAAAAATTTGTTTGTAATTTAGAAAAAGCTTAACTCCGTTAAGTTTTTTTAACGGGGGACCATTGTAGGAAAAATAGGTGAAAGGTGTGACTAGTGGGGGAATATTCTGAGGTAGGATTATTAATGGCCAATAAGGTTTAGGTGAGATTATTACAGGCCAATTTCCCATAATAAAAATATTTGTTTAACGAGGTTTAAATATTTAGAAAATATTGATAATCCCTATATAACATTTAGGAAGTATCATGAATAGTATTCTTTTTTTTTCTTTTCTTTTTGACTTCTTTTCCTCTTTTCTTTTTTATTTTTATAGTTTTACCTCATAGCTTTTAGGCTTTGGGTTAAATTAAATTACGATTTTATCCTCACTTTAAAATTACGATTTTACCAATAGTTTAAAATTACGTTTTTACCTCAATTTTAAAATAAAATTATGCTTTTGCCCCAGTTAAGAATTACAATTTTGTCCTCCGTTCAAAATAACGATTTTGTCCCGTTTAAATTTACGGTTTCGCCATTAGTTTAGTTTTGTTCCTCCCAGCTAAATTACGATTTTGCCCTCAACTTAAATTTACATTTTTGTCATCGTTTTTGTTCGCTTTCCCAGTAAAATTACGATTTTGCCCCAATGTATAACTACAGACACAAGATGGGGGAAAAGTGCTAGGAAGCTGTCTGGCACTCCCCCATTGGCCCAACCAATTTACGATTTTATCACTGCTTTAAAATTACGATTTTGCTATCAGTTCAAAATTACGCTTTTACCCACAGTTGAAAAAAAATTATGCTTTTGCCCCCACTAAAAATTACCATTTTGCCCTCGATACAAAATTACGATTTTGTCCCGTTTAAATTTACAGTTTTTCCATTAGTTTTGTTTTCCCCCACCTAGCCAAATTACATTTTTGCCCTGAATCTAAATTTATATTTACATTTTTGCCATCGTTTTCCTTTGCTGTCACACCCCTTTCTGCGGCGGAAGCACGAGGTGTGATCATGAAAGGTTCTCATTGCATACGAAGAGTAAACATGCTACATGCTCGTAAAACAACATCAAATGCCATGATTTGAAAACATAAGTTTAGCGTTTACATCGCTAGACAGCTTGAAACATTGTCTTAAAAGTTTACAACTTTATTTAAAGTTAAACACAAGCGACATCTACGAGCATAAGCAAGACCACGCGCACACCCATCCTAGTTACCTGAAATACATGTGAGTTTTGGAAAAACGTCAGCATAAAGTTGGTGTGAATTCATGCAGTTTTGTATTTCATGTTTGTATACTTTGTATGAAAACATAGTTTGTGAGTAAATCAAGTTTTCATATATAAATCCAGTTTCATGTGTACACCACGTACCCATGTATAATTCAATCTTTTCTTGAGTACCCTACGTACTTCAAGTTATATATTGTAGGTCCCTCTCGAGGATGAGATAAAACCTTATCCTTGTTATATCAAACACACTAGCGAGTGCGGAATCCAAGCTAGCATGCAACCGAGAATTTATACGAGAACAAGCACAAACACAACACGCAAGATTCACCGATTAACACCACATGTATTAATACGAATGAAGGGTCCGGTTACAAGCTCAATGTTTACAGATATGTTCTATAAACTCTCAAAGTGTGTGTGTGTGCTCCTGTCTCTCTCTGCCTTATCTCACTTCTGTTGCCTCTCTCTTACACCTCTATTGAACACAACACACTACATGGGTATTTATACCCGACACAGCAGGTCTGGTCGAAGGATCAGACAGATTGATCGAAAGATCATCTGTCGACCAGAAAGCCCATCGAAAGATCACATTCACCACGAAGGATGATATCCTTCGTGGTCTATCCTTCGAGTTCATCCATCGAAGGTTATGTTTCGAACTCATCTATCGAGGTCCATCTTTCGAGCTCATCATCATCGAAGGATATAAGTAATCCTTCGATGACCATCCTTCGACTCAAACATCTTTCCACCATGTGCTAACTGTTTGGTCAAGTCAAACCAGGAGGATGGTTGACTTGGTCAAACTTACATCGAATGCACATAAAAACAAACCTAAGACGTAACTCAGACTAACACAAGACATCGTTTTGTATCATGACGAAATACAGACAAAGTACAGACACAAGTGCACCAACAAACTCCCCCTTGGCTGTAGCTTTGTCTCGATCTTCGTGTCTTCAAGTCTTCAAGGCCGAGTCGAACCGAGCCGAGTCGCGTCCACACAAAGTGCATCAACAAACTCCCCCTTGGACGCTACTCGTGATGGTTCGTCTTCTATGTCTTTCATGTCGGAGGATCTTCAAAGTTTTCACGCGTCGTAAGCAGAAAGTGTATTAACAAACTCCCCATTTAACTTAGGTAGTGTGTCAATAAACTCCCCCTTAGATTGAACTCTCCATTGAGTCATCCTCGTGAATCTTTTGACTTGTCAATTCTTCAGATCCTTGTGGTGTTGATGAAGGGACAGCGGCAACTCGATCATCTTATCCTTTGAGTGCCTCCACTTCGTGTCTTCATTCCAAAGCTTTTCATCAAACATGTTCTCCTCGCCTTTAGCATCTGCACATGCAAGAAAGCTAAACGCATAATGAGAACAACCGCTTGGAATATAGTTAACATTTAAACTAACGACACATATGAGATCAAATCTCAATCAAACACCAACCGACAGCAGTTTGAAAGTTTAGAAAAATATTCATTTTGATCCTTTAACTTTCAAAACTCGTTAACTTCGACTGTTTATGAAGATGCAATTGTTTTCCAGCTTAAGATCAGGATTTTGGATAGGATAGACTCGAGTTCCAACATCGGTCAATCAAAAATAAACTAGAAGAAAAATCTTTTTGGATTTTATAAAGTTTAAATTAAAACACACCTAAAATCTTTTTGAAATTTTCATATTTCAAATGTAAAGACGGAAAGCAATAAATAAATATATACAAAGATGCATAAACAGAAAACATTAAATAAATATTTACAGACATTCTTTTTGCGAGTTTCGAGGGTAAGAGAATCATATCAGTGTACGGTCATGCCAAAACGCTCTTGTTGTTCTTTTAGTTAACATTAAGATAAGCATCCTATAACGATTATCGGTATTGTTGTCCACTTAAGCTCAGCTTATCATTTGTAATCATGGCGAGGGAATACGTTAAGGTATAATTTATACTTACCGACCGGTGTTCATCCACATCACGACACATTCCCGTATCAAGGTATGCACGAGGATTCATCTTACCGGTGAGTATACCGATTATCATCTGTTTGACCGTATATGATGTGAGATTCTCACTTATTTGATTTGAAAACAAGCCCTATGTGATAGAGCACTTATTGATGAGGAACTTGATTTTCGATGCATGAGAGCACAGGAGCAAGTCCGTGAACATGTCAGTACTTTCGTTCAGCAGAGAGACGAACTTGACTCCCGGAAAGAATTTGTGATATATTATCACTTATTTGTTTGGACATGTGATTGTTGATCACTTATTGAGGTCGTATGCAGTATGAACACGTATGTATAGTATCATGGAAGATCTAGACTTGCGTCCCCGTTATTTTTCGGAAAAAGATACAACCATGATACCCAGATGATAAGCAGCATAAAGACCGAATATCTCAGAACCTCGGCAATCTCTCAAACGAAATTTCGGTACTAAGACCATATGCCAATGAATGGTTCCCACCCAGGTCTTCAGTCGATTTAAGTTTATATCACCCTGCACACTTTAAAATGATTGTGAGCCTACCGATACATCTTATATAGAGCTGCTTATCGTTTTTCATTTAGGTTTAAAGAGGTTTGGACAGACCACTGATGTACTATCATTTTCTCTTTTGCTCGCCAGGAAACTCATTTTTGTTTTTCTAATGTTTTTGTGTTTATGAAATTTTTCAATGTTTTTGGATTTTCCAGATTTTGGATTTACTCCCCCTAAAATCAATAAACTAAAATAAATTTAAAACACAAAGGTATTTACAAAAATGATTTTCCGATGTTGGTTAACTCATGTTTTACTTCAATGTCGTTTACCAAAATTAAGTGTTAATCAGAAATGATTTAGCGAATTTTGGAAAAATCAGTTGGCATGTCGGTTTGCGGTGCGGACCATGACAACATTGTCTGGCCAAAGAGTGCTGAACGAGATAATAATTTACAAAGCAGCGTAAATATCGACAAGTATAGGAGAGATTAGAAATTTAAAACCGTATCCTGCAACTGCATCGTGCATTGCCAGGAATTTGAGTGCTCTCCCAAACTGGATATCCACCCGGTGTGGATTTCAAAGTCGATTCGTTGTAGCTACTTAGAAATCTCTTGACAGCAACAAGATCAGAAACCTTTGGGTCCGGCTGGTCGTCCACATTGCACCAGCGAGGGTCTTTGTCTTTCTCTTTCAGAAGTAGTGTGCGGTTGTTCAACCCATGCCAAGGCGTCCGCACACCTGGTTGGTTTGTTCAACAAACACTTTTTCTTCAATCACACCACGAAGAAATGTACACTGCACGTTCATCTTGTAGATTTGAACTTCAGACGTGCTGCAGGTGCGTACATTTTGATTTGAAATGACCCCGTTCGCCACAGTTAAAGCACTTGACAGCTTGCTTGTCGAACCCATACTTGGTGTCTTTCTTGCTATCCAAGTTGGTTCTCCCCGTCCTTTCCATAAACTCCTTAGCTCTTCGAATTGCACTAGCAAGAGCCCATTTGATATCCATCATTTCAAACTCTTCTTTATCCACTTGCTGATAATCTTCATTGGTTAGATTGATATTCCCAATCTGACCTGCAACTAATCCACAATAAGCACTAACCAAGGTATTCAACATCTCCATATGCTCCTTGGCTACTTCGACACTGACTTTGGAAAAGTTGGAAGTGTCTAATCTGACTGTGTTAGGATTGGAAGTGGCTTGAAAATTTGAAGAACTTCCATAAAACCCTTGCTGTTGCGGTTGTTGCTGCTGAGCTGTCGGTTGCACATTCGGTCTTGAAAACATCGTGTAAGCTGAAGGATCAAATTGATCTGTTGTTGAAGGTCCGGTGTTAGAGACGAAGGCTGTTTGAAGCTTCGCGTGTTGAGAAGCTGGTCTTTCTCCACTGATACCTCCTGCAATCCCAAAGTACATTTCTGGATTTTGAGGAGTTTGTGTTCTTTTTGCCTTCAGCTTTTCTTCAACATCCTTATTCTCCAATCTTTGAATTAATTCATAAACGGTGATTGTTTCTAAAACACCATTTTCTTTGAGAATTTCAAGATAACTGCTCCACTTTGCTGGTAAGCTATCAGCGAATCTCTTCACCAATTCTTGTGGAGTGGCAGTGACTTTAAAAGCAAACATCTCGCTCAACAAGTGATGGAACCTTGTAGATAAATCTGCCAAAGTCTCATTCTCCAAACACGTGAATCCTTCAAACTCTTTCTTCAGTAGTTCTTGTTTGATCTTTCTAGATTGAGCATTTCCTTCACACCGTAACGTGAGCATATCCCACAAGCTTTTAGTAGTCGTGCAGTAAACAAACTGGTGGTAAATGTCTTTATGAAGAGCTTGTGTGAGAATCATGAATGCTTTCTTTTCTAACTCAAACTTCTTTTTATCTTCTTCAGACAAAGTGCTGTAAGTTTGTGGATTAGATCCTGCAATTTCCAACTCATTTTCAAAAGTTGTGAAGAAGCACATCCATAGGTCTTGACCTTGTCCCTGAACATAAGTTCTCAGCCTTTCTTTCCACCATCCCCAATCATTGATGTGATTTAACTTTGGCGGTTTTGTGCTTGTACCAGTTTCACTGTCATTCTGCATCATAGATTGAATGCTGTTGCTTTGATTTGTGACGAAAGCCCATTGATTTGCAGTTATCATTGCAGCTTGAGGTGGGGCAATAGCTCGCATCCATGCATTATTGTCGAAATCTGACGTGGATTGCGTAGATTGCATAGCTGATGATTGTGGAGTCGAAGTTATTTGAGTCCACGCGGTTGGATCCCACTGACCGTTTGTTCCCATTTTATGAAAATTAATATATTAAGTGAAAATTGATTTAAAATTTGAAAAATAAGAGAATTTATACGAGAACAAGCACAAACACAACACGCAATTTATACGAGAACAAGCACAAACACAACACGCAAGATTCACCGATTAACACCACATGTATTAATACGAATGAAGGGTCCGGTTACAAGCTCAATGTTTACAGATATGTTCTATAAACTCTCAAAGTGTGTGTGTGTGCTCCTGTCTCTCTCTGCCTTATCTCACTTCTGTTGCCTCTCTCTTACACCTCTATTGAACACAACACACTACATGGGTATTTATACCCGACACAGCAGGTCTGGTCGAAGGATCAGACAGATTGATCGAAAGATCATCTGTCGACCAGAAAGCCCATCGAAAGATCACATTCACCACGAAGGATGATATCCTTCGTGGTCTATCCTTCGAGTTCATCCATCGAAGGTTATGTTTCGAACTCATCTATCGAGGTCCATCTTTCGAGCTCATCATCATCGAAGGATATAAGTAATCCTTCGATGACCATCCTTCGACTCAAACATCTTTCCACCATGTGCTAACTGTTTGGTCAAGTCAAACCAGGAGGATGGTTGACTTGGTCAAACTTACATCGAATGCACATAAAAACAAACCTAAGACGTAACTCAGACTAACACAAGACATCGTTTTGTATCATGACGAAATACAGACAAAGTACAGACACAAGTGCACCAACAAACTCCCCCTTGGCTGTAGCTTTGTCTCGATCTTCGTGTCTTCAAGTCTTCAAGGCCGGGTCGAACCGAGCCGAGTCGCGTCCACACAAAGTGCATCAACATATATCAATCCTCTTGAGTACCCCACGTACTTCAAGTTTTATATCAATTTTAGTATGGTATGAATTTTAGGTAATACAGTATTTCTGTAATTATCAGATTGTTAATGGGTTGCAAAGCCATTAACATGTGGCACGACATAGGAAGTCACCAAACCTAAGGCATTTAATTGGTATATTCTGAGACACAAAAGCACTACTCGATTCTCGCCCCGACCGAGAGTGTGGCTGCCAGGCACCCATTAGATCTAACCTTTTGTTCTGCGGTCTAGGTATATTGTTGATTAATGGTGCTTCTGTACCCTATTCGTGACACTATTTCTCATAACGCATCCTACTTGGTTCTCGTCCTCACCAAGCGCGTTTCTTGTTATCATTTCTCATAACGCATCCTACTTGGTTCTCGTTCTCACCAAGTGCGTTTCTCATATTCTATTATTTCGTCACACTTGGTTCTCGTTCTCACCAAGTGTACTTCTTGTATTCTTATATTTCGTCACACTTGGTTCTCGTTCTCACCAAGTATGCTTCTTGTATTTATATCATACCAATTATAAATATTGTACATTTGTACATGTATTTCACCCCCGAAGTTATAAAAACTGAAAACAGTTAAAAGAAAAGGGGGAGCATGAACTCACAACTTTGCGTTCCTAGCGTCGTAAACTCCACCGGATTTGCTTAATTAACGTCGTAACCTATACGCGTTTTCTTAACGTTAGTCACTAGACTTGCGTCGCACAAGTACAGTCACTCTCTTTTGTGTATATTTTCCTGTGTTAAAAATATTCTTATATTTTTAACTACATATCTTACTTATATTATTTTCTCTAAAATAAATATAAGTCTTTTGTGTTTTGCACTTTGCACCCGAATTATGTATCTTGTATGTTGTATGTGTATTTTTATGTTTATACTCCTCATGAGTATTTAGTGTATTTTTAAGTCTTAATACACTAGCACGTATAACACATACTATATACACTTAGCACAAAAGTTGGTGATCAAATAATATATATTTTTCTTTCAAAAATATATACTTAATATCCATTTTATTCTTGAAGAAATCCTCATTTCTTATCACCAAAAATTAGGGAAACCTTAGTAATACTTTTAAACACATTTTTAGGGAATAAGTTTCTCAAAAACTTATATTTTTCTAAGTGTCAAAATTTATAAGAAATTTGACAGAGTTTCCCCTAAAAATGGAGGTTTCCCATGTTTTCAAAACATGTGTTTATTTTCTTTTAAATCGTCAACAATCATCAACAACAATTATCAACAATACTCACCATTTCCTCCATTTCATGAACTTGATTATTTAAAAAAAATGTGTAGTAACTTACTAGCACATTTAGTAAGTCTTGTTATCTTTAAAAAAAAATTTAGTTTCTTAAAAACTTTATTTTTAAAGAATATGAAGTTTCACAACTTCTAGTCGAGATTCGCAAAAATATTTCTTTGTTAAATTTTTCTTGTGACACAAGTGTCTACACACTTGTTTATGTACTAAAATGCTTTTAGTTTGGATAAGATCCGGGCTTTAACAACACTAATATTTTTGCTTGGTTCTTCCGAAAAACCACTTGTAGATCTTTAGATCTACATGTTTAGAGTCTTATTTTACAAGAAAATTTACTTTTACACAAGTTCATGTCTTATGAATGGATGGATCCATCATCTTTTAACTTTATAACTTTTACATCCTACTAGTTCATGCTTTCTAACATGGACTAGTATGTCTAGATGATGATCCATCTTGTTTTTACTAACGACAACATCAAATAATAACAATCATACAAGATTCACAGGATTTACACACATATCTACTCTTTATCCAACTAGTTTATCTTTCTTTCAAGACTTTTAGTTTTGATCTTGTGTGTTCTTAAGTTTTAACCGTTAAATCACCTATTAACCACTATAAACAAGAACAATATGGTGTTTTAGAGCACTTACTACTAGCACAAGGCTAGGGAAGAAACAAGGCGTAAAAGTGGTGGATAAAAGCAAATGAAGGAGGTCCTTCAAGATCCGTTGCTTGCAACCTTCCTAAATAGGCTCGAGACACCTTAGAATCACCTTGGAATATATTGGAATGGAACAAAAATGTTGGATGTATGGTGGATGGATGGAGCCGTGAACTATGGAGGAGGGAGGAAGAGATGAATTTTGGTGAAGTGTTGTTAAGGCCTTGGGGTTATTATAAGCTTACTTCCAACAAGTGTGTAACCATTGGATTATATGCCTCCCATAGTACAAGACACAATCAATTAAACAATCAAATAAAATCCCACTAATTAGGCCATGTGGTCGTATTCTAACATGGGGGAGGGGGTCTAATTGTAAGTTGGAACCATGTAGTTAGATTATAATTTAATTTCAAGTATATGGTTAGTTTAGTGTGTTAAGTAATATATAGTGTGTTAGGGTATTCGGGGACCCTAACTAGCTTAGAAAAATAAAAACAATGCTTCTAGCATTATTTTGATGTTCCGGGTATTACCCGGTTGTTCGGTTATACACCGGTTCGTTAAAGCGCTAAATTACACTTTTTAGTGTCTTTTAAGTACCTTTTTGTATCCTTTCAGTTCCCAACACTTAGGGAAATATTCTGGATAATAAAACGACATTTCTGCATAATATTTATATATCCAACTACTGATTTATTGCTGAATTATCTAAAATTCTGCACTTAAAGTGCGTTTCTGGTGCTTTTTAGTGCTTATTTTTGCTTTCGTATTGCATATATATTAACCCTTGTATGTACTCTTGGGTTTTAATGCATTCTTGTTGTCGGACCTACACCTAGGCCTCAATTCTTATGTCTGTCTGCTCTCTGCAGTTCTGTTGACACAGTGTGTCTTACCGGTGAGTTTACTATTATTTCTGACGCAACGCTCTCGTTTATGCATAAAGCAATATTTTGTAGTATACAACATGCATAAATTCACTTGTTTAATCATGTGTTCAGAAATTGCTGACAATTAAACTCATAATTGCAGTCATTAAGCAATAATTAATGTGTACGGAAATTACCGGTTTGGGCCAGTTGTCACAGTCTCCCCCCGTTAAAAGAATTTCGTCCCGAAATTCAGACTAAACTCACTCTCGCTGGAGTCTTCTTGAATAGGTGGGGATACTTTTTCTTGAACTGGTCCTCACGTTCCCATGTGTACTCGGGTCCGTGCTTAGAGCTCCAACGTACTTTGACAAGCTTCACACTGCTCCTCCTGGTCTTGTTGACTTTCCAGTCAGTAACCTCAACGGGTTGCTCTGTAAATCGGAGGGCTTTATCAATATGCACTTCATCCATCGGGATGATCACGTTTTCTTGTGTTGGACTCTTCTTCAGGTTGGATACATGAAACGTATCATGTACTCCATTATGTTCTTCCGGTAACTCCAACTTGTATGCCACGGTACCAATTCTCTTCAAAATTCTGAATGGTCCGATGTATCGTGGATTCAGCTTTCCACGCTTTCCAAACCTGACTATGCCCTTCCATGGTGAGACTTTTAACAACACTTTGTCTCCCACCTTGAAATCTACCGATTTTCTATTTGGATCAGCGTAGCTCTTTTGTCGTTCTCGAGCCGCCTTAATGCGCTCTCGGATCTGCGCAATCTTGTCGGTGGTCTCTTGTACAAGTTCAGGACCAACCGTACATTTATCCCCGGCATCTGCCCAACATAAGGGCGATCGGCATTTGCGGCCATACAGAGCTTCGAACGGTGCGGCTTTTATGCTCGTATGATAGCTGTTATTGTAGGAAAACTCAACTAAAGGTAGATGAGTATCCCAGCTGCCGCCTAGGTCCATGACGCATGCACGAAGCATATCTTCTAACGTTTGTATAGTCCATTCGCTCTGGCCGTCTGTTTGCGGATGGAATGCCGTGCTCAGATCTAACTGAGATCCGAAGGCTTCCTGAAATGATTGCCAGATTCTTGAGACAAAGCGTCCATCTCTGTCTGAAATGATTGAGATTGGCACTCCATGACGTGCCACAATTTCTCTTAAGTATATTTCTGCAAGCTTTCCAGTGCTATCCTTCTCTCGGATTGGTAGGAAATGCGCGGACTTCGTCAATCGATCAACTATTACCCATATCATATCGTGCCCTCTCGGGGTCCTGGGTAATTTTGTTATGAAGTCCATCGAGATTTGTTCCCACTTCCATACGGGAATCTCTGGTTGTTGTAGTAGGCCGGACGGTTTCTGATATTCTGCCTTAACCTTAGCACAGGTTAGGCATTTTCCAACATAGACAGCAACGTCGCTTTTGAGTCTCGGCCACCAATAATATTCTTTCAAGTCTTGATACATCTTGTCCGACCCTGGGTGGATCGAGTATCTTGACTTGTGCGCTTCATCAAGGATGACTTCTCGTAGGCCACCATAGAGCGGAACCCAAATGCGCTTTTTAAAGTATAAGGCTCCCTCTTCATTTGGTGCCATGTACTTCAATGCACCCCGGAGGTATTCAGCTTTACGATTCTCTTCTTTAAGGGCTTCTTGTTGTGCATCTCGGATGCGTGCAGTGAGGTTCGTTCGAATCGTCATTTCCAGTGCTCGAACCCTTAGGGTCTTAACCCTTTCTTTTTGGCTCAACGCGTCCGCTACAACGTTCGCCTTTCCAGGATGGTACTTAATCTCACAGTCATAATCATTAAGCAGCTCGACCCAACGTCGCTGGCGCATATTCAATTCTTTCTGATCAAATATGTATTGTAAGCTTTTGTGATCTGTGAAGATTGTACATCGAGTACCATATAAATAATGTCGCCAAATCTTCAAGGCGAATACCACTGCACCCAGCTCCAGGTCGTGAGTGGTATAATTTCTCTCGTGAACCTTCAATTGTCTTGAAGCATAAGCGATGACTTTTTGGCGTTGCATTAGCACACAACCCAAGCCTTGTCGTGAGGCGTCGCAGTATACCACGAAGTCTTCAGTGCCTTCGGGTAGTGATAGTATCGGTGCATCGCAGAGTTTGTTCTTAAGTAGCTGAAAGGATTCTTCTTGTTTGTGACCCCAGTCGTACTTCTTGTCTTTCTGGGTAAGGGTCGTTAGCGGTTGAGCTATCTTTGAGAAATTCTCGATGAATCGCCGATAATATCCCGCTAAGCCCAAAAATTGTCGAACTTCAGTTGGGGTCTTGGGAGCTTCCCAATTCTTTATCGCTTCAATCTTGGATGGGTCTACATGAATGCCCTTCTCATTCACAACGTGACCAAGAAATTGTACTTCGCGAATCCAGAATTCGCACTTCGAGAACTTTGCATAAAGCTTCTCTTTCTTCAGTAGTTCCAAGATGGTTCTGAGATGTTGCTCGTGCTCTTCTTTCGTTCGTGAGTAAATCAGGATATCATCGATAAATACAATCACGAATTTATCGAGATATGGTTTGCATACGCGGTTCATCAGATCCATAAAGACCGCTGGCGCGTTTGTCAATCCAAATGGCATCACAAGAAATTCGTAGTGCCCATAGCGCGTTCTGAATGCAGTCTTTGGCACACTTTCATCTTGGATTCTCAGCTGATGGTATCCAGATCGAAGGTCGATCTTGGAATAGTAGCTTGATCCTTGCAGTTGATCAAACAAGTCATCAATCCTCGGTAGCGGATACCGATTCTTGATTGTGAGCTTGTTCAGTTCCCTGTAATCGATACACATCCGCAGTGTTCCATCCTTCTTCTTCACGAACAATACTGGAGCTCCCCAGGGTGAGAAGCTTGGCCTTATAAATCCTTTATCCAACAACTCCTGGAGTTGTGTAGATAATTCTTGCATTTCGGATGGAGTAAGTCGATAGGGTGACTTGGCTACAGGAGCAGCTCCCGGAACCAAGTCTATACGGAATTCGACTTGTCGTTGCAGAGGTAGTCCTGGCAGATCTTCAGGGAACACCTCAGGAAATTCCTTCACCACAGGAATGTCTTCGGATTTTGGCTCCACAGCCTTCTTGTCTATAACGTGTGCTAGGAAAGCGACACATCCTTTCCTCAAGCACTTATGTGCCTTCATACAACTGATGATTCGTAGAGGCGTGTTTCGTCTTTCTCCATGTACGATGAGAGTTTCATCATTCGTCAGAGGGATGCGAATGATTTTCTCATGACAAATAACTTCAGCTTTGTTCTTGGACAACCAGTCCATCCCGACTACTACATCGAAGCTACCCAATTGAATAGGTAGGAGGTCGATGCTAAATCTTCGTTCCCCAAGTTCTAGTGTGCAGCCTCTAACAACTTCGCCCGATTCAACAAGTTTACCATTGGCTAGTTCTATGGAATAAGGAATTTCTAATCTACTAGATTCTATTCCGAGTATGCGTTTAAATTCCACAGACATGAAGCTATAATCGGCGCCAGTGTCGAATAATATGGATGCAAAGCGATTGTTAATGAGAAACGTACCGGTGACCACGTTAGGGTCCTCGCGTGCGTCTCTTGCTCCGATCACAAATGCTCGAGCCGGAGCGTTGTTTCTCTCTGGGCAGTTCTTCATGAAGTGATCATTGCTTCCACACTTGAAGCATCCTTGGTTCTGCCCTTTCCCGTTGTCATTCTTATTACCAGCACCGTTTCCATTTCGGTTCTTTCCTTTTCCCCAACAGTCTTCTGTTCGATGACCCAATTTACCACATTTGTCGCACCTTGGAATGCGACAAGCTCCTTCATGATGATACTTACATTTTTGGCATCTAGGCATGGAGCCTTGGTATGCTTTGGTTGCATGGGTATTCGCCTCCTGAGGCGGATTAGTGTCACGCTTCTTGCTGAAACCCTTGTTGTTGCGAGTTGCTTGGTTCAGGTTTGCATGTTTTCTCTTTTTGTCACCGGACGACTCAGCATGTGTCTCGGTCTTCTCTGTCGGGTTCAGTGATAGCTTCTTCATACGAACACAATCTTCAGTCAGGCTGACAGCCAGAGTTACAGCCTCGGTGATTGTTTGTGGTTTGGCCGACGTCACCATGCCACGAAACTCTGAGGCCAGTCCCCAAATGTAGCGTTCCACACGCTTGAATTCGGGAGTCACCATGTAGGGAAGCACTCTAGACAGATCGTGGAACCTTCGAGTATATCCATTGATGTCAGCACCTTCCATGGTCAAGTGCCAGAACTCCGTTTCCAGCCTTTGGAGTTCCGCACGAGAGCAGTACTTCTCTCTCATTCTTTCCTTCAGTTCCTCCCAAGTTAGGCCATAAGCGGCATCATCACCCAAAGTTTGGGCTTGCAGGTTCCACCAAGTCAGAGCTTCATCGACGAATAACCCAGTAGCAAAAGTGACTTGTTGATCCGCGGTACACTTGCTCATGCGGAAAGTAGCTTCAGTCTTCTCCGTCCAGCGCACAAATGCTACTGCACCTCCTGTGCCATCATAGTTCATTGGCTTGCAGTCGAGGAACTGCTTGAAAGTGCAGCCTAGAATTGATTCAACCAATTCATATGTGAGCAATCGAATAAATAATGAAACAAAGACCGTTCATAAATTTCCTCATGCTTAGCACAGTGTCTTATGGTTACCTTGAGCTGCATTGCCTCCAGACGAATCTCCATTCCCATTACGCCTAGCGTTGCTTGGTCCTCCACTGTCTTGAGTTCGGTTCACCTCGTACTGGGCGATAGCAGCGGAGATCCTTTCCTCCAGTAGAGCGTCCAGCTCTTCAGCAGTTCTTGGCAGTGGGGGAGGAGGAGGTAGATCATCATTGCGAGCATTCACAGCTTTCCTGGGTGCCATGTTCTGACAGAACATAACACAGCAGGGTTAGGCATTTGTTTGATATCGTCATACTAGGCCGTAGTAGTATATATTTACACAGGCATATACCACATAAGTGACGTCAAACAATTATTACTCTAGCAGAGTATTTAGTAGGCTTGCACTGAGGGAATCTATACGTGACAAGACTTGCTGTGATTTCTGTGCACTGAATTCCATAATTATGTATGCATCCATAATTACGTAACTCCTTGCACAGTCCGCACAGTTCGTTTCATCCTCGTATTTCTTCCTTCAGATGGGCCATCGCTTTCAGGTAAAGTCACGTATACTCGTGACATTCTACTTCTAGTACATGCTAATTATTACGCATAATTGCAAGTAATTTCTAGTCAAAGACAAGTGCTACTCAAGTGCACTCTAAGTCTCGTAGTGTCTTTTCTAGATTCATGTAGACAGTTTCAGGTAGTGGATGTCGCGGGACGTTTTATGCAATGAAAACTCTTTGAAAATCGTTTTCGTGAATGGATCCTAGAGATTGTAGACTAGACTCGAGAAGGAATCCTGGTTCACTACAATCGCAGCTCTGATACCAATCTGTCACACCCCTTTCTGCGGCGGAAGCACGAGGTGTGATCATGAAAGGTTCTCATTGCATACGAAGAGTAAACATGCTACATGCTCGTAAAACAACATCAAATGCCATGATTTGAAAACATAAGTTTAGCGTTTACATCGCTAGACAGCTTGAAACATTGTCTTAAAAGTTTACAACTTTATTTAAAGTTAAACACAAGCGACATCTACGAGCATAAGCAAGACCACGCGCACACCCATCCTAGTTACCTGAAATACATGTGAGTTTTGGAAAAACGTCAGCATAAAGTTGGTGTGAATTCATGCAGTTTTGTATTTCATGTTTGTATACTTTGTATGAAAACATAGTTTGTGAGTAAATCAAGTTTTCATATATAAATCCAGTTTCATGTGTACACCACGTACCCATGTATAATTCAATCTTTTCTTGAGTACCCTACGTACTTCAAGTTATATATCAATCCTCTTGAGTACCCCACGTACTTCAAGTTTTATATCAATTTTAGTATGGTATGAATTTTAGGTAATACAGTATTTCTGTAATTATCAGATTGTTAATGGGTTGCAAAGCCATTAACATGTGGCACGACATAGGAAGTCACCAAACCTAAGGCATTTAATTGGTATATTCTGAGACACAAAAGCACTACTCGATTCTCGCCCCGACCGAGAGTGTGGCTGCCAGGCACCCGTTAGATCTAACCTTTTGTTCTGCGGTCTAGGTATATTGTTGATTAATGGTGCTTCTGTACCCTATTCGTGACACTATTTCTCATAACGCATCCTACTTGGTTCTCGTCCTCACCAAGCGCGTTTCTTGTTATCATTTCTCATAACGCATCCTACTTGGTTCTCGTTCTCACCAAGTGCGTTTCTCATATTCTATTATTTCGTCACACTTGGTTCTCGTTCTCACCAAGTGTACTTCTTGTATTCTTATATTTCGTCACACTTGGTTCTCGTTCTCACCAAGTATACTTCTTGTATTTATATCATACCAATTATAAATATTGTACATTTGTACATGTATTTCACCCCCGAAGTTATAAAAACTGAAAACAGTTAAAAGAAAAGGGGGAGCATGAACTCACAACTTTGCGTTCCTAGCGTCGTAAACTCCACCGGATTTGCTTAATTAACGTCGTAACCTATACGCGTTTTCTTAACGTTAGTCACTAGACTTGCGTCGCACAAGTACAGTCACTCTCTTTTGTGTATATTTTCCTGTGTTAAAAATATTCTTATATTTTTAACTACATATCTTACTTATATTATTTTCTCTAAAATAAATATAAGTCTTTTGTGTTTTGCACTTTGCACCCGAATTATGTATCTTGTATGTTGTATGTGTATTTTTATGTTTATACTCCTCATGAGTATTTAGTGTATTTTTAAGTCTTAATACACTAGCACGTATAACACATACTATATACACTTAGCACAAAAGTTGGTGATCAAATAATATATATTTTTCTTTCAAAAATATATACTTAATATCCATTTTATTCTTGAAGAAATCCTCATTTCTTATCACCAAAAATTAGGGAAACCTTAGTAATACTTTTAAACACATTTTTAGGGAATAAGTTTCTCAAAAACTTATATTTTTCTAAGTGTCAAAATTTATAAGAAATTTGACAGAGTTTCCCCTAAAAATGGAGGTTTCCCATGTTTTCAAAACATGTGTTTATTTTCTTTTAAATCGTCAACAATCATCAACAACAATTATCAACAATACTCACCATTTCCTCCATTTCATGAACTTGATTATTTAAAAAAAATGTGTAGTAACTTACTAGCACATTTAGTAAGTCTTGTTATCTTTAAAAAAAAATTTAGTTTCTTAAAAACTTTATTTTTAAAGAATATGAAGTTTCACAACTTCTAGTCGAGATTCGCAAAAATATTTCTTTGTTAAATTTTTCTTGTGACACAAGTGTCTACACACTTGTTTATGTACTAAAATGCTTTTAGTTTGGATAAGATCCGGGCTTTAACAACACTAATATTTTTGCTTGGTTCTTCCGAAAAACCACTTGTAGATCTTTAGATCTACATGTTTAGAGTCTTATTTTACAAGAAAATTTACTTTTACACAAGTTCATGTCTTATGAATGGATGGATCCATCATCTTTTAACTTTATAACTTTTACATCCTACTAGTTCATGCTTTCTAACATGGACTAGTATGTCTAGATGATGATCCATCTTGTTTTTACTAACGACAACATCAAATAATAACAATCATACAAGATTCACAGGATTTACACACATATCTACTCTTTATCCAACTAGTTTATCTTTCTTTCAAGACTTTTAGTTTTGATCTTGTGTGTTCTTAAGTTTTAACCGTTAAATCACCTATTAACCACTATAAACAAGAACAATATGGTGTTTTAGAGCACTTACTACTAGCACAAGGCTAGGGAAGAAACAAGGCGTAAAAGTGGTGGATAAAAGCAAATGAAGGAGGTCCTTCAAGATCCGTTGCTTGCAACCTTCCTAAATAGGCTCGAGACACCTTAGAATCACCTTGGAATATATTGGAATGGAACAAAAATGTTGGATGTATGGTGGATGGATGGAGCCGTGAACTATGGAGGAGGGAGGAAGAGATGAATTTTGGTGAAGTGTTGTTAAGGCCTTGGGGTTATTATAAGCTTACTTCCAACAAGTGTGTAACCATTGGATTATATGCCTCCCATAGTACAAGACACAATCAATTAAACAATCAAATAAAATCCCACTAATTAGGCCATGTGGTCGTATTCTAACATGGGGGAGGGGGTCTAATTGTAAGTTGGAACCATGTAGTTAGATTATAATTTAATTTCAAGTATATGGTTAGTTTAGTGTGTTAAGTAATATATAGTGTGTTAGGGTATTCGGGGACCCTAACTAGCTTAGAAAAATAAAAAACAATGCTTCTAGCATTATTTTGATGTTCCGGGTATTACCCGGTTGTTCGGTTATACACCGGTTCGTTAAAGCGCTAAATTACACTTTTTAGTGTCTTTTAAGTACCTTTTTGTATCCTTTCAGTTCCCAACACTTAGGGAAATATTCTGGATAATAAAACGACATTTCTGCATAATATTTATATATCCAACTGCTGATTTATTGCTGAATTATCTAAAATTCTGCACTTAAAGTGCGTTTCGGGTGCTTTTTAGTGCTTATTTTTGCTTTCGTATTGCATATATATTAACCCTTGTATGTACTCTTGGGTTTTAATGCATTCTTGTTGTCGGACCTACACCTAGGCCTCAATTCTTATGTCTGTCTGCTCTCTGCAGTTCTGTTGACACAGTGTGTCTTACCGGTGAGTTTACTATTATTTCTGACGCAACGCTCTCGTTTATGCATAAAGCAATATTTTGTAGTATACAACATGCATGAATTCACTTGTTTAATCATGTGTTCAGACATTGCTGACAATTAAACTCATAATTGCAGTCATTAAGCAATAATTAATGTGTACGGAAATTACCGGTTTGGGCCAGTTGTCACATTTGCTTTCCTAGTCAAATTACGATTTTGCCAATGTGTAAAATTATAGTCATGCCATCATTTTAGTTTTTTTTCTTGACAAAACTATAGTAGTGATTTGTTTAATTGTTTGACTCGATGTAATTTTTATTTGTGTCAGGCGATTGCTTGGCACACGCTCATTTATCCAAAAAAATTACAATTTTGCTCTCAGTTTAAAATTATTGTTTTCCTATCGTTTTTGTTATTCTTAAGGAAAAGTATTTTAGTGTTTTAACTTAATTGGTTGACTCAATGTAATTTTTTTGAGATCGTGTTATAAGTAGTATGTATAAGTAACCGAAACACATACGTACATGTTATAAGAGAGAAATATTCGGCTTAGTGCCCCGCAACACGGGCGGGGCAAAATCTAGTTGTAGACATGTTGCAACTGAAATTTGAGAGCCTAGGAATTCCCATTTCCTGTATTAATCGCATAATTTTATATTTAAAACTCATTTCTATCAGGACCGTTCTAATATTTTTAGAGGACTAAGGCGAAATGAAATTTTAGGGCCCTTTTTCCTTTTTAATTTTTATGAACGGTACTCCTTTATCCGTGTTTGCAACTAAGCAAAAATCAAACACAACTATAACACGTAGTGATTTGCTTGTATAAGAAATCAAACAAATCTATAACTCTAAATTTACACTAATATTAATAGTTAGCATATGATTTTCCTTTTGATTGGAGGCCCTAGGCCCAATCCTGGGTTACTTATTCTGTAGGTCCGGCCCCGATTTCTATTATCTTCTCTTCTTCTTTTTTGTTATTTTTTTTTGGGTTCGTAATTCCTAATATGATGCGAAATCAATCCGATTATGATTTATGGGACGTCATATCTATCATCTTTAATATACATGTCGTATTTAGACATGACATGCATAACTCATTTAATTAAACATGTCATATTTAGGTTGATTTATTTATATAAACATATTGATCTGTTACCCCATTAAGCTAGAATAAAAAAATAATAAATTTTATAAGGTCAAGTCGTCAACCCTTTTACGACAAGTTTCACCCATTTACTACAGCCCTGCAACCCGTTTACAACTTGATTCCATCCCTTATACAAACCGTTTGACTCATTTAGATAAATAACTTACATGATATCAATCTCACGAGCTTAAACATGTCCAAATTAGAGTTGTTATCTTTGACATGAGTCGTGTTTACCGGTTCAACCCAACCGTACCACTTGAAAACAACTATGTTTCATTGTGGGCTTCATACATAGGCCCAGTCCAAATCAACGCTCATCGATCACTTCCAGTTCCCAACAACGGTCACAAACTGCATTAGAAATTTAGAACCCTAATTCTTCAATTTCCAGAATCTAAAACAAATCTCCAGCTTTAACATAGAACAATCAGAATATGCAATTACGGTCTATTGTTCTCCACATCATCAGTTTACTCATAGTCGTTGCAATTAAATCGGCTTCTTCGATCTGTGAATTCAGTATTATTCAAGAGAACAAGCTTTATAGCTACAGTTTAGCATCTGCTTCTGCATCGTTTCCTCATGGTGTTCTCAGTGAAGACGGGTACTTGTTCACTCACTTCCTATTTCATATATTAATATTGATTATGATTGATTAGTGTATAGAGGTTTACTGTCTTCAATGGTTAATTTTGATTACTGCTTTATGAGATACTAGTAGTAGAGAAGTAGCTTAAAGTAAATGGAAGTGGTGTTAAATCGGTTAGTATTTAGTATAGGAAATTCTGTGTTGTTGATAAATTACAAGCCAAACAGCGAAAAGAAAAGAAAAAAAAAATCCCTTTAGTTGCTACATTGTTCATAGAATTTTATCATGTCACAAGATTCATTTGTTCTTTTCACTTTTTATAGAGTTCCAATACTTTAGCCAACTAAGGAGCTGTTTGCTTACCTCTTAATGAGAGGCTCTTAATGGTTCAGACCTCTTGCTGGTTCAGCACTTAATGGTTCAGACTGTTTGTTCGCGAGCAAATGACTGAATGGTTCATACATTTGCCTCTGAATGTTTAAGCATTATAATGGTTAAGCATTATACTGAGTCTGAATGGTTAAGACCACTAATTTGAATTGGTCAGACATTTGCCTCTGAATGATTAAGTATTATACTGGCTCTTAATGGTTCAGACGTCTTACTGGTTCCATGGTTTAAAAAAACGGCCGAGGCGGTCGTACTGAGGCGCGCCTCAGTTCGAAACGGAGGAAAAACGCATATGAGGCGGCGCCTCAGGTTCAGGAATTATACGGACGCCTCAGTTGAGTGAGGCGTAAGTTTCAGATCTGAGGCGGTACGAAAATGGCGAGGCGTAAGTATATTTTTTTAGGCGCTTCTGGTAAGCTTCCGGCCAAAAAACGACTTTCCGGTGACTATTCCGGCCGGATTCCTGCCCAGTTTCAGGCGAACTTTTGCAAACTAGTGCCATTTTTCGTCTGGACAGTGGTTGTGAATGGATCATCGGAGAGCAGAAATTTGATGAAGATGAAAAGAAAAATAATGAAAACAATCTGATTTCAGATCTGAGGCGGTATGTGTTTTGAAGAGAAGAGGAGATTGCTTAAAAACTAAGCTTAACAATGTTTTGTTGCAGAAAAAGCTACCTTTTGCAGAAAAAGCTACCCTTTTGCAGAAAAAGCTACCTTTTGATGTTAAGTATTTATTATTTTATGATATATATAATTTTAATATTTATTTATTAATACCGCCTCGGCCTTACGCCTCATTCCGCCTCAATACTTACGCCTCGCGCCTCGAAGGGAAAACGCCTCGATACTCGTTTCCGTTTTTTTAAACCTTGACTGGTTCAGCACTTAACGATTCAGAAGTTGCCAAACAGCCCCTAAATATTGATATCTTAAGAAATAAGAATCGTGGCTATAACTCTTTGATGCGTTTTCAAGAACGGCTTTTATTCCGCTTAAAAAATTGGCCTTTTTAGTAATGCCCACTCGTTATCAGGTCATTTAGTTAAGTTGGTTTTGTGCTTTGTAAACTGAAAGTGAAACAATGACATGGAAATTTTTTACGCTTCTAGTTGGCTAACCGTATCCTCAATTAATGTGAATCAGATTTTACAAGGTGTCGTCTAACGGGACAGTGGTTTGGTTTCAGGTTGTCTCTAACAGGTTACACTTTTGTGCTTTATTTGCCTATGAATTTTATACTTCTCCTTTGCAACTGTTACAAGATAATACAATTCCAAAATTTCCATTATACTGCTTTAGCGTATCTATAAAAATGAGCGATCATGTTTTTTTTTTCAAAAAAATATGTTTGTCTAGCTTTACAAAGATTTATATTGTTGCTTTCTTCTTTCTTTCACCTCATTTAAGTTCACATTATGCGTAAATGTATGCCATTAACCATGTTACTCATAGCTGACTTATATTCTTTGTGGGGCAGCTATGCGATGGAATGATTTTCAACCATGATCCACCAAAATGTTTTGATTGCTGGGTGAGTGTCATTCAACTTACATTTAGTTGTTTTACAATGATTTGGATGGAACATTTTAGTACCCAAAAAACCTTTTCAGCCTGATTTAATCCTGTTGAAACAGTATCCATTTCCGGATAACTGATATATGAATTTTGTCATGATGCTTTCATGTTACAGGAATGTGGGGGATCATCTAGATGTGGGATGGGTTGCAGTGCCCTTATGTCGAATAATACGCTAGGTATAATCTCAAGAAAGCATCTATAAAGACAATATGTATCATCATATTTTTTATATATAATTGTATGTTATAAGTGTAGCATACACAGAAAAGCTTCTAAATCAGCTAATAAAAAATTATGTAATGTGTGCAGGGGATTATCCTGTATGTACTACTATTGGAAGCACCCAAAGCATCACCACAAATCTCATTGGTAATTCTTTTATAATAACTTGTAACTCTGATCCCAATTGGATTTTCTTTTTCTTTTCTTTGGTTTAGAAAAATTGTTGTTTTTTTTAATGTTTGTGACATTCATATTTACTTTCTTTCGGTTATAATTTACAAACGTGGCAGATAAAGAGAATCCAGGCAAGGGTGTCGCTGTTGAAATGTGGCACCAAGGTCCCGAAATGAATTGCTCACTCTCTGTTTCTGTTATCTGTGATTCAAAGCAAGTGCAAGTGAGAAATCTTACATTTTCTTTTTATTGGTTTTAATTTTTTCTATATAAGTAAAACTCTATTTTGTGTTGCTTTTTGCAGGGACCCAAGACACTTGAAAAAGTTGGCAATTGTAACTTTGTGAGTGTTCCAAACTTCAAACGTTTCATTCTACATGCAGAGATGTTTTTAAATAGAGTAAATTGCAATTTTACCCCCTGAGGTTAGGGGTGATTGGCACTCTTACCCCCCCCTAACGAAATAATTGCAATTTTACCCCCCACTGTTAACTCTTATGTCGCAACATTACCCCCTATACTCAATTTTGTTGACTAATCTGTTGACTTGGTGGTGAAATGACTATTTTACCCTTTTATTTTACCCCCTGTGTTTTGTTTACTCTGTAATATTACCCCCTGCCACCATTGCCACCGCCATTCACCACCACAACCACCACTGCCACCTCCAACCACCACCCTCAACCACCACTGCCACCGCCATTCACCACCACAACCACCACTGCCATCTTCTTCCTCCCCCTCTCTCTCTCTAAAAAAACCCACCAAACTATAATTCATAGATTCTGTGAATTTAAATCATCAAAAAACACCATCTTCACCACATCAATTAAATCATATGAGTTGAATCAAAATATGTATACCCTGCAACTTCACCGTAACAATAACCACCACCATGGCTTCCTCTCTCTCCTCCACCTTCTCCACCCCGCTTCTCTCTCATCCCCACCCATTCACAATCTGTTGATTATGATTATCAACGTTACCCAAAACCACTAACAGAAAACATCATCATTCTTATGGTTTTTAAACAACTAACATAGATCATCAACCTCATTTTCATCATGTAATTTGTTTATCATTCATCAAAGATTCATTTAACATTTAACATTTAACGGAAATCACATTCATCACTTAAAACCATATAACATGAATCATCACCGTTTGCATCATTCAAGGATAGTTCACAGGAATCATCATCATCATCAAGCACAACTCTTAAAATGATAGCATTCTAACCTGGATTCCAGTGTGTGTACTCAATAAAAGAAATGGAGTTCCGAGTTGAGGAGATGTGAGCTTCCGTCAATCAGAGACTGTTTCTAGGGATTTTGATTTCCCCCAAAATCCTACACACTCTGTGGAAGTGGAGTACATGATAAAAAGCCATTCAGATACACTAAAAAATACCGATGGTTGTGGATGGTTGTGGTGGTGGTTGTGTGGCGGCCATTGAACCTCCTCTGTCTCCGGCGACCATTGAACCTCTCCGGCGACCATTGAACATCCTCTGTCTCCTTCCGGATGGTTGTGGTGGTGGTTGTGTGGCGGCGGCAGTTGCGGTGGTTGTGGTGGTGAATGGCGGCGGCAGTGGCGGTGGTTGTGGTGGTGAATGGCGGTGGCATTGAACCTCCTCCGTCTCTTGAAGAAGAACTGTGTATATGATATATATATATAATAACAATTAATAATAAAAATAATAATAATAAATAAATAAAGGGTAAGATTACCAAAATACCCTTGCCTATAAGGGTCATACTACCTTTGACTGAGTATAGGGGGTAATGTTGCGACATAAGAGTTAACAGTGGGGGGTAAAATTGCAATTATTTCGTTAGGGGGGGGGGGGGGGGGGGGGGTAAGAGTGCCAATCACCCCTAACCTCAGGGGGTAAAATTGCAATTTACTCTTTTAAATAATTAGTGTGTCAAATGTGATTACAATAATTATTTATTTCAATAATAATCTAAATTTTTGAATGAATTTAATCTAAGGAGTTATGCATAAATAAAAATACATATTAGGCAACTTTTGACCAAATTGACTCTTTTTTTTAACAACTTTTTCAGCTAAGCCAATTTGACTCGTCAGAGATAACTATATCCCAAATCACCCAGCTAATTAATAAACGGGTCTAAATCGCCTATAAAATTTCAAGCTTTACATTTTGTGCAAATAGCATTATCGAAACAATAAAATGATTTATTGTCGAACGTCCAAGCATTTAGCTTTTAACTTTTAGCAGCCGTTTTTACAAGTTACAACCACTACATATATTATTCTGCAGGCTACTCAAATAACACATCCAGCTGGTTGTGCCAATGTTTTGGCTACCAAAGGCAATGGATTGGGCTGGTTCGGTACCCTCTTAATCATGTAATGGTCAAACTAAAATCATACACCATACAATCGTGTTTCCCTTTCGTGAAGTTTTTTTTCTTTTTTCTTCAGACTTTTGTGTCTCTTTGGAGTTTATCTGATAACTGGATCTGTTTATCGTTTCTTCTATCTTGGCATTCGTGGTATAGACGTAAGTTTCTTGAAACCTTTACGAATATGGATGCTATAGTTGGGGATTTTTGTGTAACTCAATTCTTTTTTTGGTTTTAGATTATTCCGAACTTGGAATTTTGGGCCAGCTTGCCACATAGAGTTCAGGTATTGTTTCATTCTTTTGCTCCTTGAGTGGAGTTGTGTAATATCTTTAACGGGCCAAATGGGTCGAACGTCACCCAAGTGCAATTTTGATGCCATCTCATAAATCATTTTATTTAAACCACTATACTATCATTGACATAATATGCTTTCTGAAATCATATTTATGCTAACAGACAAGTTATCTATTGAAATTTTTGACATAATTATGTTTTAACCCAACACTACCAAACCGACCCATTTGCCCGCCTCTAGTTTTAATCCAAACTATCAGAGGGCTTGTTAGATATTCGACTTATAGTCTGAAAACAAATTTAACATTTTACTAAGCGGTCATTTTCCTTCCCTTTTTCAATTGCTTCCGCTAGTGAGAAAAGATTGCAAGTAGACTTTATGTGAAATCGTTAATATGAACATGTTACTGATTTTTTTTGGTAACTTTGAACACAAAATATTATATGTATACATGAGATATAAAGTTATTAATTTATAAGTTTGCGTTCTTGATGAGAACTTTAAAACAAGCTAAGATGCACCCATTGGTTTTTTGAAAAGCGTGCCGTGCTGAGGCGTTTAGCCCGGAAAGCCAAGGGGAGAGCTTTCATGTATGTGATACATTTGGTATTAAAAAAATACTAATAAATAATTTGTAGATGATATTTTAACTTGTTAATTTCTAAAAATAAAAAATATAAGATAATAAATATATACATACAAAAAGGCTCTACATAGTACATACAACCAAATAAGCTTTATGTATGATCAAAAGTAGCATAATTCATAGTACTACCCAAGTACAAGTAGTCTATGCATGAGGTAAACAGCTCAGTCCACCCACAATACACTATTTAACATATCTTTGTTTAATATTAATATTTAATAACTATTCAGTAAATTGTATTATTTCAATACATGTTTCTGCTAGAATATTACTAGAATGTTTTTTTTAGCTGACTTATTGCAATGGAATTGTTTACAGAGTTCATTTATGTCACTGGTTCGAAGATTCAGAGGACCCTCTCAACGTTACCGGAGCTCTTACTCCCCCGTTGACTTTTGACTTTCTAGACATTGTTTTGACGATTGCTCTAACATGGTTGGAAGTAATTCATATACTGACTGATTCGGTTCGTGCAGAAACAAACATAAATTGCTGTATTTTGTATGCATCTTTCGTCACGGAAATTATATTTGATTAAACATGATATTATACGCGAGGTGTACAATGCGGCTTTTGCTGTATCAGAAGATTAGATTTCGAGGTTTTCGTTCCATTGTTTATCAGATGTGATCATCATGCTTTGCCAAAAATGTTAGATGGGAGGATTCATTTCAGTGTTGGTATTTCTGAATGAGTGTAAAAGTCTGAATTGGTTCAGACATATTTTACGTATAAAATATTGTATTAAATGTATTTTTCAAATAGAGTTAAATGCCATTTTAGTCCCTGTGGTTTGGGCCATTTTGCCAGTTTAGTCCAAATGTTTCATTTTTAACCTGTGGGTCCAAAAAGTTTTCACAGTTGTCATTTTAGTCCACTGGGTTGACTTCATCCATTTTTTCTGTTAACGAGAAGGTCAATTCGGTCATTTTATACGACGGAATTGCCCTTTTAGTTAACAGAATTACATACAAAATGACTGAATTGACCTTCTCGTTAACATAAAAAATGGATGAAGTTAACCAAGTGGACTATAATGGCAACCGTGAAACCTTTTTGGACCCACAAGTTAAAAATGAAACCTTTGGACTAAACTGACAAAATGGCCCAAACCACAGGGACTAAAATGACATTTAACTCTTTCAAATATCTCGATGAGCATTAAGTTTTACCCACTAAGAGATACGAATCTGCATCTCTTGGTTGGTGGACGTAGACCATCTGTAGTGGGGCAGTATTTGGGCGTGAATGCCTCAAAAACGCCCCAAAACTTGACGTGCTTAGATAGTAACAATAAAACTGACACAAAACATAACCAAGTTTTAAGGATAAAACCATTAATACTACTAAACACGTTCTAGGCAAGCATACCTATCAGTATATAGTAAAGCCTACGTAAGTAACCAAGTATTAATCCGTGGACAATACAATCTACTAGTACTGAACCTATTACTTAATATGCAATTGATGAACTAAGAAAATTAATTCTTAAGATCTAACAACCCAAATTACTGAGAATTACTACCAAGAGTTAAGAATGTATAAACAATCCTAGACTTGAATCAACAAAGATTGCTTAGATTGATGATGGACGATCCTACTAAACCACTACAAGACATAACTTGCCTATTGTGTATGAAGTGCTTAGATAGACTAGGGCCGCGCAAGGTTAGTCTTATCATGTACTATTCTTATATTATGTTAGGAGCATAACTACAATAAAAATATTTAGGAGCGTAACTATAATAAAAATACATACAACTCGTGTTATTAAAATAGCATTAACATGATTACCTCTATATAATGGAGGGAGAAAAGGGGACTTTTGCAACCTTGAATTTTAATATATTGCTTAGGGTTTACTTTATTGTTATTTTATGTTTTTAATAATATACTAATCAATTTAAAAACTAGATAATAAAAATAAAAATATTGAAAATAAAACAAAAAAGGAGATATGCAATGCAAGCATTCATGGTTGATGGGGCAATGTCAACTCATCACTAACTGTTCCATATGTTAGCACCAAACATATGAAGTTGATATTTTACCTGAATATCACCTAATACCCCCTTTTAAAGTTAAAAACCAACGCACGCCCGTTTTTTCAAATATAATCTTTCTTCCAGAGTTCTAGTAATATATAGAAAACCCATCTTTTTTTTTTTGGTTTTGGTTTGTTTTTTTAAGAAAATCAAAATACCAATCATAATCAATGATCTTATTTGATCTATGGCTAGAAACATTTAGTGATAATTTTATATATAGATAGAAGGTTGTGAGCTTACATATTTGGTTTAGGGGTAAAAGGTAAAATGGGATCCACCATTTTAGTAACATGTAATCTCTTAAACAAAATCTTACGGGTTTCCTTTTTCATCTTTAATTGCATTCTTTATGTTGAATCATTCAACAATTATTTAACATATATCAAACCATCACATCACTAGTGTTCTAGTGGTGGCCACGGGTATTTAAGTTCCATCTATGGTGGGCCTGGGTGAGTTTTCTCCTCCAGGTCTCAAGTTCGAGTGTGGGTGATAGGGGTTTCTCATTGAGGGATTTAAGTTATGGATCAATTGTGCGAGAGGGCTCTCTAGTGCGGACCCGATTAAGACAACGTATGTTAGACCTCCCGACATTCGCGAATAATTCACACCTATAAAAAAAAAAATCCAAATCCCAAAATTTTGTGAATTCGAAAGAATTAGAATAATTTACACACGCAGAACGACCATTTATATATACAGTGGCCCCTTAATTTGTTTAGTGTATTTTTAGGCAAAAAATTTTAAAAGTTCGGTTAAACCCAGATACTTCCTCAGAAATTAAATCCTGGGTTCTAACGTTGTACATATAAATTAGTAGATTACATATATGTACCCAGTTAAATTACAAATTCAAATGAAAAGGCTAAACATAATGATACATGTATATATAATGAAAAAATATTGAACTAATCATCATCATCATCATCATCATCATCATCATCATCATCATATTCAGTAAATCCTACCAATAGCAAAGCTAAGATATGGTCTGAGAATGGTAAAATATAGACAACCTTATTTCTACCCCGTATGAATAGAGAGACTGCTTGCAGTGAAACCCCCCGACTCGATAGTAGTTTTGCATCAAACCTTGGACATAAGACACATAACACTTAACAATTGAGACAAAGGCCGATTAGTACATTGGACCCCTTGTCTTTTAGCTATCAACGTCACCACATGATGCATGATTAACCATCCCCGTTTTTTAATGTTATTTTCATGAAATTAGTAAAATAACGTTAAAATTAGTGTACTTTCACTTTTGCCCCCCGAACGCCCACACATATATACATTATATGCGTATACCGCAAGCGAGACGTAAAATTATAATGAACTAATGAAACATACAATTGTAATATACATGTATTAAGCCATTGAAAAATTACAAATCATTGGGAATAAACCCTGTAATCGTTTGCAACTAATGTAGCCATTGAAAAATCACTGCTAGATGAAGAAACTGTATTGTAAGATGAAATATGAAACCTCGTAATAGTTTGATTATGATAAAGATGATGATAATGAAATAATCAACAAATAAACAAGTATATATTATAATAATTATACATTTTAATTTATCGATTTTCTTAAAGTTTTCATCCTTCCCATGTATATATTATAACTAGGTTATAACCCCGTGTATTACACGGGTTGAATAAATAAATTTTATATACTAAATAATAAAACAATATATCTTTAAAAACCTTCTTTATTGCACGAGTTGAATAAATATAATTTTATATATTAAACAATAAAAAGTTATATTTATAAGAACAATATTGTACATGTTGAATAAATGTAATTTTATATACCAAATAAAAATGTTATATTTTTAAAACCACGTGTATTACACGAGTTGAATAAATATAATATTGTTTACCAAATAATAAAATAATACATCTTTAAAAAACCTCATTTATTACACAGGTTGAATAAATGTAATTTTATATACTAAATAATAAAAAAATTACAACTTTAAAAATATGCGTATTACACGGTTTGAATAAATGTAATTTTCTGTACTAAATAATATATATATATATATATATATATATATATAGGTAAAGAGTAAAATACAAATGCGCTTATCGTACGATACGTACGCGATCATCCCAGCCGTTCGATCAGGTGCAGATCTGGTGCGAATTCAATACATATCGCATATGAAAAAATGGTTAGCATGGGGTAGTGTGAAAAATGACATGGGGTGTGTAGATGGACAAAATCGCATGTGTAAGATTTGAATATCGCATGTGAAAAAATGGCATGGGGTAATGTGAAAAATGGCATGGGGTGTGTAGAATCGCATGTGGAAGATTGAATATCGCATGTGAAAAAATGGCTAGCATGGGGTAATGTGAAAAATAGCATGGGGTAATGTGAAAAATAGCATGGGGTGTGTAGAATCGCATGTGGAAAAATGGCATTGGGTAATGTGAAAAATGGCATGGGGTGTGTAGAATCGCATGTAAAAAAAATTTAATATCGCATGTGAAAAAATGGCATGGGTAATGTGAAAAATGGCATGGGGTGTGTAGAATCGCATGTGGAAAATTGAATATCGCATGTGAAAAAATGGCTAGCATGGGGTAATGTGAAAAATGGCATGGGGTGTGTAAAATCGCATGTGAAAAATTGAATATCGCATGTGAAAAATCTGTGTGTGTGTTACTGTTCATCTTCTTCCATTGTTGGTCGATCATTGTCAGTCTTCTTCCGTTTGACCCTTACAACTCCCAAATTAGTAGTTCTTATTATCGATATCGCACTAAAAGGAACGAAGGGAGGTTGGGGAAGAAGATTTTCAGGTTTTTGAATTTGATTTAGGGTTTGATTTTGAACTATCATCGGTCAATTACAGAGATTTATGACCTCGCAATGACGTTTTTAACCTTCCTGGTATGATTTAGATATATTAAAATGATTAATTTAATCATTTAAATTAGTTTCGCCCGCGTTTGATCGATTGAAGATCGTACGGCTGAGGGCATCGCGTACATAATGTATGATAAGAGGTATTGTACGTTAACCGGCCTATATATATATATATCCTTAAAAAACCTCGTGTATTGTATGAATTGAATTTTATACATCAAATAATAAAATTACGATTTTGGCCCCCGTGGTTATATCACTTTTACCCTTTTAGCCCAAAAAAGTTTTTTTTTTAATATTTAAACCCCCAACGTCTTTTTTCTAACCTTTTTGGCCCCTGACGTCTTTTTTTAACCCTTTTGGCCCCTAACATTTAATGGATGAGGTTAGTGTTAGGGGTCAAAAGGGTTAGGAAAGAAGACGTTGAGGGATTAGATGTTAAAAAAATCATTTTTGAGCTAAAAGTGTTAGGGGCCAAAAGGGTTAGAAGAGAAGACGTTGAGCGCTTAGATGTTAAAAAAATCATTTTTGGGCTAAAAGGGTAAAAGTGATAAAAATACGTTTTTTTTAACCCTTTTGGCCCCTAACATTTAATGGATGGGGTTAGTGTTAGGGGTCAAAAGAATTAGAAAAAAAAGTTGTAGGCTCAGATGTTAAAAATTTCTTTTTTAGGCTAAAAGGGTAAAAATGATATAACCACAGGGGCCAAAATCGTACTTTTCTCTAAATAATATTATTAAGGAGAAGAAAATTAAACTAAATAATAATTATCCATAAGATATTAATTTAAATAATATTTAATATAAGTGTTATCTATAATTAATTAGAAAATATTAAATTAAAATAATAATTATCTATAAGAGATGCTCTAATATGATGACAAGTGTCCCTAAAGTGGTTTTTTTTATTATATATATATCTAATCTCAACACTAATTATCAAGTAAAATATGAAATTTCGATATCAATCTTGAGAAACAATCTCCCTTCCTTGGAACGAATGGGGTAGTCAGGGGCGGATTTACTCTCAGTTAGGGGGTTCCCAGGAACCCATTCGGTTCGTAATTTATAGTATTAAGTCATACAAAATTCTGAAGGAAGCCCTTAATATTTTGTAGGGGAACCTTATAGACAAACGATTTAGCTGGTCCACTGGTAAGTTTGCCCGCCTGTTAAACCTGAGGTCACAAGTTTGAGTATGCTCTAATCCGTTTTTGTTTTTTTTTTTTGCATTTTTTTTAATTCAAAAACAAATTAGATCTAGGGTTTAATAAGTTGGTTCGCCCTTTCCCCAGCCCCTTTCTTCAGACATCACCCATGCAAAGCAAACAAAAAAAACACAGGATAGCACGCCCTTGTCTCCACTTTCAAGCCACCGTCGGCCGTGGCACAACCGTCGCTGGATGGCGGAGTTCCTTCGATCTCCACGCAGCCCCTCCAGCGTCCACAGTCCTCACTCAATCGTTCTCTACCTCTTCAGGTTTCAATCATTCAAGTTTTTGTTGATGTTAACTTTCAATTTGTTGATTGAAAGTCTCAATTTATATATATTTTTTTATATAATGCGCATAATAGTTTCATTCTACTAAAGTATGGTAGTTAGACGATTGTAGATTTATATAATTGTTGTGGGTTAAGCAATGAATCTTCCAAATTAGATAACTACTTAATCTGTTGTACCATATATAATTAATAATTGTTGTGATTGATTAATTAACCCTGATGTAGTTTGTAATGAAGTTTAATTTGATGCAAGTTTGTAATGAAATTTAATTTGATGCATTTGCTACATTGAAAGAGAATCTTACAACAAGTTTCGATCGAGAATATAATGCAACGTTTTCAAAAGATGAAACCTCGCAGGGATAAATTGTAGGTATGTTTTTTTTTGTTAATTCGTAAAGACCATCTTATTTGTGTTACATGTTTTTTAAATTTATCATGACGATGTTTTTTTTTTCATTATTGTATCGTATTTTTATTATGTGATGAACCTTACCCGACCCAAACCGTCAAACCGACCGGAATTTTTTTATGTTCGGACATTTGATTTTGGAACACTTAAAAAAGTGAACCCCTTGGCAAAAATTCCTGTATCCGCCACTGGGGTAGTAATAATTATTTAGCGAATGGAGTAGTAATAATTAATTGATAAAAAATGATAGAAATGATTGGTCCTTTTCCAAACAAAACTTCGCTTAAAAGGCAAGCTTTCATAATATATTCCATTCAACTATCGACTTTACCCTCCGTCTATCGTATCCTTCTTTAGTTTGTTACAATTATTTTAGGGACAATGATTGTTTGGTTTTTATTTATAGATATATATTTTTTATAACACTTAATTATTTTTAATAAACCATTGTAGATTGTTAGAACCGATTAAACCAACAAGTTCAAATAGAATTGAATAGCAACACTTTTTATTAGGCATACATGTGAAGTCGAAACGATTTCCTAGCCAAACATAATTAAAATATGCACGACTGTTGAAGGGGTATGGTCCCAAATTTCGCAACAGGTTTGGTCGCGAGTGATCATCACCCAGTTCGTTACCCCTGCCAACAAGGAATCACATGTGTTCGTGCGGGCACGTGCGAACCTGGTTTACTTTCCCACTCGGGGAAAGATGAGAAGACTCACCTTGTGTATGAAAATGGGTTTTTGTCACCTCACAGGATGCGGTAATCACTACGGTTACCGCACATAGCAATGCGGTCCATGACCGCATCCTATTGTCACACAAGTGGCACTGTCACTTTGACTTCAGTGACCAAACCATCAAGTGGTCTGTTCGGGCACTGACAGCGGTCAGCTGCCCCTGCCACAAGCAGAAAAAAGCTGGCAGACGGACTGACAGCCGCAGCAGGACGTTGCATCACCTCCGGACGCGTCCAACGCTCCCGTGACCTGCGCTCCTGACACACACCTACAAAAGGCTACGCTATAACAACCCTCCTAAGACACACTTAGACGGCCCTAAAACGTTCCTTATATACCCCGTATACGAGAAACGGACCCCGAATACCTTAATATTTATATAATCAAGAAAAACAAATTTTAAGAGTCGCTGGCGGGGCGCGACCCCCTTAGCTACATTTGTCGCGGGCCGCGATTGGCTTGGATTGCCGGTCAAGTCATACCGCCACGTGGCAGGTGACTCAACAGACCTATACATTGACTCGACAAAGCTATAATCGATACGTACTCTCTCGCGGGCCGCGAAGGCCGAAGCCTTTTCTCTCGCGGGCCGCGACTCGCTATCCGTCAAGCCTATAAATAGAGGCTTCAGGCCTCATTTGTTCCTCGTTCATTTTCTGAATTCTCTCTCAACTTTCTGAAAGTTATTATTATACTCGGGTACCCCTATAAAGTGAAGCTCTGCCTCGTTGTAAGTATTATAACCCTGTTGTTACCCTACATGATCGATCTAGGGCTCTGTAATGCATGTCAAGGCTCTGCCTGACTCAGTCGTTGGAGTTCTGTCTCGTGTTACACCTGATTGATCTAGGACTCCGTAATGCATGTCAAGGCTCTGCCTGGCTTAGTCATTGGAGTTCTGTCTCGAGTTGTACGGTTAATGTGAATTGGGTTATTTTACTAACACGTGTTCATTGTTTAATTTTAATAGATAATAACCAGGAGATACACCAGGAAACCTTAATTTTACCTACGTGATCAATCCGAGTTCATTATCTTTTTCTCACTATTTGTGAGTTAATTCTCTTTTTCTCACTATTTGTGAGTTCTTTCTCTTTTTCTCACTATTTGTAAGTACATTCTTTTTTTGTCACCTTTTTGTAAATTACTTTCGCGGGTCAAAATGCTTTACCGAAACCTCAATTGTGTTAAATTACACTTGACAGTAATTGAGTATTTGTAATTCTACAATTACTACCGGTATGTTGGGGTTTTGTATACATTACCTGAAACTCGTTACTATTGGAATAGTAGCATGACCACAAGTCAAGGATTGACAATACCAGAAAATGGGTAATTGGTTAGATATAAGCAAATGTAATTGCGGATGCCCTCAATACTATAAAGTTGTAAAGATGTGAAGTCATAAAACTGTTTTTATTAAAATAGGATGCACTCACCAGTATTTCTTGCTCATAAAACTTTTTAAAACGCGTTTCAGGTAACTTAATGTGAAGCTATTAGAAGCCAGCTGAAGAGCACTGAAGGCTTGGAAAAGTGGCTATAAAAGTTACCTAAATAAAACGAAGTTTTGTCTTTTGATAAACTAGGGTTTATCCCTATAAATATATTGTAATGAAAACTTGCGTTTTATCCCATTTGTTTATTATACAAAGTTTGGTGTTTTAACTCTGATAAAACATTTCCTAACTACGTTCCTGATGAAAGTTTTTCGCTGCAAAATAAATAAACACCGATACCACCAGCTCTGAGTCTCGCGGAACCCGCTTCTGGGCAGGGGTCGGGGTTGCGACAGAAGGTGGTATCAGAGCTACAGCCACTGGTTTAAGCCAATGAAGTGTTTTGCTGACACTTAAATTCTGTGTTAGGAAATAATTTATGTGATCATGTGTAAATATTGTTTTGTGTTATTTGACTATTTGTTAGTTTACAGTATGAGTGAGCAAGGTACATCCGATGCTTATCGTCAATTAGCTAGTTCGCCAAAAGATGAAGGAACCTCATCTCAGCCAAATCCCTCAGGATACTCAGTTGATACTGAGGAATAAATATTTATTTTTAAGGCACAGTCTGAGGAACCTTTTACTTCTAAAAAGAGAGGATGGTTTAATAGGGGAGCACATGAGAGAAGAACGAGGATGAAGAAATTACAACAAAAGGAGCGATAGTAAAAGCCAATAGGGAAGTAAATGCACAAACTCAGGAAACAGTCAATAGGCCACCGTGGGAAGAGGAATTAGATAGACAATTGGCAGATCTCCATATGTTAGCCACTACAGCAGTAGACTCTAACCTAAACCAAATAGCTGAACCACCACTGTTACCCTTATTCCCAGATCAACCAATGCTAGAACCTAACCAGGAAAACCAATACCCTTACCCTTATTCCCAGATCAACCAATGCTAGAGCCTAACCAGGAAAACCAATTACCGATACCTGCATTCGACCCTAACGCGTTACCTAGAATTCCAACCCCAATCTCTCCAAATTATGATCCATGGTTAGATAACAATAGGTCATACTCGGCCCTATATACTCCCAAAGAACCAGTATCATTAAACCCACCAATGAGTCGAGAATGTGTGCAGGAACTCCGTTAGTATGGTGAAAATTTAGTAAACGAAGGAAATAGAATCCTACAGATAGGGGAAAAAGTAGTTTGGAAATATGATGAAAATGAGATGAAGTACTGGATATACGATACCTAGAATAATACCTAGATATATGTGTAATTTTGTATTTTGATAAAAAAAAACTAGATAGACTAAAATAGATATCGATGCATAACTAGCGTGTTTAAATTCCAGTCGTAGTTTGTAATCGACACATATATAGATATGTATGAAAAAGAGTAAAAGTTGCAATGTTCAACGATTTTAATCAACCTGTTTGCGTGATTATTTGTATCTTATTCTGTGATAATTAATACCTGATAAATGTTTACAATTCAGATGTCGAATGAAGTAAATAAGGAAAACTAGAATAATGAGAATAACGGAAACCAAATAGATAACAGTGCCATCCAACGCATAGTAGCACAAGGAATTATAGATGCTTTGCCTTATATTATCAAGACTGTTAAAGAAGCAGAAAATAAATCTGCAACTGGAAGTAAACACCAAAACACTGAACCAAGTCACAGTGTTAACGATAATAACAGACCTTTAATCCAAGCTCCATTTCCTAAAAGAAGAAGAACCGTCTCTTACGGTTGTTCTTATAAAGAATTCTTGGCCTGCAAAGCAATAGAATTCTCAGGCAATGAAGGAGCCATTTCAGCCTTGTGCTGGATAGAAAAGACAGAAGCAGTCATAAAAATAAGTAAATGTGCAGATGAAGATAAGATTATGTTTGCTTCTAATCTTTTCAAGTATGCAGCTTTAGAATGGTGGAATACTATTCTCCAGTCTAGGGGAAGTGACAAAGTTTATAATATGGAATGGACTAACTTTAAAGAGATAGTTGAAAGAAAATTATGTCCTCCTCATGAAAAGGAACAAATCCAATAAGTTCCTAAATCATAAAATGACTGGAATAGACTGCAAAGGTTACACTACCATATTCTTCGAATATGCTAGAATAGTGCCAACCTTAGCCTCACCTGAGCCAGTGTTAATCTCCCGTTACGTTTGGGGATTACTTAGTGAGATTAGACACGTAGTTAAGGCAGCTAGGCTGCAAACCATAGAAGAAGCAGTAGAATTAGCCAATACCTTGTCTGATGAATTGGTACGCACCCAAGAAGAAAACCAGAGAAAGAACCTAGCTCAAAGGCTTACCCATGAATTCCGCTATGGTAATTCCAACAGTAGAAAAGGAACAAGTTCTTCTGTACCTTACTGCAAGACTTGTAAAAAGAAGCATTATGGGAAGTGTTCAAGGTTTTGCAATTTTTGCAAGAAACCCGGACATAAGGAAGAAGAATGTCGATCGAAATCTAATAATAGGATATGCTTTAATTGTGGAGACACTGGACACATCAAACCGAACTGTCCGAAACTAACTCTAGCAGTAACCAACAAGGCTAAGACAACTGAAGTACCCAAGAAAAATGCCAGAGCATTCGTTCTGACAGCTGAAGAAGCCAAGATGATTCTGGATGTAATTGCCGGTACGTTTTTAGTTAACAACATTTTTGCCAAAGTATTATTTGACTCTGGTGCAAACCAAAGTTTTATCAATACTTCTTTTTACCAACTTCTCGACCAACCCTTAACCAAACTTCAACAAGATTGTCTGGTAGAGACGACAAATGAAGAATCCATAAAGATTAATGAAATCTTGTAGGGAGCAAGAATAGAAATCCTGAACCATCATTTCTTTGCTAACCTTTATCCAATGAATCTAGCCGGATTCGATGTTGTATTAGGAATGGATTGGTTGGTAGCCAATCGTGCTAGCATTTTATGTGATCAAAATTCAGTGCAAGTAAGTACACCAAGTGGTGAAAAGATCACAATTAAGGGAGATAAGCCAACTAGATCAGCAAAATCCATATCTGTGATGAAAGCTGCAAGTTGTGCAAGGAAAGGAGGAATAGTGTATATGATTTCCATAATTATTAACACTAAAGGAAAATAATTACAAGATATTCCTGTAGTATCTAAATTCTCAGACGTTTTCCCAGAAGAGTTACCTTGAGTACCGCCTGATAGAGAGGTTGAATTTAGAATTCACCTAATACCAGGGACGACACCGATTGCCAAAGCACCATATCGACTAGCACCAACGGAGATGCAGGAACTGAAGAAACAATTGGACGAACTTCTTGATAAGGGTTTCATACAACCAAGTTCATCACCGTGTGGAGCACCGGTGTTGTTTGTTAAGAAGAAAGACGGATCAATGCGTATGTGCATCGATTACAGAGAATTGAACACGGTTACAATTAAGAATCGGTACCCACTACCGAGAATCGATGATCTTTCCGATCAACTTCAAGGAGCTCGATTCTTTTCTAAAATCGATTTACGCTCAGGATATCATCAACTGAAAGTACAGGAAGAGGACATTCCTAAAACTGCTTTCAGAACAAGGTACGGTCATTATGAATTTACCGTCATGCCATTTGGTTTAACCAATGCCCCAGCCGCATTTATAGACATGATGAATAGGATATGTAAACCATACCTGGATAAATTCATAATTGTTTTTATAGATGATATTCTAATTTACTCTAAGAGTAAAGAGGAACATGCAGCGCATCTGCATACACTTCTGACATTATTGAGAAAAAAAGAAGCTTTATGCTAAATTCTCAAAATGTGAATTCTGGTTACAAGAAGTGCAATTCCTTGGACATTTGGTTAATCATGAAGGAATTTATGTGGATCCCACAAAGATCGAGGTGATTACCAAATGGAAAGTCCCTGAGTCGCCAACAGAAGTACGAAGTTTTCTTGGCTTGGCAGGATATTATAAACGATTTATCCAAGATTTTTCTAGAATAACCATTCCATTAACCAAACTAACCTTCAAATTAGTTAAATTTGAATGGGGATCAAAACAGGAAGAATCCTTTAAGATTCTTAAGCAAAGGTTAACCAATGCACCCATACTCGCATTACCAGAAGGAACTGAAGACTTTATAGTCTATTGTGATGCATCTAAGTTAGGATATGGATGTGTGTTGATGCAACGTCAAAAGATTATAGCTTATGCCTCTAGACAACTTAAGAAACATGAAGAGAATTATACAACCCATGATCTAGAATTAGGAGCCATAGTTTTTGCCCTTAAGATTTGGAGACACTATTTATATGCAAATAAATTTGTTGTCTTCACCGATCATAAGAGTTTAAGCTATATTTTTGGGCAAAAAGAATTAAATATGAGACAGAGACGCTGGGAAAGCTAATGTATTAGCTAATGCTTTAAGTCGAAAGTACATTGAAAAGCCGAAACGAGTACGTTCTCTCATGTTAAATCTACAAGTAGATTTAAATGATCAAATTAGAAAGGTACAGGAAACAACAATCAAGGACGATGCTGAAATTTTAAAAGGAATGAATAAGGAATTAGAACAAGAAACAGATGGAATTTTGAAGTTTTATAAGAAAATGATATGGATACCTAAACAAGGAAACCTACGCCATAGAATTCTAGAAGAAGCCCATAAGTCTAAGTATATGATACATCCCGGAAGTGATAAGATGTATCAAGATCTAAGAAATATTTTTTGGTGGATAGGAATGAAAAAGGATATAGCCAACTATGTTGCTAAATGTCTAACATGTTCACACGTTAAAGCTGAACATCAGAAACCTTCAGGATTATTGCAACAATTAGAAATGCCAATATGGAAATGGGAATTGATAACAATAGATTTTGTTACCAAATTACCCAAGACAAGAAAAGGAAATGATACAATCTGGGTCATTGTAGCCAGATTAACCAAATCTGCTCATTTCTTACCAATGAAGGAAACTTTCAGTATGGAACAATTAGCCAAGTTATATGTAAATGAAATAGTTTCATTACATGGAATTCCTTTATCTATCATATCTGAAAGAGATAGCCGTTTTACTTCTCATTTTTGGACAAGTTTCCAAAAAGCAATGGGAACCAGGTTAAATCTAAGCACATCTTATCATCCACAGACGGACGGACAAAGCGAAAGGACAATACAAACGGTGGAAGATATGCTTAGAGCCTGTGTAATTGATTTCGGAGAAAATTGGGACGACCAGTTGCCATTAATAGAATTTTCCTACAATAACAGCTATCATACTAGCATTAATGCTGCACCTTTTTAAGCACTTTATGGACGAAAGTGCCGAACTCCAGTCTGTTGGGCAGAAATTGGAGAAAAGCAACTTTCTGGACCTGAGATAGTGCAAGAAACAACAGACAAGATTATTCAAGTCAAAGAAAGACTAAAAGCAGCACAAGATCATCAAAAGAGTTATGCAGATAACGAACGAAAATCGTTAGAATTTCAAGTTGGAGATAAGGTATTGTTAACAGTTTCTCTATGGAAAAGAGTAGTCAGATTCGTTAAATGAGGAAAGCTAAGCCCAAGGTATGTTGGACCTTTTGAGATTATTAGAAGAATAGGACCCGTAGCCTATCAGCTACATCTGCCAGAGGAAATGGTAGGAATACATGATGTGTTTCATGTATGTAATCTCAAGAAATGCTTAGCAGACGAATCATTAGTGATACCTCTGAAGGACATTGCGGTAAATGAGAAACTTAAGTTTGTAGAGAAACCCATTCAGATTAAAGATAGAAAGATCAAGAATCTCAAACACAAGAGACTAGTTCTGGTCAAAGTGAAATGGGATTCTAAGAGAGGACCAGAATACACTTGGGAGCTCGAGTCAGAGATGCAAAAGAAATACTCACACTTGTTCCAGTAGACCTCGAGGACGAGATCTAAAACAAGGTGGGGAGGATATAACAACCCTCCTAAGACACATTTAGACGACCCTAAAACGTTCCTTATATACCCTGCATACGAGAAACGGACCCCGAATACCTTAATATTTATAAAAAAAAAGAAAAAAAAATTAAAAGTCGCTCGCGGGGCTCGACCCCCTTAGCTACGTTTTTCGCGGGCCGCGACTGGCTTGGATTGCCGGTCAAGGCATACCGCCACGTGGTAGGTGACTCAGCAGACCTATACATTGACTCGACAAAACTATAATCGATACGTACTCTCTCACGGGCCGCGAAGGCCGAAGCCTTTTCTCTCCTGGGCCGCGACTCGCCATCCATCAAGCCTATAAATGGAGGCTTCAAGCCTCATTTGTTCCTTGTTCATTTTCTAAATTCTCTCTCAACTTTCTGATAGTTATTATTATACTCAGGTATTATACCCCTATAAAGCAAAGCTCTGTCTCGTTGTAAGTATTATAACCCTGTTGTTACCCTACACGATCGATCTAGGGCTCCGTAGTGCATGTCAAGGCTCTGTCTAACTCAGTCGTTGGAGTTCTGTCTCGTGTTACACCCGATTGATCTAGGACTCCGTAATGCATGTCAAGGCTCTGTCTGACTCAGTCATTGGAGTTCTGTCTCGAGTTGTACGGTTAATGTGATTTGGGTAATTTTACTAACACTTGTGCATTGTTTCATTTTAATAGATAATAACCAGGAGATACACTAGGAAGCCTTAATTTTACCTAAGTGATCAATGTGAGTTCATTCTCTTTTTCTCACTATTTGCGAGTTCATTCTCTTTTTCTCACTATTTCTGAGTACATTCTCTTTTTGTCACCTTTTTGTAAATTACTTTCGTGAGTCAAAATGTGTCACACCCCGACCGCGTTAAAATAACGAAACTGCGGCGGAAACGTCGGGGAGTGGAGCGACAAAATCATTGTTTCACAACACATGGATTAAAAGTTTCGTTTTATCGAATTAGTTATTACACTGTCTTGGAAATTTAAAAGCAAAACACAAACATATTGTCTATCATAGTTATTAAGTCACTAAGGCCTCGTCCGATCCTATGTGAGCATGCATCCTAGTCATCATCAACATCATCAAACACCACCTGAAACATTAGTGAAAATAAAGTCAGCAAAGAAATGCCGGCGAGCACATAGGTTTTGTGAGTGTGTCAGATTCATGGCTTGTATAGTGTTGCAATACCTCGTATGACTACAAGAGTCGTTAATTGAAAACCTTGCATTGAAAAGTGTTTGGTATTGCAATATGATTAACCAACTTAAAACAAGTTAGTTATAGTTTATAAAACCTCGTTGCCATGAATCTTGACTAAAACATTTGTCTTTGTAAACCGAATTGTAAATCATTCTTGTAATAAAAAAAATCGTATGGTTTATATCATTTAGTAAACATCGTTGTGTATCATCGTTTGAAATCATTCATCCAAGTGAACTAAATACCGCCACAGAATGCAATATGATAAAAGCACTTATATATAAGAAGTACCAGCGGCGTATCTACCATGCTTTTATCACATTACACCTGCCCCGTTATCTAATCACATTCCAAAAACCAATCGTTCAATTGTAATTGTTTTCAATCATTCGTGTTGTCAAAACCAATCGTTCAACTCGTTTGTGTTATAAACCATCGTTCAATCGTTTAAATCGTTCAAATCATTCCATTCGTACAAATCGTTCCATTCGTTCAAATCGTTCGTGTTTTAATTGTGAAAACTAACTTTTGGTCATCTCGTTGAACACATTCAAACCTGTGTGACTCGTGCATTATTCAACTCGTATTAACAAACCACCAAAGGGTAAGTTAACAATCATCAGGTTCTGTCGTTACCCACATTACCCCCATACATAACCATGGCGATAGTCCGATAACGGGATTTGTCAGATCCTATGGTACCATAACATACTACTGGTCGGCTTGATCATTGTTAATGAATGTCATTCGTGTTATGTATTACGTCCCAACAAGTTTGTTCTCATTATCAAAATCGTTGTGTTTAATATAAACCATAGTATTCGTTTTTGAAAACATCGAAATCGTTTAGCACATATGAATCACCCCAAAACAATTGAGAGCGGTAAAATTGGGAACTATGTACTCACTTGAGATTGCAAGGTATCCTCGATTAAAGTGAACTAAACAAGCTCGGGAAAATCAAGGAATTTAAGTGGCACCTAGTATCAGATCACTATGTTAATAAATCGACACCTAAATTGGGAGATTGGGTAGAATGAGGTCTCGTAAACCAAATGAGTATTGGAACTCATGTGATATAGTTTACAAAGCCTACATTCTAAATCGGAACCTATCCTAAGTGCTTATGACCCGTTATGACCCGTTAAGCTAGGCTACGCTACTTTAACGCGTCATTTGCGCAAAAGCGCAAACGAACAGCCTAACTAGTCCTATGAAAAGTATTATATGCCCTAACATGTTTAAATATGTTTCATAATCAGTTTAAGTGTCAAAAATTAAGTTACATATGCTTAAATTCAAATTATGCATGAAAATGGCATTTTGGTCATTTTCCTAAGGCATATAAATTACCTATCATACAACTAATCAAACAAAGTGAGCATAAGGTATAACCTCAGAAGGTTATTCCCTATAAAACTATGGTCACAAAATATGTTTGGTCGGATCCTAATGATCGACCAAACGGGTCGGGTTCGAAAGTCTAAGTGGTTGTCAAGACCGCTTGACTTACGACCCTAAACAAGCACAATACTAAAAGCGACACGTTAAACATGTTAAAACATGTTTAACTAAGTTAGAAGACTGATTTGATATCAAAACAAAGTGTTTTGATACCCGAAAATAGTTTCGTCGCAAAATGCACATAATCGTGCATTTTGACCGAAACTTTAACTCCTCACTTCGACTAATCAACATGGTAATCAGTAGGTATAGTCACAAGGGACTATAACCATCGTGATTACGCTCACGTTGCAAAGTTCAAACGAACTTTGTCTTGACCAACACATGGTCAAAGCTGAAAGTCAAACACTGTTTGACTTTCTTGCTTGAAATAAATAACCAAGCCTGAAAGAACACTTACAAAAGTCCAATCTTGGAAAATAGAACTAAGAAAACCAGGTAGGAGGCCTTCAACAAGTGTGAGAGCCTCCAATTGAGCAGATTAGAGAAGAAGATGAAGATGAGCAAGGAAATGGATTGAAACTCCATGCTATTTATAGCAAACTTGAAGCCCTAAGATCATTCCAAGTGTCCCATGTGTTGTCATGATCTTAGGAGAGCTTTAACAAGTGTCAATTGCAGAAAAGAAGTGGCAAAAATCGGATTGCTAAGTGTCAAGAGAGTAAACAAGGAGCTGACATCTTTCTGCTATTCTGGCATAGCTTTACGGACCGTAAGAGGTCCTCCATACGGTCCGTATGGACCTCTGGCTGACCAACAACTTTGCAAAAATGACAGTTTGGCCCCTGAACTTCGTTTTGTCGCGTTTTGGCACTTCTAACACCCGTCAAGCCCATTTTAAAGCCCCATGATGATGTTAAAGTATATTTAACTTGAAATATGTTAAAAAATGTCACGGAAGTCGGTTCGTTTGGCCGTACGGTTACAGTTTTCGGTTAATTACGACGGAATCGTAACGAACCTGTAAATGACCCAAATTGCAAAACGAATGGTATTTTTGCATTCCTATCACTAATATATAATATTATAGTGATTACAAAAATTTTTGGATGTCCGGATATGGTCAGAATGCAAGATATGCACGTAAATGCATACTTTCGTAGTTTTGACGCTTTTAGTCCCTGTGACCAAATAAGCGTATTTTCGCACACCGAACCCCTCAAAACTTATTTCTAAGCTATGTAAAGGATATTTAGGGTATGTTTAGCTTATGATCATGTTCCGGAGTGTACGTTGCTACATGAATTGGCAGACTTTTGCAGTTAGTCGCAAATAGTCCCTGCGATCGAATAAACTTGTTTTTGACACACCAAACCCCTTCAAAACTTATTTCTAAGTTATGTAAAGGTTATTTAAGGTATGTTAAGCATTTACCACTATTCCGGAGTGTTTTTCGCATTAAACTGATTATGTTTCCGTAATAGTATGCGTATAACTTTCCAGAAAGCGATTAAAAGCTTGAAATCGAACTAGAATCAAAACGTGAAATTGTCAAACACAAACATATAAACATAGAGACCAAAACACATTGTTTCATTGATAATTGATATTTTTTTACATCGTTCAGTGTTTACAGAGCACAATTGTCACAGTCTCCCCTACTTTAGGAAATTTCGTCCCGAAATTTTAATTAGAGGAAACTTGTGAAAACAAATGTGGATATTTTGCCTTCATTTGGTCCTCACACTCCTAAGTAAACTCTGGGCCACGCTTGGACTCCCAGCGAACCTTGACTAATCGTATTCGTTTGTTCTTCAGTCTCTTGACTTCACGGTCCATTATCTCCACTGGTTTCTCGACAAAGTGCATTGTTTTATCAAGTTGGATTTCGTCGAGTGGAATTGAAGATCAGTATCGGCTAAACACTTTCGTAAATTGGACACGTGGAAGGTTGGGTGAATATTCCCAAGTTCAGGAGGTAGCTCAAGTTGATAGGCAACTTTTTCGATTCTTTCAACAATCTTAAATGGTCCAACGTATCGTGTTGCAAGTTTTCCTTTCTTTCCAAATCTCACCACTCCCATCCAAGGGGATACCTTGAGTAGGACATGGTCTCCGACTTGAAATTCCAAGGGCTTGCGTCGCATTTCCGCATAACTCTTTTGACGACTTCTAGCTGTCAGAAGATTATCGCGAATTTTCTTGACTTTGTCCGTTGTTTCCAGAATGAGCTCAGGTCCGGTAAGCTGAGCTTCACCGATTTCATTCCAACAGACAGGTGAACGACATTTTCGACCGTATAAAGCTTCGAACGGTGCCATATTGATGCTGGCGTGATAACTATTGTTGTAAGAGAACTCGATCAACGGTAGATGCGAATCCCAATTACCACCAAAGTCTATCACACATGCTCTAAGCATATCCTCCAATGTTTGTATCGTCCTCTCGGATTGTCCATCCGTTTGGGGATAATAAGCAGTGCTCAGATTTAGTTGGGTTCCCATAGCAGATTGCATGGTCTTCCAAAAGTGAGATGAGAATCGAGCATCACGGTCAGATATGAAGTCCAAAGGAACACCGTGTCGAGATACAATCTCATCAACATAAATCTTGGCTAGTTTATCAGCAGATAGGTCCTCGTGAATCGGTAAAAAGTGAGCTGACTTTGTAAGACAATCAGTAACTACCCAAATGGCATCATGACCTCTAGATGTGCGCGGTAACTTAGTGATGAGATCCATCACAGGTTCTCCCACTTTCATACTGCTATTTCTGGTTGTACAAGCAAACCAGATGATCATTGATGTTCAGCCTTGACTTTGATACAAGTTAGGCATTTCGATACATACATGGCAACATCCTTCTTCATACCAGGCCACCAGTACTGAGTACGAAGATCCTTGTACATTTTGTCAGCACCAGGATTGATAGAATAACGAGACTTATGAGATTCGTCCATCACTAAAGTGCGAAGATTGTCTTGTTTCGGAATCCACAAACGATCCTTGAAATAAAGTGTTAGGATCTGAGTTTGGTTTTGATTGTGTTTTACGTTTGAATTAAGATGAAGATGGATGAGTTGTGCAGCGGAATTAAGATGGAAACAAACTTTGCACATAATCAAACAAGAGAATTGCTTTAATCAAACATTTTCCACAGAGAACTGAAAGATTGAATTTATTTCAATAGCGATTACAATGTAATGTATGAATACAAACTCCCCCTCAGCCTGAGCTCACAGTGTTTGTTCGTGCAGGAAGAAGATTTTGCAAAGAGCTAATAGAACAGTACAGAGCACTGTTCTATTTATAGGCATGAGCAAACCACTGAAGCATCTAAGCTGAGGTCACCATGAAAGTGACATCTAACCTCCTAACAAACTCTAACCTCTGATCTATACAACCTCTGCTATGCTAACTACTGCTATTACATTTCATTATATAAAGACATCTAAACAACTGCTGCATCCTTCGGCTGATGTGAACCCAGCAGTACTTGTCCGGATCAGCAGAGCTTGACTCAAGGCAGTAGATTGAACAGCAGAGCTTTAATCTTTCATCAGTCTTTTACTTGATCAGCAGTTTGTCGGTCAGCAGTTTGTACGATCAGTAGATAGGAGGTCAGCAGATGTTGAAACCTCTTTCAAGGGGAGAGACTTGTATACATGACATCTGCTTATTTTGGATCCACTGCTCTGATCCGGTTTTGGCTTTAATTATCTGTTCCTTTGGTAGGGTTCAATCCCAACAATCTCCCCCTGGAACAGCTAATGCCAAAACCCTTCATTATTGTGGAACTTTATTGCCTCATCAACAGTTCCCTTATCTGACCTTTAAGTTGTAACTCAAAGTCTAGGGCATCTGTGTCATCTTCATCCCTACTAAGTGGAAGATCAAGGAGATCCTGCATATCTTCAAGACTTAGGCCAAGTACTTGTTCCCTTGATATTTTCTTCACTTCTCCACTAGACCTGAACATAGTCAGTACATGGGCATGTTTGTCAGTTTCCCACTTTAGTACTTTTGAGCCTGGTGGGTTTCTTGGGAGATTTTTATTGGATGAGGTGTTTGGAGATGCAGGCCTATTGATGACTGTCTGAGCAGTACTTGCAGGTTGATTCAGGCCAAGAGTATCAGCTATCATCTGCTTAATGCCTTCTTTTACAAGTTCATCTCCTGCCATTAATTCTGCCACTGTTTCAGTAACCAGCTGTTTTTGTTGCTTTCTTTTGTAGATAGCTGCACCAGCTGGAGCAGTAGCTCTCCTGATTTGCAGCTTTGATGGTCTCTTTGAAACCTTTGCTTCAGGATAGTCAGGCTTTTGTGGAGCAGTAGGATCTGTCTTTCTTAATTTCTCCAAGCTTTTGTAGGTAGCCCTGACTCTATCTTCTTTCCATCTCAATACTTGATTCAAAGACCCATAATCAGCAGCAGCTAATTCCTCTTTCATTCTTCTCAGCTCTACCTTTTTATCAGGTACATTCTTTTTGAACTTTGCCCAAACTGGAGGAGTATGTTTCACTTTATTCTTGATTATGTCTTGAATCCTGGCTGCGTCACTTTCCAGCTCAGGAATGGTCCAGTCCTTATACATGTGTTTTTCTCCTTTGTATTTCTTGTGGGCCATGATGTTTTCAACATAATATTTTCTCAGGGATTCATCTGCCTTTTCTGATACTTGCTGGCACACATTCTTTGTAAATTGTTCCAAAGATCTGACTTGTGTGAGCAAGTATTGTTAGTTCTGCTGAATTTCTCTATCAGATTTCCCTTGTGAATTTCTTTTTGAGATATCCTCTGCTTGTTTAGCTTTGACTTTCAGATATTCTTCAATATTATTTGGCCTTGGATATCCTTCAACAGATGGCAAACTCCTTTTAGCAGGATCATCCTCATAGTAAAAAGATTTTATTTCTTCTCTGACTGCTATGAGTTCAAGAGGAAATTTAACACCTGCAGGAGCTAAGGGCTTTTGAATTTGAGCTGATGAGAGAGGAACAGGTTTGGGTATTGTAACAAGTGATAGAGATTTTGAAGATGTTGGTGGTGGTGATGGTGAATCATCATCTGGTATGAAAATCCTTCTCCTTTTTATTGTAGGAGAGGCAGATGATGTTTTGGATGGATCAGTGGTGGTGATTTGAGTGGCAGTGATTTGTGATTGACTAACAGCTGTTGAAACAACTGGTGTTTCAACCACTGTTGTCATTACAACAGATGTTGTAACATCTGCTGTCTTCTGCTTTTTGGCAGGAGGCGATGGTGGTGATGTTTTTGGTGGTGATGATGGTGGTGGTAAGACAGTGGTTGTGGTGTGTGTTGAAGTGATAGCAGATGTTGAAACAACTGGAGTACCATCAGATGTTGATACAACAGGGGTTACAACAACTGTTTGGGTGGAGGTTTGATATTGGGGTCTTTTGGATGGTGGTTTTGGAGTATGCTTTATGAGTCTGGATGGTGTGGACTTGGGTTCCCTCACTTTTCTAGTGAGATTTCTTTTTGGCACATGATTTTTAACATCCTTTGACTCAGAACAACCCTGCGCATACAGCTCCATGTAAGCTCTTTTCTCCTCATTCCACCTTGACATATCCTTTGCCTCTCTGTCCCTTTTTACACTTGCTATAGCTTCATCAAGTGCATTTTGGGTAACATCAACCTTTTTGTTACCATCTGGCAAAGGAATTTTTCTGGTCATAGCATCCCTTTCTGGTTCAATGTAAAGACCATCATCTATTCCCTTCTTTTTCCACTCCTGAATTTTCTCCCCCTTTTTGGCATTATCTGGGGGTAATTGATCAATAAAGAGAACAGTTGGAGGAGCAGTGCCAGTGGTTTTTAATATGTGGGCCTTGAGTGCCTTGATGTCTGCTTGTGTGTTCTTGAATCTGGACTCCATTGTGTTTCTCAGCTCTTGTACATGTATTGCATGTTGCTGATCAGCCATTTGTTTTTGTTGTTGGAGAAAAGGTTGAAATAGATTCCAGAGCTCATTTGCAGCAGGTGCTTGTGGTGGAGCTGGTGCTTGAGGTGGAACAACAGTGGATTGCATGTTTTGTACTTTTAACAACTGTTGTAGCATGTCTTTGATATCTGCAACAGCTGTATCCAGTTTGTCAACTCGTTCCGTCAAATCCAGATATTTTAAACCATCACCCAATTTAATGGGATCATCTGATTTCCCACTAGCAGTGGTTTTATCAGTGGTTGAGGTAGGGAGTGTACTCCAAACATTAACCACTGATGCCCCTTTTTCTTGGTACTGGGGTCTTCTTCCTTCAATACTTGACAACCTTTTGATGTTGCCAGTGGTCAAAACAAATCCACTGGTGGATGTCAGAGGTGCTATGGAAGGAATTGCCTCCAAGGAAGTCTTATTAATGTAACCACTGTCAAAATGCAAACCAGTGGGTTCGGCACTTGTAGTGGCTGCTTCACTTGTATTACCACCAAGAGTTACTTGTAACTCAAGGGGTGTAACCTCCTCAGGTTGTGTTAGTGGGTTAGCAAAGATTGATACATCAGACCCAGTCATTTGTTGAGGCATGTTCTCATTGATAGGTGATTGAGAAGGACTGGTTTGTGCCTGGTTCAAATCAATTGCATCCAACAAAAGTTTAGTTGGTGGGGGAATTGTGGATGTGAGGTTTGGTGTAGAAAGAGAATTTACCCCGGGCATTGGGCTGTGGATGATGGAAGCAAGGGATTCTAGAGCATCATATTGTGGTGTCCCTATATGTACAACTTGTTCTTTTTTAGAAGAAGCAGGAGGAGTTTCAGTTATGGGTTGAGATATTTGTACCAACTGCTGTGAGGAAGAAGCAGCAGTGGTTTCTTGTGACTTTTGTTTTGTCACTGGCAGTTGCTCTGGTATCTCATCCTCCAGAGTTGCCTTTTTGATAGGTTTGGGGGGTTTTTGAGTTTTCTTTTTGTTTGGCTGTTTGGTGATTAAAGGTGTGGGTTTCAAAGCAGTTGTTTTGCTACTTTGATCACCTTGAGCAGTGGGCTCAGCAGCAGATACCTGAGGAGCAGTGGTAGCTGCTAAATTCTGCTCAGGCACCTCTGCTTGTGTTTTGAAAGGTGTTGACATTCTTGTAAAAGTTTCAGCAGTTAAGCTGTGCATTTGAAGAGATTCACCTTGTTTTATTGCAGAAGCATCAGTCTTACCAAGTTTCTTTTCAAAATAATAACTTAGAAATCTTGGAAACAGTAAGAATGCCTTTGTTTCAACATTTTTAACCAAATCATTAAAGATTACCTGAGAATAATTAAAATTTTCTTTTTGAAGAATAGCATACCCCAGGTTTTGAATCTTTAAAGGTATTTCATTAAAAGCAGTGGTTTTGTTTCAAACACACATTAGGAGGGTATGAAATAAAAATCTTGTTGCAGAAGGGAAGAAACCTTTTTGTAAGGTATCCTTCTTCATCATTGTATCTGCATACCCTCTTTCAATGAAGTCAGTTTTACCCTTTACAGAAGAGTTAATGGCTATTACAGCTTCTCCTTGTTTTTCAAGAGTTGCATTCTTCCAAAACTCTCTTTGGGTTGTCAAGTAAATTGGTGCATCTGCTGTTAAAAAAGTTTTTTACTTTGATACAGATATGATATCAATGATGGAGTCGAAGATTTTAGTGGTGCCGGGTTTTGTGAGAAGACCCAAAAGATTGTGAGACGGTTTGTGTGGAATTTCAGTGGGTTTTGCCTTTTGAGAGGCCTCTTTTGAAGATGATTTGGAAGTGGGTTTTGCACATGACTTCGATTTTGTCATTTTGGAGATGATGATCGAAGAAGGTTATGAAGGAATTTGAGGAAAAACTGCTTTGAGAAGAGAATTTTTATGAATTCAATTCGACAGTAAAACCCCGTTTGGGGTTTTGAAAGGGGTTTTATGGAGAAAAAGCGAATGCTGACGTGGCAGCGGTTACAAAAGGACTGACCACTATGTACGGCCCACATGCCAACCCCTGATGAAATGAAAGACATTACTTTTATGAAAGTTACTGATGAAAAGCAGTGGTTACAACGGTAACAAATGGAAGCAGTGGATGATTTTCACTATCAGTGGATAGCACATCAGTGGATAAAACACTAATTTTGAGCATCAATGCTTATCAGGAAAATGAGAGAACAGGGGTTGACTTTCAACAGTGGACAGACTTTGAAGTAGAGCAGACTTTTGAACAAGCAGTGGTTATGGCAGACTTTTAAGGATTTTAATGAAAACTTCATTTTTAGCTATTTTTAAGGATGGATTTTTGATTTTCTGAAAACATTTTAATGCTTTTATGCATAGAAAAACAAGATGTTGCTTGTTATTCCATGTTTAGCATGCCAATCCTAGAGACCAAGCTTTCAAAGGTGGTTGTATCTAATGCTTTTGTGAGCACATCTGCCAGCTGGTCTTTAGTTGGAACATGATGCCGAGAAATCAAACCTCTTTCATAGCAATCCCTCACAAAGTGATGTCTGATGTCGATGTGCTTGGTGGTTGAATGGGAAACTGGATTTTTGATGATATTTTCTGCTGCCTGTCTATCCAACATGAGTGGTGGCTTTAAGGCAGTGATACCAAAATCCAGTAACTGATTTTGAAGCCAGAGCAGTTGGGCTGTACAGCTTGCAGCAGCTATATATTCTGCTTCAGCAGTGGATGTTGAAACAACTGCTTGCTTTTTGCTTTGCCATGAAACTAAGCAATCACCTAGAAACTGGCACCCTCCTGAAGTGGACTTCCTTGTGGTGTTACATCCAGCAAAGTCACTGTCTGAAAAGCCTGAAAGCTTGATATTCCCATTAGCTGGATACCAGATACCAAGTGTGGGAGCACCTTTTATGTATCTGAAAATCCTTTTTACAACAATGAGGTTTGATTTTCTGGGAGCTGATTGACTTCTTGCACAGACACATGTTGCAACCATGATGTCTGGTCTAGATGCAGTTAGGTACAGTAAAGACCCAATCATGCTTCTATAAAGTGTTTGGTCAATCAGCTCATCCTTTTCATCAGACATGACAAGCTTATTTGTTGCCATGGGTGTGTTGCATGGTTTACAATCATTCATATCAAATTTATTTAAAAGTTCTTTAGCATATTTGCTTTGATGAATGAAAGTTCCATTTTGCATTTGCTGAACTTGGAGACCAAGAAAGCATTGCAGCTCACCCATTACACTCATTTCAAACTCAACTGTCATGAGTTCCCTAAACTCTTCACACATTTTATTACATGTGCTTCCAAAAATAATGTCATCCACATAAATTTGGACAATCATTAAATCCTTTCCTCTCCATTTTAGAAACAGTGTTTTATCAATGGTACCTCTTTTGAAACCATTTGAGAGTAGAAAGGTGGAAAGAGTTTCATACCAGGCTCTAGGTGTTTGTTTCAGGCAATACAAGGCTTTGTTTAGCCTGTAGACATGATCTGGATAAAATGGATCCTCAAAACCTGGAGGTTGACAGACATACACCTCTTCTTGAATTGTACCATAGAGGAAAGCACTTTTGATATCCATTTGGAACACCTTCATGTTGTGGTTGACAGCAAAGGCCAGGAACAATCTTATAGCTTCCAATCTTGCTACGGGGGCGAATGTTTCATCATAATCAATCCCCTCTTCCTGTCTGTAACCTTGAACCACAAGCCTGGCTTTATTCTTGACAACAATGTCCCTTTCATCAGTTTTGTTTTTAAAGACCCACTTTGTGCCGATGGGACTCACATCTTTTGGCAGTGGTACAAGCTCTCATACTTGTTGTCTTTTAAACTGTTGGAGCTCTTCTTGCATGGCTTCTACCCAGCTGTTGTCTTTCAGTGCCTCTTGGTACTTGACTGGCTGATGGAGTGATAGAAAACCAGCAAAAAGACAAATGTTTTGGGTTTGGCTTCTTGTGAGCACCCCTTCATTGATGTTGCCAATGATTTGATCAGGTGGATGAGATCTCAAGAAGATTAGATCTCCTTGGTATGGTATGATGGCATTTGTTGGTGAAGGCTGCAAATGTGTATCATCTGAGCTAACCACTGCTGGTGACTTTGATGATCCAGCAGTGGCTTCAAAAGGTGGTGGAATAGGAGGTAATGGTGTGGACACATGCTGACTTTTATCCACTGTTTGGGGACTTTTGTCAGCAGTGTTTGAAGATGTGGAAGCAGTTGTTAAGGGGCTACTTTGGTCAACAACTGTTGATGTAGCAGTGGTTGAGCTTTGACAACTGTTTTGTACAACTGATGCTTTACCCATTGAAACAGACTTTTGTTGAGGAATGATGATCTCATACCCATAGTCTGGTGGTGAATTCTCTGATGGTCCTGCACTGTTAGTCTTGACAGCAGTATTTTCAAAAGTGAATTTATCAAGATCAAACAAATCAGCAGGGTTTGCTGGGATTTTCATTGATGAAAGTTCATTGAACTTTACATTTAAGGTCTCCTCCACTGCTTTGGTCCGTGTATTAAACACTTTGTAGGCCTTGGCAGTGGTTGAGTATCCCAGATGATAACCACAATCAACTTTGGCTGCAAATTTTGAGATGGAATCTTTTAAATTCAAAATAAAACATGGGCAACCAAATACCTTGAAGTATGAGATTAGTGGTTTGATTTTATACAGAATTTCATAGGCAGTCTTTTTGTGCCTGGGGTTTATTAAAACTCTGTTTTGGACATAGCAGGCAGTGTTTACTGCCTCTGCCCAAAAAGTCAAAGGCAAACCTGAGTCAGCAAGCATGGTCCTAGCAGCTTCAATCAGTGTCCTATTCTTTCTCTCAACTACCCCATTTTGCTCTGGTGTTCTAGGGATGCTGTACTGCCTTACAATCCCTTTCTTCACACAGAAGGCATCCAACTCCTTATTTTTGAATTCTGTGCCATTGTCACTCCTGAAGACTTTTACTGGAAGGTCAAATTGCTTTTCAACCTGTGTCACAAAGTCTTGCAAAATGCCTGCAGTCTCATCTTTTGAGTATAAAAAGAAAGTCCATGTAAACCTAGAGAAGTCATCAATAATAACCAAACAATATCTCTTCTTTTTGAGACTCATGACTTGAACTGGGCCAAACAAATCCATGTGCGGCATTTGCAAACACTGGGTTGTTTTGGACTCTTCAATGGACTTAAAGGAGCTTTTATGCTATTTTCCTTTTAAATAGGAAACACAATGCTCAGGACATGAAAACAATTTTTGTGGCAAGCCTCTTACAAGGCCATTTTTTGAAATTTCAGTGATTGTTTTGAGATTTGTGTGCCCTAGTCTCCTGTGCCAAAGTTCTGTCTCTTTGTTAGAGGCAGCTGAGAACATACATGCATCAGCTCTGGGACACTCTTTTGACATATCAACAACATAAACATTGCCACTTCTTTGAGCAACAAGTTTTGTTTTTCCAGTTTTTATCATTGCTTCAATCTTTTCAACCATTTCTGGTCCAACAATCCTACAACACTCCTTTGTGAAGAATGACCCATACCCCTTATCACTCATTTGTGAAACACTCAGGAGGTTGAATTTCAGATTGTCTATCAGATTGACATTTTCAAATTTTACATTTCCAGACTGCACTGTACCAGACCCCAGAACTTTCCCTTTACTATTATTCCCAAAGGATATCACACCCTCCATGAATTTTGAAATCTTTGAGTAGGGCTTTACATCCTGTCATGTGCCTGGAGCCTCCACTATCTACATACCAAAGGCTATCTAAGCATGCAGAAGCTCCCTACACATGAAGCAAAAGGATTAGTTCATTAGGGTTTCCAAAGCCAATAAGGCTTTGGATGGGGTCTCAACAGTGTCTGGGATGGATGCAGATTGATGGACAGTGGTTAGGTCAGGGGTTTGGACAGTTTTAGGACTGTTTCTTTCTAACCACTGTTGTGGGTTTTGCCCCATCACCTGTTGGTACCCAAAAGGATGCCTGTTCACTTTAGGTTTAGAGGGCCTTTTGTAGGTCTCATAAACGTGTGGAAACCTTTGGTAAGATGGTTGTCCCTTACCACTTCTGTATTGATTGGCAGGGGGTGCATCAGTAACCTGAACATCTCTTTTGACAGATGTTTGGTTCAGCTCTTTTGTGACAGCTGTT